>JAFMOC010000018.1:230000-830000 GCA_019802505.1 Corydoras sp. C115 | reverse complement strand
TAAACTGACTAAATACATAATCAAAATTTCCACATCACCCAAATATAAGGTACTCCTGTATACAGTAGCACTAACCACTTTTGACCACCAATCACTGGTGTTGCTGCTCAAACCATGTAGAGGTGGTGAGACATCTTTAGTGACTTCTAGGTGGTTGTACAGAGTATAAACTTTCGCAGGGTCTCAAGTACGTCAAATGCCTTGTTAATTGAAAAAAACAATATGGATTTTGTATATGGAACAGACTGTTACACATATATAATAAAAAATAGGTCTTTATGCTTACATGACTGCTACACAAACTATTTTTTGTCTTATATGGATTATGTAGCATCACAAAATATCATATAAAATGGAAAACTTTTTCCTGTTTTTGTCAATGGATGGTAAAACATTAATTAAGCTAATATCATGTTCATACATGAATATGAAAAGGTGGATATGGTTCTTGGCTTCTCAAATATTTTTGGCCATTCTGTTGCAGAAGCAGATGTATGAATTCCTACGTTTTTAAAGACAACAGTTGACCGAGAGCCTGTGAGAGTAAAAATTGAGATTATAGGAAAGCTGTCCATCATTGGCTGTGTTGTTAGCAGCACCCTGCTGTTTGGTAACGTGCTAAAGAGCCTCCCACAAATACAGCTACAGGGGGAGAAAAGCAAACATCACCACAGAGAGGAGGTGTGAAGGGCAAAGAACTGGAATTACACTTCACCGCAGATTTAATAAACTCTGCTTCAGCACAGTGATGAAAATATATGAAAGGATGGAAGCTGGTGGGCAGGGATTAAGGTTTCATTTGAGATAAGGATTAATTATACACTATAAGGACAAAAGTATTCAGACACCTTCACATTAGACCTACAGGAGCTTTTATAACATCCCATTCGAAGTTAATCCCCATTTCACAGCTATAACAGCTTTCACTTTTCTAGTAGGGCTTTTAAAAAGATTTCGGTGTGTGTCAGTGGAAACTTTCACTATTCAGTCCAGAAGAGCATTTGTGAGGTGAGACGCTGATTAGGGGCAAGAGCGGTTTACATTTCCCTTTCTAGTTCTGCCTACAGGTATTTAATAGGTTTGAAGTCAGAACTGCTAGCTTGTAGAACCACACACATACACACACACACACACACACACACACACACGTGTATATGTTTAATTAAACCAATCTATATAAGTGTACAGTACCTATATGAATGAGAAGGCTACTCTCAGTAAAACAGTGTATAAACTATAACTATGGAATATTCTATAATGCACTATCACGGTCACTGACATGTATGTAAACTGCTGCTCTACAAGCAAGATGGTTGAAAACAGAAGAATATCAGATTTACAGTGTGGGAGAGAGTGTGATGACCCCTTCACACAAAGCTCTTAATTGCATGTTCACCAGCACAGTCTACTGGGTTGAATGGTTGAATGATGTTAGATGCTAAATTCTGACACTCTTGACAAATCTGTCCAGTGAAACGTTAATTCTCTCTTACTGCCATTCACTTTATGTTGAATATAAGGACTTGCATGTAGCAAAGGTAAAAACTGATTATTTGCTTTTAATAGCTTTAGGTGGTGCTGTTCATATTTTGACACAGGAAGATGATTTGTGGTGTTATAAAGTTTTCATAAAATATTTTTTCTTTGTCTTATTGGGTTAATGCTGATTGCAAAGTAATATATTGTTTTATCTTCCACAACTTGTGCTTACATTCAACTCATTGCCAAGTTGCCTTATTCATATTGATCCCAGTAAAATTACCTGCATGTTTATTGGATTGTATCACATTTTAATAGATTTTTTTAAAAGTTGTAATTTAACACTGGATTGGAAACACCGCATTATATGTATAAGATGTTGCACAGACTAAATATATTCTATAAAATTCCTAAGTCATTTATAAGGTAGCAGTGACCTGTAAGTAGATTCCAAGGTCAAAATCCCATGCAAACTGACATTGCATTTTCCCCATCAACAGACCACTCACATTTCCCAAATAATTACTATTATGGATCATTTGGAAACAAAGGCAAATAAATTATTTGAGGCACATTAAAACCTATTAAACATTAACGAGGGCTGACGATGTCAAATTGTTCAATTACTGTTTGTGTAAGTATCAAGTCATTTTGATCAATGTTTTGGGACTGCATTCTATGCCTTACACACTAACATGCATGTTCACTCACACACAAAATATAAACCAGACAACAGATAACTTACCAACACTCTTTGTCTTCTAAAGAACCAGTTTATAAAGAAATGGAAGACTGCAGTTTACTTATCTTACTGGTTAGATGATGGGTTTTCCTTGTATACAACAGTATGCAAAACCTTTGATGCCTGTTCTTAAATTGTGTTCTATTTCAAGTTAAAATATTTATGGGCAGGGTGGCACGGTGGCTTAGTGGTTTGCCCGTTCTCCTCTCAGTGCTAGGAATTCCCAGTTTGAATCCCCATCTGGGTGGAGTTTCCATGTTCTCCCCGTGTCTGCGTGGGTTTCCTCCGGGTTCTCCGGTTTCCTCCCACAGTCCAAAAACGTGGATCAAGTCAATTGAGTTCTCCAATTTGCCCAATATAGAGTGTGTCTGTGTGAGTGAGTGTGTTCCCAGCGATAGATTGGCGCCCTGTCCTGGGTGTATCTGCCCAGCACCCGAAACGTTCCCCCCTGGATGGGCATGGGGAACCACCCCCCTCGACCCTAATATAGGTTAAAGCGGAAGATAATGAATGAATGAATGAATATTTATGGGCCAACCATTATACCTGCATCATAGTATGTTTTTAACTATTGCCACACAATGGACATGAAAAAATAGGTGTACAAGCTTTTCTATTAATACTTCATAAAGCTTTATAAACATGCGTATAATGCATTTGGAATGTCAGAATATTAGAAAGTGTTGCCATAACTTCCACACAAGGGGCATTCATAATAGGAATGACATGAATCTATGTTCTCTTTAAATTACATTAATTTTATTATAGTGGCAATATCTTACAGGCCAGAAATAGTTTTGGCTCTAACAAAATAAACATGGATACAAAGTCTCTGAATCTCTGAAATGTACTTAAATCAGACAATTCCAAGTTTTACACACATTATGGTGATAAAGAATTTTCATTAGAAAGTACAGTACATAAATACTATTAGACCTTTGAATAGATTGAAAACATTATTGCAACTTCACCGTGTCATCTTTCAGTCAATGTATCGCAAAGTAACATGTGCATATGCAGGCTTATGTTCTAAGAAACACAAAAATCAACTGCATGGTGCGTCTTCCAGTGTGCATACATTAAACTATGATCATACTAATTAAACCTCCAAGTCCCACAGAACTAACTCCATGAATTTGTTTTGACTCTCTGTCTTTGTTTCTGATTAGCATATCCCTTAAGACATGCAAATGTGTGCTGTGTACGAATAAAAGGACTTTAATCAAAGCTCAATCTAATTATAGAATACAGCTCAAATGATGCATTTTTAACCCAATCTGAAAAGGTAACTTGAAGCAGAGTCTGTAAGCGTTCATATCACCATTCAATGAATATCCACGTGGCCCAAAATGAAGGAGATGAGAAGATGTGGGAGGCATTTGGTTCAGTCAAAAAATAAAATAAACAATAAAAAGTGCAAAATGTTTTTTCAAAAATCCCTTAGGTCTCCAAAATACATTTTACTTGCCAGCTTTTTCTTCGTCTATTCCCAATGGTCATTTCCTTTCAGAAATTAGCTAGCAATAGCAGAGTGCAGTTGGCTGTTGTGGTGAGAAAGGAGAGGGTGAAGTAATGGGTGGATCTGCAGAGTCCGGGTAGCTGCCAAAGGTGTTGTGGGAAGCACAGAAGGAAGCAAGGTATGAGGTGAAGGGTGAATAGTCAGGCCAGGAGGGTGTGGATGAGGGTGAGCGGGGTGGAGAGTTGCCATTGAGATCAGGTGGAGAGGGTGGGCTGTTAGTAATACTGTAGGGGAAGCTGGATAGAACACAGCAGGGAATGGAAGAGGGGTAAAGTGGCACTGTGAAAACGATGGATGAATATTAGGATGTGTAGGGGATTTCTGAGAAACATAAGATGAAGGAGAGGAGACTGAATCAACTGATGGCTCTCCTTGCTGATGGTGTATGGTGTATGGGGTGCAAGGGACAAGTACAGTGTGATCAGTGGGCTCTGAAGCAGACGTATGGTTCATCGACGTGGTGCCCACAGATGTTAAAACTCCGCTCACATCTTGTTGCTGTTGAAGATGTTGCTGCTGCATATGCTGCTGGGCCTGAAGCTGGAGAAGTCTGTACTTTACCATCTCCTCCTCAGTAAATGTTATTGGCTTTTCTGTCAAGGGGGGTGTAATGCGATCTGGTAGCTGATTTAAGGATTTGTCAAGATCTTTGATTGACTCGGAGCTGTCTCTTCCCTTTGAGTTTGCATAATGGTCTACATCCGCTTGATTACTGAATGCCGGACAAGCGTCTGATGGATCTGACTGATTTGTTTCCGTAGTCTTTTGTCTGGATATTGTTTCAGCTTTAAATACTACATGAGTTTCAAGTTCTGATTGGCTGGTAATAAATGTCTGAACTTTGCTCGTGCTGCTTTCTCCTTTCTCTTTGTGGATTTGAGTCTGCTTTAGGCTTTTCCTTCTGGACGGGAGTTTCCCAATCAAGGGGAGTAAAAGGGCGTGTACACTGTTAGCTAGACTCTTTTTATTTGCTGATGTGCACTGATTTGTCACGTTAGTGGATGATTGTGTAACGGGTTCCTTTGGGTCCTTAATACCTTGAATAGGTAAATGTTGGCTAGCTGGTTGAGTATTATGTGGTGGTGTTTCCGATGTGGAAACGGGTGATTTACTCTTCTCTCTTTGTGTGTTGTTCTGCTGAATGGCAATTTCTGGTCTGGATATGTTTTTCATCTGGCAATGTGATGTCACTTTGTTCAGTCTGGTTCTGCCTGGAACAAGATGAATTAATAAAAGAATTGGAATCTCCACTAAAATCTGAAATGCTTGTGATACTAGATGAAGTAGGGCTATGCCAGGATCTGGGGCTGGATGCATAACCTCTCTCCTGACTCAACTCTGATTGTATACAGTATCTGTTTCTATTCCTTTTCCTTTGTCTCTCACACAACATTGCTCTTTTTGAGTCATAGTTCTCATAGACACTGTAAAGACATATTTTTTTCGTTTCCTGTTTTTGATGCTCTCTATACCTGTTCTTTTTAAGGCCCCTTTTATGTCTTCTAATCCTGCATCTCTGCTTTATAATGCAGGGGCTATTATAAGATGCATTGTAATTCTGATCCCTGTCAAATTCAGAGTCTCTATAATCCCAAAATTCTTCGCTGATTTGAGATTTCTTTTCTGGACTATTCGACATGTGTTTGTAACCATAGTAAGGGAATCTGTAGTTGGATTTTTTCATGTACGAGCAGTCATGTCGGTATCCTTTCCTCCAAGAATATGAGGAACCAGACCCAGGAGATGGACACGGCCTTTCCCATTGTAAGGCAGTCCATTCTGTGTCTGAGCTTAACTCTGACTGAAAATCACATGAGCCAGATTTGTCACTGTGCGGGGTTCCACCAGTGTCCCATTTAGACACAGAGAAGTTGTTGTACCATGGGTTATTATACTCTTTTACATCAGGAGACTGAATAGAATCTTGCAGAAAATCTCTTTTCTTTTTCAGGTAGACAGCAGATGACAACCTTTGGCACTTGGGTCTTTGGACTGCTGGTGTAGAAAAGGCATTCACAATGATACTTTTGAGACTTAGTTGCTGTGTGTCATTCAAAATACCATTTCGCAATGATTTTCTATTTTTCCTTAATTTGTGCCTCTTCTTTCTGTATTTTTTCCTAATTGTAGCCGACGAGTTATTCGATTCAAAGTGTTCTCTTTTAGATGCCTGGGATAAGCTGTTAAGTGCACAGCTAATCTTCTGCTTCATAACAACATTACATTTCTGTCTCTGACGCTTATTTCTGACTCTGTGCTTGTGCAGCTCTGGTTTTAAAATGCCCAGTTTAAGTTTAGTGGTGTCCTGAACTGGTTCCTCTAATTTGTTGAGTTTCTTGTAGATACTTGTGTTGGTGCAGACATCTGTCTTTTCCACATCAGTGTTTTTCTCATGTACCGATGAGCATTTCATATTAACACAGAGTGGATTGCAGCTGTAGGACACACGAGGTTCCTTCAAAGTGTACTGTACAAGCTCACTGGGCCATTTGAGGTTTGTCCCCTCTTTGCTAAGAACATTCACAAATGATATATTTGTACCGTCTTTGACCGCAATGGGAATTTGTGTTTCAGACAGACCTTTAACTGCCATAACATTCTGTTTAATATTTTTGTGCAAGTCTTGTAATTTATTGTTTGTGTTTGGTTGTTCAGCAGCAATGCCATAATGTCCATCTGTATGAGAAGTAAGTCTTTTATCTATCCCTCTGTGAGTTCTTTCCTGTCTGCATTGCTGGTTTACATTTTCTCTTTCTAAACCGATCGTTAGCTTCTCGGCTTCTGATCCATGTATGTCAGAACAGCCTTGTGCCTGTGGCTTTGCACCATAGGATTTTGCTTGGATCATTAACCCGTCTCCCTGATTCACGTGATCTGATTGTCGTTGTGTCCTTTGAGCAGGAACAATGACACAAGGTGAATCCACTGACCGATTGTGATCCTGATTTTCTACAGTGACTGCAGAAGATTGAGACCATGGGAACTTTGATGCCAATTTTTGCTGCCCTCCTCTGTGGTCACCAGATTCATCCAGACCGTCACTAAAAACTGATGCACAAGAGTCCAATTTTGAATGAGCCCGCTTAGAGAAACAGAATGAGATTCCAGTCCTAGAATGCCGGTGGCCTTTTGTTGTCTGTGGCAGAACCGAGGAGTACTGAACTCGAAGTGCACATTTATCTGTAGGCACAGTGGCAGAGCAAGGATTCCTAGGAATGACATTTTTGGATGGAGGGCTTTCAGCATGATTTTGAGAGGAGCTGTGTCTGAAGGCTGGTTTGTTGCTGCTTGACAGGCAGATTTTTTCGTGATGTTGGTCTCTAGATGAAGCTCTTATTTTTGGACTCTCTTCCTTTTCACTGTTAAAAAAAAATGTTTTAGAGACCACAATAGAAAAAACTTCAAGTTATATGCTATAAATTTAACACCTCTTCTCTTAGCACAGCATAGCAATTACAAATTAGTTTTTATTGAAACATCACAAAAAATTATATAATAATAATAATAATCCATCCATTCATTATCTTCCGCTTTATCCTATATTAGGGTCGCGGGGGGGGGGTTCCCCATGCCCATCCAGGGGAGAACGTTTCGGGCACTGGGCAGATACACCCAGGACAGGGCGCCAATCTATCGCTGGGGAAATAAAGTAGTAATAATGATAATAATAATAATAATTTCTGCAATGTATGTACCACCCAAAAAATGTCTTTATATCAGAATACAAAGTGCATTTTTATTTTCTTTTCCCTAAAATAGATATAAAGCATTGTAACGAATTACAGTTAACAGCAGTGGTACCCAAAATGTTTTTGACCATAGACTGGTTTCATGAAGAATATTATGCTTTTCATTTCATGCTTTTTTGACCTGTAAACTAAATTTCTGTGGCTTGTTATCAGTCCATCCATTGTTCCATAAGATCCTTTAATAGTTAAGCAAGACCTTTAAAAAATTAATAAAAATTTAGTACGTCCCACCTGTCTCTCTGTTGCTTGAGCAAAGCAATTTGATGAAGCCGTTTTACTGCTCTTTCCTGTTTCCTGTCATCCTTCCAGCTCTTAGATGAGACATTGCGTGCAAATTCTCTTTGCTTGAGTTCCTTCAGTCTCTGCCAAAAGACAAACAGAATATAAATAAGGAACTGTAAACAATGTATACAGACTCAAGAGCAACTTGAAATCCGTGTATTTTTTCTACTTTAGGGCAAAAGATAAGACAAAATGCACTGAATTCTCAGTTTGTTGGCAGAAAAGAAGAAACACTTTATGTTCTCACGTTTAAACTTTTAAATAGCAATATAGTAGTTGAGTTCAGGCACTTTCTTTTAAATCCATGTTGTTTTGTCCTTAAAATACAATTTACTTTGTCTTATTTCTAATTACCATGCAAGTAGCTTCTTTGACACCATTGTTCTGTAATTGTCATAACACCTACACATGCCTACACAGTTACTGCACTTCTACATAATACTGACACTAATGGAACTAGTGTGCAGGTTATGTAGACACATTTATTACAATATATGTGTATATATAAAAGCCAAACTTAAAAGACCACTATCTGGTGCTGATTAAAGTAAACAGAATCTCATTAGTCTGGTCCTATTTTTAAAGAAAAAGTGGTTTTGAGGTATACTGTAAACTAACTGACTACATAATCTTATGTGTAATATTTTTTAGGCATCAGGAGTTACACTTAGCCCTAAGATGCAGGCTTGGATAAAATATATTATTAATCATTTGGGAGTAATATACATGCAAATAAACATACACATATATGTATGTGTGTATATATATTTTTCACTATATTGTTCTCAAATAAAGGCTGCTGAAAATAATAACCACAGAATATAAGGTTTCACCTGCAGCCACACATGGGGGCAATTCAGTGTGAAATATCATCAGACAGCTGTGAATGACCATGACCTTTGCCTCTCAGGAGACATTAGCAGATGTGTCTAACACATTGGCACTGGGGCATGGACAGGCTGGAATGGACTAAGATGTTAGCCAGGAGGTATCTCTCCAAGCATACTTTCCAGCCCAATGTATATACATATTTGGGTTGCTTAGTCAGGATCTGTGAGACAGCTGTTATCTTAATGGTCCCCGATGCAACTTTATACTGTCAGGTTTAATTGGGTTAATCGCATGTGACACAGCCTCTTTCACAGCATGTTTATTCTTGAAAACTTAAATAATCATTTCAGTATAATTTTAATATGTACTTATGTTGCAAAAGTATTTTAATGGCAGTGTTAAAATTGACCTCATTTACTCCAATCATGAAGTGCTTATTACAGCTGGAGTATGTGTGGGTATATGTGATTATTCACGCTCTTGTTCCTCTGTTATTATACCCTATTATGACAGACTGCTTTAAATCAAAGCCAGAGAGCTCAGGTGTGGATGTTGACTTGATAGACCAAGCGAATCTAACTTCTCCCAAGAAACAGCTGGGACTCTAAAGCAGTGCTTCTCATTCCTGTTTCACTTTTATTGGAAAAAGTATTAGTTTAATTTATACTGTGATTCATTACTTTTGTCAAGCAAATACTTATAAAGACACATAAAAATGAGTAAATGTCAGGTTATAAATACATGCATGTACAGAAGACTGGGGTCAAAAGCATTGTATTATCTGTGTAGCAATATATATTTAATTTAATGTATGTATACACACATACATACACACACACACACACACACACACACTATACTGTGTATATATATATATATATATATATATATATATATATATATATATATATATATATATATATATATATATATATATATATATATATATTCAAACCTTTTTCTCAACTAAAAGCCATTATTTAAAATAGACCTCTTCTGTGTACATTATTCTGTACACATACTGTGTGTATGTATGTAGATACACATGTAATTTTAGCTACTTTGTATAAAGTTTTATGTAGGTATCAGTCTTAAAGGTCTTAAAATTATTAATGGAGTGTACAAAAGACAAAACAAAATTCTAATGCTCAAATGTTTTATAGATGTAAGACCTTTTATAAGCTTTTTGTTAATATTAAATCAAGTACCTGTACCTCAAATATGTACTTGAACATGCTACTTTGTATTTCATAAAATGCTGTCTGAATTACACAGCAGTATACAATTTGGTATGAACTAAACTCCTAATTCCTTTAAATAAAGCTTTGGTTCTATACAACTGGTCTATAAGAACATGTCAAAAAGACAGTCCGGTTATCCAGATTTAATTTCTACAATATCAAGTGGATTACATAATTTCTATTGAGCATGCTGCAAATCTGTTAGGCCAAGCCCTGGTAATCTCTGCTTGAGTAGTCTAATGCTCTGCTCACTGACCTTCCAGCCTGTATTATTTCTGCAGTGGATTCAAAATGCAGCAGCGTATCTCTTATTTAACCAACCTAAGTGGGCCCATGTCACTTCATTACATATCTCTATCCACTGGCTCCCAGTGGATGCCCACATCCTTTCATATAAAACACTTCATTAAATGCTGTATCCTTAGGGAAACATTAGTGAATGCTTTGTATTTAGTGATTTTTCACAGTCTTTGAATGTATTAATGTCATAATTAGCTGTAAAATTTGATATCCAATGTAACTTGAAACTAAAGCTGTCAAATAAATGTAGTGTAAATAAATACAAAGTAAATTGTTCATTAAATTTCTATCTGAGTAAAATATTACATCATTATAAACTAAAGAACCTGAGTACAGATGAATACCTAGCAAATATAATTCATGCAACTCTAGACAATTTTGCTCTAATTAGGAAAATAAATGGATAAAAAAGGGGTAGTACCAAATTCAATGACTATAAACACACACTAAATTAAGCTACATGGAACTTGGAGTGCAAATGGCAGCAAGATAAAATGGATGAATTTTAACTAAAAGACCCACTGAAAACATTAACATGATGTAACTTCCACAATGGAGCAAACAGAATCCTTTAATTCACTGTTAGAAAATAAGATCTCATGGCTTCCTTCACTGAATATATTTCACTCATTAGACCTAGTTAAATCCCTAAAACTAGAAGGTAAACTAGCTCATCTAGTTCTGTATAACTATACACCAGTATTAAAGTGTTAATATTAACATTTCTAAATAAAGTTGTCTTTCTATATTCTATATCTATAATATATTAGAAGTGTTAGTCAGGTTTTAGTTCTCGCCATGGTACTGAGAATGTATTAATAAAAGTAGTTAATGATTTTTGACATAAACTGTATCAATTCAGGTTTTATTAGTTATTAGTGCATTTGACTTTATGGATCATGCCATTTTATTGGATATAGAAAAGAACATAATTAGGATTACAGGACCAGCACATTGGTTTAAGTCTTACTTGATGATATTTAATCCGTTTTTCTGTAATAAAAAAAATCTCTGACCAAATAAAAGTAAAATTACATTAAAGTCCTGTAACATTTTGATTAATTAGATGTTTTTTTTCCTTCATCCTGTCACCTCTTTACTCTTTTACTTCCTTCCTCTTCTCTCTTCCTTTTTCATGCCTTTCCTCCCCCTTACTCTTACCCCTTTCCATTTCCAAAATCTGAAAAATAAATCAAACTTGAGAATCATTTGCCACAATTTCAATAAAATTGTTGAATAGCTTCCATCAGTCTTAGGTTGAGCTCAGCTTTCGTTTCGCTGATTGATTAGATTTTATCATAACATCTGTCTCTACTCACTTCGCCTGGAACTTAAAGCAGTATTACAAGAAAATTTGCTTGATGGAAGCTTCGTGGAATGAATTTTTTAGCCCAGACAGCTGCGTCGATTCCCAAGATGACCATTTTCAATGTAAAATTCTGGCTAAAGTACAGAGTGCACTGCTATTAAACCCTAAAGCAGTGGACAAGAATCCTCTTGCATGATAAATTGTACCTTACCATCTGGTGGTCTGCTGGATTTAAGGTTTGGTATCAACCATGAGAGTTATAGTTACAATAAATGAAATCTAAATGTATAAATCAAGAACATTTTGGGTTTGGGACAAGTCATGATGAAATATGCCAAACAATGTAAATGTGTGTGTGTGTGTGTGTGTGTGTGTGTGTGTGTGTTTGAGATTTGGTTGTTTTACATTACATTACAGCTGATCTATTGAGAGTCTCACAATGCCATTCTCGCTTTTTGTTTCTGAGTCTTGATTTGTTTCTATTTTGAGTGCTACATTCTGTTGACATTTATCTGGATATAGCAGGTGGATGTGAATGGAAAGTCTCACATGGACTACTCCAAAAAAAACCTGGTCTTGTACACACAGTAGCAGATGAATGTGCACATATTTGTCTCGAAGCCTGCAGATTTATCGGATCCATATTAATTTCTGTATGTACTGTTATGAAAAGGATTTTTTTTTTTCTTTGCCTGAAAGCTGTGCTAAATATTGTTCTCTATTGTCCTGTTATGGGCACTAGAATAATTTTAAAAGAAAAAAAAACAAAAATCATGTCACTATATTTCAAAGCTTCAATCGATATGTTTTTGGTATGCAAAGTCATGTTCTAAACCGATCTGTGATAAATTATTAAATATTTGTATACTTTGTAGTCATACAGTTCAGTGCTAGTAAAAAATGTAAGATTAAATATAAAAGAACATTTTTGACATTCATTAAAACACCAGGCTTATTATAAACGATACTTAAATGTGTGATCTGGATGTGAGAAGTTTAATTAAGTCCTTGTAAGTCACACAAGACATTGATGTTAATGACTCAAGCTCTACTTTGGTCAAATGTTTTCGAAGACCATGTCTGCCCAAATACTTTTAATCAAAGGTTTGACCCTGGTAAACTTGGCCAGAAGATTTCAGTTTTTATAATGCTATATATATTACATCTATAATTTTAAAGATGTTGAATGTAGGTGGTAACAAGAAAACATGTCAAATCAAAAACTTGCCAGAAACTTGCAAGTGCCAGATGGAAGTGTGTATCATTGTCAGGAAATGTCACTTCAATCACTCCCGATACAGACATATGTTGTTTATGCATTAATGTCGCGCATCCTCTTTGCATGAAGAGATGCCAACATGGGAATTCATTCTAAATTACGCAGATGACACCATGCAAAGCTTCACTTTTTTCATCACTGCATAATACTAAAAAGATTTGGATTAAGGCAAAAACCTGCCTACTTACTTATGTGTAGAGCCTTGTTGTTTTAGGAAGATGACAGCTTGTCAGGTTAAGTGTTTTGTCTACTTGTGGGAAGGGAAGCTTGTGTGCTTTAATGAGTTTGTGACTAAGTGCATGAGAGGATAAAAACATGAGGGAATTTGAAGTAGACAGAGATTTCAGAGGATGTGTGTAGGTATGGAGGTGGCTCTGGTTGTAGGGTATTTGAAGCAGGGCATGGAGGAAGGTTCACTAAGGAGCTTTCTGGCAAGTCTTTGATCCAGGCAGACAGTGAGTGCTAGAAAAAAACATGAATTGTATTCAGCGTTGTTGATATGCTAAATAATTTAAGACTCAACCTCTATATCATTTATGCCATGTCACTAAACTTTTATAAACTCTAATATCAGCAGCTAAGCAAGTAGATAATCCATAAAAATACAGCAAGATATATTTAAGACTAAGAGCAAGTTTGACTTTTTTCAGGTATGAACTCTACTGTAGTTTATATGCCAATTAAAAGATGTGGAGATCTTGTCTGGTTGTTATGGTAATGGTAAATGGTAAAAAAAAAAAGATTTGCAAACATGTTAGAAGGTGTGATTTTCGGGTAGTAAGCATCCCTAAATTTCAAGCCACAGTGCACTCGGATATTAAAGCAGGGTGGTGCCAAAATCATGATATAGGGATGTTTCTCAAGGGATCATGGGATCAGTCTGAAATATGTGTTTATTATGGACAGTGACTCAAAAAGATAACAGTGAGAGAGCTACATTTTGAGTACAGACAAACAGGATTGAGGTAACTAAATGGCCAGAGCAAGCCACTGACCTCAAACCCATAGAGGGTCATTGTTGGGTCATATCAAAAATGCGTTTTTGTGATGATAAAATCAAAAAAGCAGAAGAACTGAAATATTAGGTATGATTAGAGGTGCCAAAGGGTGGTCCATTCCATGCAACACCGATGTCAAACCATTCTTATAAACACGGCTATATTAAGTTTAAATATTGTTTTTTAACATGATAATCTTTTTTGGCTGTACAGTTTGTTGTTACTAAAGACTTTTTCCTTATCACATATTTGTACTGCTTAATTTTTCAGTTTTTTCTTTCCATCTATGCCTTTATGTTCATCATGATTACTCTCTCATTTTCATTTGCATTGAAATGACAGGAATGCTTAATGAAAGCGATAGACTAAACCTCTCACCCATAAATGATGCATGACATTAAGCAGACAAGCACATGAACATATACTACTCCATTTGGTTAAGTGATTGGAGATTGTGTGGGCTGTGAAATAAGTTATACAGAACCCTTCAGAAAATAGGATACAAGAGGCTGTATCGTTCTTTCTTGGTCATTAAGTTATACAAATGCAGCATACATCATATTGTTCAGAGCTGACTCCCACAGTGGTCATTAAAGCTCCGTTTCCATTTGGAGATCATTTCACACCTTATGTTGATGAAATGCTCTCATGAGCCGGAACGGGATGCTTGGATGGCTCTTTAAACACAAAATTCACTTGAATGATAGCAGTCATTTGTTGTTAGCTAGTACTTTTAAAACCATATCTTTTTTTTTTAATTAAAAAAATAAAATTTCCGGGTTGTCATGTCCTTCAATCAGCATTGCCTTTGCTACTCCCTTGATCATGGTTTCTTTGTTGATGAGCTGTAGTGCCAATCTAAATTCATGTATGGACAAAATAACTATTCTGATTTGCAAATAAACAAAAATAGCTTTAAGTATTTTAAGAATTGTTTTTTTTACTTAACCAGAAGTCTAAAAGGTAATTAGCATATTCACTACATGGTACTTCTATGACCTCCAATTTTAACTCGGTCCACGTTTGCAGCTTTAACAGTTTCTGTACAAAGTGGACGTTGAAGCTACAAATTGATAATCCAGTGAAGAACACATGCTTTAAAAGGAATACTCGGGACAAAATGTTTGGATCTAAAAATAATAATGGCTGCACTGAGTGAGTTCACAGCTATTCATCCTGCTAATTTATTTTGGTCTCACATTGTTTGATGTTTTAACTGCTTTAAATCCATTAGTCATGCAGTGCATACCTGTTTGTGTGCATGGTCGTATGAGTTGATATGGTTATCAAACTCCTGATGCTTGTGATACTGTTTGTCACAGAGCTCACAATAGAAGTTTGCCTTCAGGTCTTCTAAGGCTTTTGTGATGGCTTCCTTCTTTTCAGCATAGTCCTGCTGTGAGGGGGGGGGGGGGGTACAAAGAAAGAAAAAAAAGAATAATCATAAATAACTTGCCTAAAGCAAAGCATAGGCTAATATAAAAACGTAAAAAAAAAAAATACTTTATGCACTGTTAACATCTCACATTGTACACATTCTATTCACATTAAACAGTTCATGTGTAGAGCAGCCACAAAAATGATATATAAACTACCAGGTTGGATACAATTACAAAGTTTGATCTGTATATCTACATTTTTATACAAATTGGATAAAAGCAGCTGCCCTTGATACACATACAGTCAACTATTTGGCCGTGCATCACAACAACAATAGAGATAGATGTGTTGAAAAATGGTCTCTCATCATCCAACTCCAAAATAATATTGAATCAGTAGGATGTCCTTTGTACTTTCTTTATTAAATAGGTCAAGAGCACACTAAAAACATTGTGTTCACTGTTTCCTAGAACAGGTTTTATGAAGCAAATCACACACATAACTAATGCAGACCTGCAAAGCCCACTATGGTGTATGTACATTACCTTATTCTAAAGCATCATTTGCACTGCTTGAAAACAAAGCAATAATGCATTCTCTCTAGTATGCTACTGTATATGCATATTATTATGCAAATACTCACTTAAAAGAGAACAAGGTGAGTCCACTGTGATAAACAACTCTGCTTGCACAGGCTCTTCTATTCACAATAATAGCTGAGTTTATTGTGTAGAATCTAAGTGAAACAATACAATGTATCCAAATACGAAACAAGATACCCTATCTTTACAATGTGACTTTAAGTGCTATCTGCAACAATTATGAACTTGATATGGTATAATAATATAACAGTATGCTTGGGCATCGACTATTTGAGGTATTACTTTTTACTAAATTATGTGAGGAGAGACTTTAAGTTCTCATGTTCCTGAAAGAAAGTTATGCAGACCTAGGGAAAACTTACAAACTCCACACAAATAGGACATTGTCTACCTTGCTGAGAAATCAAACCCAGTACCTTCTTACTGTTGGGCAAGAAAACTAGCCAGTGTGCCACCTTCTGAGGTTTATTAGAAACCCATAAAAGAGGCAGTTCCAGTCATGAAACGTTTAGTTAATTAATGCACCAAACCAATAGAACAGAACCGATAAAAGAAGCAAGAATCAGAGGCTTCAAGGGCTTTCTAAAAATGAAGATGCTTGTGTGTATGTATGTGTGCATGTGCCAGAGTGTACACGTTTGTGTGTGTGTTGGGGTTTACATTCATTGCTGATACGTGAATGTTGCCTCTAAAGTAAGTTCGCTATTTAAATCATTTTCGCCTTGCTTTTCAATGCCTCTGCAAACTTCCACAGCAGATATGGGAGACTGCTACAGTGGAGCTGAAAGCAGGGAGAGATAGAAAATTAAATGAGGGAAGCAGGGATCCCTGTGGGTCTTAAATTAAATTCCTATCATGTCAGGACAGGAACAGGATTCAATAGTGTTTATTCGCATCACCCAACCGGAGGGAAATTAAATTCCTATGGTCTGCTTCATTGCTCAGGTCCTGCTCCATTTCTACCACCCTCACCTCTCAACTTGTTCTCTTTTAACTGTGCTCTTTTTAAGTTGTTAGATCATGGAAATAATAAAAAAAAAATGGGCCATATCAAAAATGACAAAATATACATTTTTTTGAAAATTAAATAATTAAACAAATGCTTTTTTTCTTAAATGTTTAAATCTTTTGATTAAACTTGCAGATTACCAACAAAGTAATGAAAACTGAAATATTTACTGAATTTATCTTTGCATCCCAAATACCAAAGCATTTGTAGTTGCAACAATGATATAAGAGAAATGACACATTTTCCGAAAGCTGTGTAGTGGTGATAATGTTTGGCAGGTGTGATCTTATTCTGCTCGCTTACTATCTGTGTGAAATTTGAATGTAGGTAAACTACTGATTACACTATTTATGAATTCTAAGCAAAACCTGAACTGAACATTATATATTAATATTAAAATATTGTTTAATAATAATGTAAGCCATATGAGAAGATATACAAAACAATAACCATCATGTCATATATAGAAATATGCAGATGTAGTATACAGCATGAAGCAAGATTGGTATCATTGCCATTACATATACATTTAATCTCTTAAGGTCTGAGAAAGGGATGAAGGAGAGCTCTATAAAGTCATCTTGCTGTCGGTCTGACCTACTGGGCATGAGAGTATATGAGTGTTGGATCAAACAGAGATGCCTATGGCTTCTATATTTAACTCTACAGGATTAAAAGTGAAGTGAGGCAGGTCTTCAGGTACTTATTTATTTATAAAATTCAGATGAAATATGCTGCACCTTTTGACAGTAGTTGTTTGTGACCACTATCATCCATTTTGATCTTTGATGTGTATTTGCTTTGATATTGTCATCTTTTATCACTCCTTTCCTTTCATGTTGATGTGCACCTTTTGCTTTTTTTGTGTGTGTCAAACCTTGTTTGGTTATAAAAATAAACCTCGGTATGTGAACATGAACAGAGCTTCTAGAGGATTAAAAAGGAAAAGTGTGTGTGTGTGTGTGTGCGGACATTGTCCGGAGGAGATTTTATATGGTTAAAGTATAGAGCAAAAACAGTATAAATTATCTTGCCAAAATGGACAAAATGTGTTAAAATAATAACAAATACACCTCATAAAGCATTCTGTAGCACTTTATGGTAGAGTCAGTAATTAAATATGAATAACCTGAACATACAATTGTGTTATACATTTAATTGTCATAAAGAAAAACTTAAACTTGACTAAAAGTTGGTCCTAATTAATCCTAACAAAAGTTGACTTAAAAGGTAGTTTCTGTTCTTAGCCTTTGGATGGCATTGCTGCTCATGCAACACGTTACATTTCTTTTGATTTCATTCATTCATTCATTCATTCATTCATTCATTATCTTCCGCTTTATCCTATATTAGGGTTGCGGGGGGGTTCCCCATGCCCATCCAGGATAGAACGTCTCGGGCGCTGGGCACACACTCACTCGCACAAACACACTCTGTACGGGGCAATTTGGAGAACTCAATTGACTTGACCATGTTTTTGGACTGTGGGAGGAAACCGGAGAACCTGGAGGAAACCCACACAGACACGAGGAAAACATGGAAACTCCACCCAGATGGGGATTCGAACGGGGAAGCCCTAGCGCTGAGAGGCGAACATGCTAACCACTAAGCCACCGTGCCGCCTACTTTTGATTTATTATTTTAAATAATGTTATACATACAACATCAGGACATTTTTTTCTCTTTTTTTATTCATTTCATTTAGTTTATTAAAAACTTTAACTTACCAAAAAATTCATGATAAACAGTGATGCATTAAAATGAACTGAATGTATCATGTTCAAACTTTTTTTTTTTTCATTTTATTTTCTGAAAACAAATTGAACATGAAATTTAAAAACAGGTACCTAGAGTGTAGCTGAATAACTTCATCTAATCATTCATTGTTAAAAAAGTAATAAAAGCTATTTAAGTTTTTGCCATTTTTACGGGCCTGGGCTTTTTAGTATGGGTGTGAAAGTCTCCACATCATTACATGCAGCAGGACGTGCGTTAATGTGGAGTCTAAATTATGATGGCCCCAAAATAGATTCTTGCAGTGTTCTAATGGTTTAGGCTGCTGAGGTTGATAATAGAAAAGAATGTCTCTACATGCATTAAAACAATCTAAAATATACATTTCTGTTTAATTTGGGTAGTTTGAAGAAGTTTATTATTTGTTAAGCTCTAACAAATCTTAAATATCTCTTATAGTTTTAGAAACGGATGCCATAATCAGTCCAGCCAACGATACATTTAATATTAAGTTGACTTACATATGTTTTTACTTCACAGAGTTATCAGTTTAGTCATATGCAGCTGGTGAGAGAGCAAAGCAGTAATATAACTGGATTAACTCTTTGTTTCAGATTCTGAAGGCTAATCAATCACCAAAAGAAAAAAATGCTTGGGAAATGAACTAATTATCCTCCAGCCTAATCTGCCCCAGGGTGGTGTGTACCATAATACACACTGTGACCTTCACCTGCACAGCACGCACACACAAAGTCCAGCAATATGGATTATATGAAACAGCAAATTAAATTAAATTATAATGTAGTAGTTAAAAAATATAACAGGCATTAGAAAAATGCTTTGTGTAGTTCAAAAAACAAACCTGACTCAAAGTACATAAAAAGTTTTAGATTAAAATCTTAATGCAAATAGTTCTTCCCTTACCATAAAAAAACATTATTATAAGAGATAAATAATTTAAAATAACAAAATAGAAATACATTTAGTGCCAAATTTTATCAATTGCCTGAGTTTAAATGTTAGTTATAAGGGCCAAGGTAAGTGTTTAGAATCAGCACCACAGACAGTGCCTCTTGGGCACGATTACAGATTTCTTCAGCACCTTGGACAGTTATGTATGCAAACTATATATGCAGAACAATTTTAATGTTTCTTATTTTAACCATCTTATTTTTTTAGCTAAACCCACCAACATTTACAGAATTGTAGGACCTACACCCAACAATGTTGTTTGTGCTTTTTGAAGAGATCAGACAGACAGTATCTGAGGAAAGGAAAGTCCATTTCTTTTCATAGGATCGCACTTGAAATCCACTACGGGTGCAATATTATTCTAACAGAAGCATAAAACCAACACAATAGTGCCCACAGACAAACCCCACATCACCCCCTCACACACTTACCATACTGAACACATCAGACCACACATGGGCTAGCCAACATATAAAGTTAGTACACAAGTTTTTAGCCTGTAATTTATATTTTTGTACTTATAGTTAAATAATTAAAGTACAAAACAATGTTTTTTTTTCACACAAATTACTCAAAGGTAAGAATAACATTGAAAACAATGTTAAACTGTGACTGCTGATAGCATAATGTACTGTACAACCTTCTGGGTATGTGTTTAAATTCTGCTTTTCATCAATGAGAGTGGATACAAAATGACTGTGGAAAGATTGATAAATAGTTTTTCTTATATTTTCTTGATTAATTTAAGCAGACAATTTAAAACTTATAGTTGTTATATTGGTTGACTGTGTAATGATGTACAGCTTTACTCACACATAGGTTAGGACCTGTGACATTAATGCAAAAGCCTTGGCAGCAAGACATTAATTAAATGGGAGTGTAATGCTGATTATATCAGTGATTCATGATAGAAGATGTGCATGCCAATAGAAGCTTACTGAATACACAATATGTCCCTTTAGAATTTGACAGCCTTCAGTGATGCAACAGATGTATAAATAGATGCATAATAGATGGATAAACTCCTAAACATGTTTTTATTTATTTCATTTTACCAGGCATTTAGATCAATTAACACTAAATTCTGAAACCCTGTGGACACCTTTTTTAAAAGCCTTTTATTATTAGTTGCACACCATCACTTTTTCATATCAGTGAGCTAGAGCCTGACAGCCAGCATATGGACTCTAAAAATAGGACCTCTAGCTATGTATGCATTAACTTTAATTTAGTGTGCAAATATTAAAGTCTTACTTTTTAAAAAACAGCTAACTGTTATTTTGAAGTATAATTTATTTCTTTATTTAGTGGACAAGGTGCTTTTTTTATAAAAGTGGCTAAATATCCTTTATTTCTTGGAAAAACCACACATTTTTAAACCAGTAAACATCATTAATGTATATTGTATCATATGTAAAAATAACATACATTTTCAGACAAATTATTATTTTCAGACAGTTCATACATGCTGTTAATAGCTTATGTAATAGATGGATTAAAATAAAACAAAACTGTTATTGGTTAAAAGTTGCTACAAGTAGTTTTTTTGATGACTATTTTTTGATGCCACAGGCTTCTGGCTTTTTTCCAGAAAGTCAACCGAACGAGGCCCAAGTTATGAATTGGTTTAAAAAGCATGATGAATAATGATTACCTTTTAAGTACCACAGACTCTGTACCATTTGTACCCTCTGTACATGGATACAATATTTTGGTGAATCTTTATTGCAACTTAGGACAAAAATAAATGTAATATTGAAGAATGTTTTTTTTAAAATACGATGAGTGTGTGTTGTAATTAAAACTAAATGAGTTCAAAATAGGCAACATATCACAGTGTGTGGCATTTTCTGGTCAGTCAGTTTATAACTCATGATGCAGTATGTTTTGTTGAACGTCTGGCGATTTAAGCCATCTGTTCATGTTTAATTCATCACTGTAGTTATTGGATCAAATGCACTAGCCACTGAGTGCTAGTGAAACCCATATCCAGTGTAAAGTGGGTTTATTAGAGCATAGATCAGTTTTCTTAGCTAAAGGCCCAAAACTTTCATTTTGAGTTCTAACAAAATATACAGTTCCTCTAGAGTCATTGCAAAGGAACTGAACAAATATTATCATTATTGTTAATATTATATTATTATTTGGCTGTTTAATAATTCATTAGATGCTGTGTTGAAGTGCCCACTGTCTGATATTGTACAGACAACCGCATTACCATACAATTACTGAATATTGTCTATTAAATTGCAACCCATCATTCTGTTTAGCAACAATTAAGGACTTGGGAGACTGAGACTCGAAGGTCTGCGTCCATTGAATTGATTTTTAACCAGTATTCAAAATGAATCACTTGAAAGGAAAACATTATCATAAAGAAAACTCCATTTAGTATAAACATGTTTTTCAACTTTATGAGGAAGCTGAAAGATTTATACTTTACAAGTGTATAATGCATTATAAAATAGTTTGCTAGCTGTATTCCTGCTGTTTAGTGACACCAGCTGAGTATAGTGAAACGACTATGATCTAGTATTTCATCAAAGAAAAATCATCCATCAGCTGCACAACCGGTTCATTCCTTTATCACCAGGGAAGCACTACAGGTCTATATGCACCGGCACAACAGGCTAAAGAACAGCTTTTTCCTCCAAAGCTGTTACCAGTCTACTAATCCTCACCAACATCTTTGCCCCCTGCTTCTCTCCCAAAACTAATCATGAAAAAGGCGACCTTTCTTTTGGATAGCCATCTAAATCTGAATAGACAACCACCTGGAAAAATACAACAAATCATTTAAGTGAAAGCACATTTTTCACTCTGAAATTGTACCTTGTGTATTTACATCAAAGCTACACTCTCACAGAACGGAACATTTTACTGTTCTATACTTTATGCAATGTGTCTGTAACATCGGTGTCATAGTGGCTGCACCATACGCTGATCACTGGCCCCAAGTTTTAAACTGATTCACATTTAAACTGCAATTTCCCCCTGAGGATTAATAAAGTATTCTGATTCTGATAGCATCATAAGTTCTGTGCGGGTCATCAGTATTAATTTTATGTCAGTGTGCCAACAGACCTCTTTGCTGCTGGCGCCAAATTTGGTCATGGTTTTGCTGCATGGCTCTGGTTCTGTCTGCAAAGGAATGGAATGGTATTTGGTGTCTTGCAATAAGCAGGTGTATGTGTGCTGGATGCCAGTTCATTAGGAAAAAAGTAAGCAATAAGACACACTACTTGTTATGTGTACAGTATGTACATTTATACTGTATATAATACTAATGCTAAACAATTTCCACTTGTAGTGTATCATTTTAACTTAACTTCATGGCTGAGATACAACACATCTTTTTGTTTGGAATTGTTCTGAAACCATCACCAGAACTTTAGTAAATAGGGAGATCTTTTAAACAGGCTGTGATAATTATATATTCAGGAAATGAAGAAGGCTAATGTTATTGTATCCTGATTTTCTAGTTAAAATCACCATTCTCATTCACCCCAGGATTCAGTTAAATGCGGGTCCATTTGGGAGCAGTGATTAAAATGATTGCATAAAAAAAATCTCCTTGCTGAAAGAATATTCATCCAAACAGCACAAATAGCCTAAAGCCACCTAAGCATATCAGTGTGTCTTACAACAGCTGTTCTGATCTTCATTTAAATTACCACCATGCTTTCTGCACAAGAATAATAAAAATAGCTCCTCAAAGGGTTATCCAAGTTAATTGCCTGTGAGATACTGATTATAAACAGTTTTGTAAAGCATAAGCAAGCTATACAAATGTTATGGTGACATTTTTAAATTATCTAGATTAGTCAATGTTTAATTTATATATATATATATATATATATATATATATATATATATATATATATATATATATATATATATATATATATATATATGGCAAATGGTCCAAGGATTAATTTAACTGCATGTCCTCCCGCATGCTGATGGGTACACTGAAGATAAAAATTGTCCTCCTGATTTGTATCGTTTGTAAACTAGAGTTTTCAATGACCTGGTGATGTACTTCATAAAAACCTTCACCATAAAACTTTATAGATCAGAATCAATATAATTTAGGTTATAAAGTTTCCAATTATTAGACAAATCTGAATGGATAGCACACAATTTGGCTTCTTAAGTCTAAAAAAATATAGTATAGGACTAATGGAGTTGGGTACACATACACATCCACACATTAACTGTTGATTTTTTTTCTACTATGGAGGGAAGTTTTTGCACCCATTTACTAATAATAAATATTTTTTACGGTGTAAATGTCTTTTATTGCGACTGTTACACAGTGATAAAGTCATTGCAATTTTTATTTATGGGTGTTTTATTGCTTTTTCACATATAAAAACCACTATTAAATGCATCTCTTAATCTTTGAATCTTGTAAATTCTGCATGATTTTCTTACAACCAATATCTGTCTCATTTTATAATATAACTCTTCATTTTTGTGGCTGTTTATGATATATTTAGTCAATTTAGTCAAAAGTGCAAATATAAACCCGCCCATCAGAATCAGAAAGAGTATGAAGTAAAGATTAGTAAGCAATCTTTACTAGTAGAGTTTTTTTTTACTTTAAAATGAGCATTAGTTTACATAGAAAGCGATATTTTATATTTTATTACATATATTTGTATAAAATATTATTTATTTATGCTCTATATAGTCAGTGTTCCTGTGAAATGTGACCAGCGATAGATTGGCGCCCTGTCCAGAGTGTATCTGCCCAGCACTCGAAACACTCTTCCGTGGATGGCCATGGGGCACCCCCCACCCCCCACAACCCTCAAAGATGATTAAACGGAAGATAATTAATAAATGAATTAATTAATGAATGATTTGTCAAACCTCATAAAATCAGATGGCACATATACACACACACTAAAATAAGACATACAATGCAGTTCAGAGAAATGTGCTCGTTAATAATTTTCGTAATGTATGCAAACCATTTTTGACAATTTGTCATCTTTCACATATTAATTTCAGCTAATTCCACACAGCAGGGATGCCCCTAACCCTGTGGCTTTAATAAGGTTTTAATTTAAATTTCATAATCTTTTTATAAACCTTGTCATTTGTGCTTCATGAAATTGAGAAACAAGTCACAATTCATTATATGGTATTTTCCATTACTAGGATGGTTAGCTTTATTAGTTGTAATTAAAGTGACTGGTTAAGAAAAAAAAAGATTTTTTGGTTATAGCTGTGTCAATGTAAGACAAAACAGGCACTCATTATTAGCAATCAATGTATGAACGTTGCAGTACATCGCTAGTACAAAAAATTGAAGTTAGAAACTTCTTTGCCATTTAAAATGTTGGTCACGTTCTTATTGCCAAGATATTGTTGGCAATGGGATATTGTTAATGTAAACAACAGTTTCACTGACTCACTGATTTTGAATAAAATACAAACTTGAATGTGGAGTACAAAGGTATAGTAAATATTATTGTGTGAGGTGGATGAGTACACTTTATCAAACATGTTAAAATATATAAATAATTATTATCTAAAAAAGGCAGCATGGTGGCTTAGTGGTTAGCACGTTCGCCTCTCAGCGCTAGGGATTCCCGGTTCGAATCCCCATCTGGGTGGAGTTTCCATGTTCTCCCTGTGTCTGCGTGGGTTTCCTCCGGGTTCTCCGGTTTCCTCCCATAGTCCAAACACATCGATCAAGTCAATTGAATTCTCAAAATTGCCCCATATAGAGTGTGTCTGTGTGAGTGTGTGCCCAGCGATGGATTGGCGCCCTGTCCTGGGTCTGTCTGCCCAGTGCCCGGGATGTTCTCCCCTGGATGGCCACCGCGACCCTAGTAGAGGATAAAGCGGGAGATAATGAATGAATTAATTAATTATCTAAAAAAGCAATATTTGGCTTTTCTTGGGTAGGAATATATCTAAAGCTTAAGAAAATAAAAGATTTTGTAAAAAAAAAATTGTAAAAACTTTTAAACACTACAGACGATTCATATTGTAATTCACTTTAATTTAATGTAATTCAGCCTGTTTTATTCATTTCCATGCAAAGAATTGTACATTTTTGGGTAACCCTAAATGTTTGCAGTAGTGTGGCTCTGCTCTGCACATTTAAAAAAATTTTTCTTTGCTTCAAAACACCTTCTTTATCTCAATGGTGAAATGTAAATAAAGCTAAATGTGTAAGCTGAACCTGCAGACACACTGGAAAGTGTAAAATAGTAAATATCCAGGGCTTGGACTCAGTGGAAACTTTGTTGTAGCTAATAGAACAGTTGTGATGTCTTAAACTGTTCTAAATGTAGAAATAGAATGGTATTAAACAATTAAACTAAAGTATGTAAGTTTTTTGGGAATTTTTATTGAAACAGGTGAACACACAAATCGAAAATAGTTTGCACTGTAAAAAAAATTATAAAAATCAAAGTCTGTTTAATGCACACAATAAGCAAGAGACTTAAGCATCAAATATTTTTTAAGTTGCTCATACATTGCTTTATGTTCACACCTGAGTTAGAGCATGTTATTGGATCTGCTGTTTTATCTTAATTAAACTGCAAGACAATACTCAAGTTAATTGTTGGTGCTTGATAAAGTTTAAGGATTTAGACAGCTTAAAATATTATAAACTCACATTATATTCAGTCCTTGTAAATCAAATGTGATTTGTGAGATGTCAGTCCTGTTAAGTGGCAGCAGATGGTACACTTCGGGAATCTGAGTGGATTGGCCATGCTTCAGTAAGCACTCAGAAATGTTGAAAGAACACATCGATTTACCTCACATAACCCTCCCTGTGAGCATCTCTCCCATTCTTTCACTCTGTCCCCCTCAGTCTCAGCCTTTTTGCAACTGAGTGGAAAGAGGGTGACAGGAAACACGGTTGTGTCACTCTAAACTTCTTGGTTCCATTTAATTTAGCGGACAATAGAAGAAAGACAGCAGAGAGATTATTCAGCTTCAGCTTTTCTTCAGCATAAAGTTTACAAGCTAGGTAATTTCTTGTATTTATGCTCAACTTCCCAACCTTTTTCAGCATATGCTTTTTATATAGCACAGTATATAGACAGGAGCTTTTTTTTTAGTATAAAGTATTTAAAATAAAGGCTACATGTATGAGCAAAATTTTATTACATACTACATAACTACATAACATAACTACATAATTGACTTTTGCCATTGAAACTATAAACTAATATTCAATCAAGCTAAATATATAAACTGTTGCTACCCAACAGGTATAGGCTAGTTCCTATTTTTGCACAGAAATTGACCCTTCTGTTTGCATCTGTTTAAAAAGTTTGCATGTTCTCCCATTTCCACATATTGTTTCTATGGGATTTCTGGTCTCCTTCATTAGTCCAAAAACTAAGTCAGCTGAATTAGAGAGAATGAATTGTTAATATGTGCATTAGCCGGGTTAATTATCCCTGGTGTTTCTCTGCCTTTTTTCCAATCATTGCTTGAATACATTGATCAATAATCAACACGATCAATCAAAAGTTAGTCTTAATAAATCAATAAAATTTGTAAAATAAAATTGAGAACTTTTAACTCAAATGATCTAAAATCAATATATTTTAAACAGTAAATATATCAAACAATTATAGAATATAATTAGAATATTTTACTAATTAATGTTTAAAGCATTACATGAGCAGGTGTACATAGTGCTGACTCGTTATCTAATTCATTAAGTTTATCTCTCACCCTCTGATAACACATGCGGCATTAAAATTCCCAAACACAAACTCTGTTTTAAATACTGCAATTAACTGTCTCAGACTAAAAAAGCTTTTATGTCACATCTTGTAAATTACTAAAGCTGACCTGATCTTGCTCTGCATTAAAGTGGATATATGGGTTAACGTTTTCATAGCAAAGAAAAACATTAAGAAGCACTGATTTACAGAGTGCAACCAAACCCTAACATGCAAACTGCATAAAAATTTGATTTCAGTTTAAAAAAATAAAGAGTTAACATTTGCCTCTGGAAAAAATTAGCAAAATACATATTTATTGGGATGTCATCAGTTTCCAAGGCCATTGCCGGCTGTATGTAAACCATTGTCTACCATGTGAAATAACGAGCATAAGCAGATGTGTTCTTGAGATAAAACTAGTTCTCTGGAGTTAATTTCACCATCTGCCAATTTAAATGTCAAATTTAGGATTGGCAGATGGCACATTGGCAGAACACTGCACTCCATATCGTCATTGCTAATGTTTTTTTTTTTTTTTTTTTTTTTTTGCTTATTGTGTGTATTGGTCTTGTTATGATTAGACCAAAAGGAAATGATAATGCTATATGTGATACGCTGGTAAAGAATAGGAGGTCCAGTGTAATGGAAACACATAACAAAAAGCACATTTCATAGTTTATAAACCTTTAAATTGCCATGATTTATTTAGACAAAATTGGCCTGAACAGAGTTCTGATCTTATTCTCATATCTATCATCACTACAGGGAAATGGAATGCCTCTCGCTTAGAGAGACCTTATCATATGAAAGCTGACTTCATTTATGCTAGTCTGTCTAAATGAAAAACTTTTATATAATGACATTTTTTATTCTTCATATAATAACCTAAAAATATTTTGTACCAACATTCATGCTTTGCTCTGCCCCTTCTCACAATAAATTATTATACATTATAGATTTGTAAGGCAGTTGCACTTTATATCTTCACAAACCTAGTATTTATATAATAAGCTATACGTTATAAAATCCCCAGTAGTTTTTCTAACATAATGATTATGATGTGAAGCTTTAATTGGCAATAAATTCAGTTTGTTTATTCTGAAATTTCATTTCTACTGCTTATTTATATTACATTAATATATAAGTGATAATTAATTAAACTGAAGAATGGAATAGATTTATATTCTGTACAGGTGTGTACAATATACAAAATAGATCAAGATTAAGTGGCTACTGAAGGTGGATGAATTATTGAACAAGTTCACCAATGTTACACTGACATATAGCCTGACAATTGCTGCGTTTATATTACAAAAGCATTACCGCTAAAAGTTTATAAGTCAAGTAAAAGTTTTATCGTCATAAATCCTTACCATGAAAAACATTTATATAAAAATCTGTCACCTGCAAAAGAATCTGTAGCCAGAAGCCAGCAGAGGTTCATATATAGAAGTTATTAGGAATGGAATAACGGAAGTAAATAATGAATATCAAAAGGTCTGAATACTGAATAATGTTTTTGAGATAAAATTTCATAGCATATCCTACAGAGAGTGCTTATCCAGCTTTATGTGGTCTTATTCAAGGATGATGTAAAAATTGTGATTTGCAAGTGGAAACATTAAGTAAGGTGTCTGAGTTTATAATTAATTAAAGAGTATTCTTTTGCAGATCATGGGTATGTCGAGTTCCCAGGCAGAGGACATTTATTTTATCCACACAGCACAGCAATAGTAAAGCCATATATAGTGTGTCTTTGAACCAAAATCCCTTTAACAATTTCTTTACACAATTTTGTTCTAATTTACATGTTTCAGGTATCCTATTGGTTCTGGGGTCATAAGACAATTAGTTTTTCCTACTTATGAAGTCACAGTATGCGTCCATTCCAGTATTGTTATATAGCTTTTGTTTGTCTACAGATGTTTTCCTAATGAACCAAGTAAACAAAGTGACAGTGTGCTTATTTAAATTCTAATAGATGGAAGTGCATGTGACTGCTTTTTATAGTTACTTTGAGGGAAGATTATTGTAGAACCGCCTGTAATAACAGTTCTCTGTCTGTGGCCAGGAAAGCTATTCTGTTTCTTGCTCCAGATGTCATGGGCTGTTATCCCCTGCTTCTTATTTTGGCAGATTTAACATGTCACAGTTCTGCTCATATACAGATATGAGCTGCTCATATACAAACTGCTCATATACAGTATGTATGTATGTATATATATATATATATATATATATATATATATATATATATATATATATATATATATATATAGCTTTCAACCATTCCCTATACATGTTCTGCTACAGTAACCTTAATATCTCTATAAAATTCTGGAGTGTGGCTATTCAGTCGACAGAGCATGTCTGAGGTCAGAAAGTAAAAGTGAGTGGCTCACAAGTAACATTTCAAATCCTCAAATAAAGGGGGGGGGGGGGGTGTCAGAATGCTTGTAAAGTCATAACTGTGTCTATTATACAGTGTATATAGAGTGTATACTCTATACACATGGACACATTTATGCAGGGACAAGTAAGGGCTCTAAATATTGCCACAAACCTTTAATTATAACATTAGCAAAAAGAAAAACAAAAAGTCTTGCTAGTTTCATTTAAAAAAAGTTCAAGAAACATGAAAAGACAAGAAACTAAGACATGGGAAGTCTTAAGAAGAGTTGTAATTTTAAGAGTTCAAGAGGTATGAACGACATACCAAATAATGACACACAATACACAAGCACAATGGCTAATCTCAAACAACTGGTGCTCTTCAAGAGGCAAATGATGGTCAAGCTAGATACTAAATGAATTGTCATGGTTACTGATTTTTCTTGAAATTTATAGCATACATTTATAAATGTTTTTTTTTCTTGCTTCTGTCTGAATGTACTTGTATCCTTTCATGACATATGGCCGCGAAACTGTAGACACTGAATTAATTAGTAAATATTAGCTTGTTTTGTTCACAGTTTAAGACCAAGTGTAATGTCTACTAAAGCAGCACAGCACTACAGATGTTTTACACCGAACTGACTGACAACAAATTATGCGCTGTGCAGTGATGTTTGTCCTATTATTGCAATAACTGGATATTGTTGGGTGTAATCCAAATGTTTCTTTCTTGCATAAAAAAACCCCCAAACATTAATTTATGTATAAAACAGTAAAAACATGGCACAATTAAAAAATAATAATAATAAATAAAATTACATGTATAGAACTGTCATTGAAGTCTAAAAGTTTTTTAAATTTAATTTTTTGTACTTATTTTGCCCACCCACTTGGGCCTATGTAGCCATTTTCCACTCCCTGAAATTGATAAGAGTAACCTGTTTTTTGGAGGTTTGTGGGGCAGTGATCATCTAACAATTCTAATTGACTTACTGCTGGCGCACATTTAGATGCTGTTTCCAAACAGAGCAAAATAACAAAAACCCTATGAATGATTTATGAACTGAGGACAATCATGGACGTGGCTTCTGTTACAGGGAAAGCAACCCATAAATATCTGTATATATTTAGGAATACTCATGCAAATTGAGCACAATAATGCAAGTAATAAATAAGTCATAATGTTAAATAAAACTGTAATTAATATGATTTCAGTTCATTTCAGCTAAAGCTATAAAATACGATTGGCTTTTTGATCATGTCAGGTGATTATCTACACCAATTACCTGGGAGAAAGATTATATTTAATGTGGAAAATGAACGTGAATTTATAAATATCAATGTCCCACTGTTTTGTATTCAGATTTAAATGTTTTTTGAAAAGAAATTCAATAGACTTGGTTTCTCTGTACCATTCTTCTTGCTTAAGCTCTCAGCTGCAGACAATTTTACTCAAACATCAAGTTTTTATTATTATTTTCTTTAAATGATTTTGTCTTTAAAAAGTTCCACTGCAGAATAAGTAAAAAAAAAAAGGTTTGGTTAGACCTTTTACTTTTTAAAATCCCTTTCCTGTCAGATTCCACACCTCAAGTTTTGCTTATGCAATTTCTTGCAAGGTGGATATATTTCAACCAATTGATTTTGTCTTCTTTCTGTCCATCAATTACAATAAACAATGGATTGCCTGTCCTATAAATTTTTGTTTAACACCCATGCTGAATATTGCAGCCAACTGCATCATTGTGCTTTTAAATGTAACTGCTTGTTAAGTGATCAATGAAATTTATTGATACTAGTTGAATGAACCATTAATGGACTTTTTTTGATGAGCTATTCCTACTTTATACCTATAATTTATTAAACCGTGATTTATAAGTACTCCAATGTGAATAACGGTTAGCACAATAAGAGTGAGGGGCTGTAATGCCACTTAGATAATATCACTTTACACAACTGACCACTTAATTGTTTTTAAATTCATTCGGTTACTGTATATGTGAATGGAAGGTTAAGCTATATACGAGTTAGTTGACTTGAGGCATTTGCTCTAATGCAGATGGTGTGTACAGAACATGAGACATTGCATTGCAGATGGAGTGCTTGCAAAATGAGACAGACAGATATATGGGTGTAATAGATAATTATAAGAGACAGGTGTAACTGTGAAGTGGTGAATTTACAAAACAGCTTTACCAAGTGCTGCATTTGTATAAAACAACAAAGGCCGTCTGCCTAACAGCTGTGTTTCTACAGTAATCTGATACAGGTGTAAAAGGTATAATGCATGAGCAGATGTGGTACAGACATAACCTTACTTTGCCGCTTTATTTAGCAACAGTATTCACATTTTGCTTCCCACAATATTGATGCTTAAAGTAATAAATAAAACATAATCTGATACATTTAGTAGTAGAATTTAATCTAATTAGTCTGATTTCAATGTATATTGATGTTCTAAATGATAATAATAAGAAATGAAGAATAACAAAAAACAATTCATCCAAACTTATTAACCAATCCTCACTGCACAGATGACAACAGAACCAATAAAAACATCACAACCAATCAAACAGGAGTAATAATCTAATGAACACTAACAGGTAATCGTTATAAGCAGAAACAAGAAGTAAAAATAAAGTCCAAATTAGTGAAGAGAATATCAACCTAATTATTTGAATGGGACTTTGACACATGTATTGGCTTTCACATCTTTTAGCTGTTCCTGTTAGAAGGTGGCACAATATAAAGCTGCATATATTTAAAGTGGCACAGTTTTAAATGACTGTGCTTTTTAACACAACCCTTATATTTATCTAGGCTTGTCACTGGCATCGCAAGTGCGCTAATATGTACACACTAAATAGTCAGACTAATTTGGTATCTTCTATTTATATGTTAGCTTGCGATGGAAATATATAGACGAAACCAGAGAACTCTGAAATATCCTTATTCAGACATGGAGTGGACATGCGGTCTCCACATAGAAAAAATGTATTCTACCACAGACATAAATGCTTTCCCTTGTCAGTTTTTGTTTCATTTACTATCTACTAGGTTCCTGCACTTCTTTTTTTTCTGCTTTTCACACCTGCCATCTTGTCCTTCAACCTTCATCCTTCAAATTGTCTAGACAATTCATACATTTACGTCTGTTTGATCTCTCGTCAGGTAGCCTTTGGCTGTGCGACATTAATTTGAATTGTTTTTGAACTTTGGCTGTTTGATCTTTCATCATTAAATTAAGGTGCCTTTACTAAGAGTTAGTTTTTATAAAGTCATTTGCTGCACCTTACATGCCTGACCATATTTCAGTTGTGATTAGAATTTATTTTAACAAACAGTTTCATTAGGAAAGTTTCTGATTGGCCCCAGATATAGATTCTTTCTCCAGCAAATTAAAAAGAATTCTGCTCAGTCGAAAGAAGAAAAAGTATGCAATATGATTGTACTATGATCTTAACATCACTGAGTCAGGTTTGGAATTACTTACAAAGATAAAAATAAATTTATTTATTAAAGACAAGGTTTCCAAAAGGAATGTATCACATATACTGTATGTGGTTTTGAAAATGTATGGTAATCACAAATAATCATTTATTTTGCTGCTGTTTATATAGTTTATATATAAGTGTCTTCACTTTCATAACAAGTGTCTAAGACTTTGGCACAGTGAAACATATGAAGTTAAAAATCTGATTTGAATTCCGGGGGTGTTACATTTATTTCTGCTCTCATTCAATGGCCTCAGATTAGCTGTGTCATGATAAGAGCCGCTTCACTGAATTATTTTGATCCTGGCCCCTATACTTTAAAAGATTAGAGAACATCTGCAAGTACATAATGGGAATGAGTCAAAATATCTAAAATGAGGTAATTTGGTTGAACATAAAAATGAATGATAGAAAAATAAATGATGGTAACTGTTTTTAAAACTCTAATTACATTACCACACACACACACACACACACACACACACACACACACACAGTGTATAGATTATACAGTGTGCTATTTCAACTAAGAAAAGAAAACAAACACTGGAGGTTCCAATTTGTTTTATTAATATACTATTAACAAAAACCCAATAACATGCAGTTGATTAACTGAGCTGCAACTAATATTTTTGATCACGCAGGGCTAAAGATGGACAGAAGTACAAATATGTATGTCTTCTGACTGGCTCCCTCAAAAAATAAAAAAAACAAGAGGATTGTTCCTTTATTATTTTTATGACTTATTTTTGCTTTTGACTTTCCAACAGGTGAAAAATGTGAGTTAGTAGTATGCACAAGGTATAAAAATTTGAATTCTAAACAGTAAAGGCAAAGCATATGATGTTTTGGAAAAGAGAAGATTTTGAGTAAGAAAGTGTAAAAGACTGAGGGTGGTGGGGGTGTGGGGTGGGGATTTGCGCTGAAGCACAGGAACAAGGAGGAGAAAAGGATGGTCTGTTGTCATGAGTTGTCATGTTTCTTTTCGAAACTCATCCATTTCTTTCATGTATGAATATTTCATAGCATGTGACTGCTCCTCTGTCAGAGCTTGCCAAAAATATTTGGTAATGTCCTTTTTTCCTGCTATAATGTTAAATAATGAGAAGAAATGTACCAGTACTTTTTTCTTTAATTACCTTTTTTAAATCCCTGGGGTTGAATTTGTGATGTTTATTAACTATTTGCACATAATATAATAAACACAAAATATTTTTACAGTAATATTTTTCAACCTATACTGAATCAACCCTGCATATAAATGACTGTCTGCTGTCTGTGAACAATAATTATTGTGTTAAGGTGGAAGTTTTGGAGGTTTTGATTTTGGAAGTTTAGGTTTAAATGTGTTATAGCAAACCCATATATTATGAATGAAATGTGATGTATAGAAATACAGACTCTATACCTGAAAATCATGGGGCTTCATCTTTAGTTAAATCAATCTTATCATCTATTGGGTAATTATTTTTTTAAAAATAAGTAAAAAACATATTACTAAATCTCTATCTCGCTCTTTCTGAATGTGACAGGCATGATTTTTGTTACTCTAATGAATCCTACAGCTTGGGTTTTTCAAGAAATAGCTCTACATGTCCATCTTGGTTTTAGCCAGGTTCATTCTTAACTTATAATGTTCAATGCTTTTCCTTTTCTATGAAAGTATATATCACTGACATTTTCCAAATCCATTCTGAATGAGATTAAAGGGCAGTTGTGCTATCAGTAAAGGTGCAGGGATCTAAATTCGAAAAGTCCCTGTCAAAATGACCCAGTTTAAGGCTGGATCCAGGTGTGGTTGGGTTTTATAGCTAAAGGCGCTTTTTTTAGGTCACTCCAATAAATTGCATTATTCAGGTATTATAGCTACTGACCTCAAAATAATGTGATATATGGAAACATATTTATTAAAAACACTTTGTAAATGAACTAAAAAGAAAGGACTCCTGCACTGAACATACTGTATCTACTGCATTAGCAGTATAATGGGTCTTTTGTATTCAGTAAAATGTTCTGTTTTAAAATCATCCTGATACTGAGAGAATATCTGAATACAGATGCACAGAAATACACTATGATGATTTTTGGATAAAGCTTTGTATAAATTTAGTAGCTAATGTATTAAGTACTCAACACAAGTAGTTTAGGCATTATTCATGTAATTTATGCTAAGCATCAACATTTGTGTGTGTCTGTGTGTGTTTGAAGCCTGTTTACATACTCAGATTTATTATGCTAATATTTATTCTAAAGGGTATTTACGGCACAATTCATATCATGACTATAAATACAAGTTATTTATACATATATTAATTGCTAATAAATACAGTGAATTTTATATTTTTTCATATTAAAACCTGCAGATTGATCAGCTTTATTTTTAAAGTACCAGCGACCATCAGACCAAATTTAGGACACGCTCAGCTACTAGTGGAGTTTAAATGACCACCTGTTGTATGCTTATCTGGCTGTGTAAGGTTGAGCGTAATTTAACACTCCTATCACAAGTGAACACCAAGAACAAAAAGGAAATGAAAAAAGCAGGAGGACTTTGCACATTGAGCTGAGATAACATTTCAGTGGTCCACTTTGGCAAGTTCATTCATTCATTAGTGAGACTGGCAGAGGTTTATATATATATATATATATATATGCATCTTGTATTTGCTAGTATCTAAATTAACCTTTTTTTGGTGCAAGGGTGTGTGTAGGAGCAAATGTTTTGGTCAATGTGTCTGCCCTTCAACTGACTGCCAATCAGTTTCTCTATTTGCCCAGACAACCTGGATTACATATATTAATATTATTGATATTACATTTAGTAGTAGTAGTTGTTGTTGTAGTAGGACAGCAGTATAGTTTATTTTGTTATAAAAATATCTTTTAGCTTATTAATTAGACTTTTTAATGACAAACTCATTTAGTATTCTCACATGCCACATAAAATGTGTTTTAATTTATGCTTTTGCAATGGAACAGTCTGATATTATCATCATGTTTAGCACATCAGAAAAGAAACCATCTGGATATTCATTCCACCCACATTAATTCTAAATTTGTTCTCAGCCCAAAGACAAACGGTTGTTACGTATTATAATCATTCATTATCTTATTGTCATATTATCTGTCCATTGCAGATTTTAATAACCATTGGACTGAGCTATGAATAATAAAACTACACTTAATCTTATGAAACATGCTTGCTTACTGACATTCCCACTCAGAAATAAATTCAACATGGTGAAAATAGACAAGGTCCATACTCAAAACATGAGGAGTTACAGAGGGTACACTGAATGTTAAATAAATAAAAATGCTACTGGAAGTCTAGAAATCTATTCCTCACTCGACTGACAGATATGCCAGATTCATGTTTTCCCTCCATGGCTCATTGAAAAAAGTCGATCAGACCAGTCAAGTGGCAGTCAACAAATCCAATTTGTGACAATTTGCCACTCACTGACAGAAATTTCTATCATTGCTTGATGGATGTCATGATTGGCAAGATGTCAAAATGTAACATTACCCAAACAAACTTCTGCTGTTCTAAACTTTTTTTTATCATTTGCTCTCAGCTGTCACTTGCATTTTCACTTGCAGTTTTTATTTACTATAGTTTTTCATTTAATTGTTGTTTAAGGGCAAAAGTTTTTTTATGCATATATGTAAAAATGTGGGCTTTTCATTCATCATTTTTCTTAATCATCCATTTCCATCTCATTTTAATAAAACCATCACAAGCCAGTGATGGTTTAAAAGTGAAAATAAAGCATTTTTTTCCCAAACCACAAAATAACCACTGTGCAGCTGTGATCTGCATATAGCATCACAGTTTGTACAACACCTTATGTATGTTTTAAAAGCAGTCAAACCAGTAATGGGTAGATTTATTTTAATAAACTTTTTTTTAATCATCTTCAAGAACTGTATTAAGGATTACTGTATTAAGAAAGTACAAATGTGATTAACATCAACCTGAAACCAGGCTGATTTTGTTGATTAAACTTCAATGTGTAACTAAAGATCAACAGTTTCTCACCAAAACACACTCCAGTAATTCACTGTACATCACTACAAACAACAAACTTCCCCCACATTCTTTAAGTATATTTTTATAACCATTCAAATGGTCACACTGATCCATAGTAAGTCTCCCACTCTATTTACTTTTATTCCTCTAAAGGTCAAATGCATTACACATGAGACTACAAATAGATACAGTCTTTGGAATTTACAAACTTTAAATTCTTAACACTTTATTAACAAGAGTTTACAGATTACAACAATTTAGAAACTATTTTAGACATTAGCATTTTATTTTCTCTTAAATCTATACTTAAAAGTACACACTAACAATAAAAATGTAGATTCACTGTTAGAGTAAAGTACATATTCAGTCAAAATATGTTTTGTATGTAGCAAAAAATAGCTGCAATTATCAAAATTTCTGATATAATTGATATGTTTGTGCAATAATGAATGTGTAAAATGCAAATTAAACAAACATTTTAAGTAATGACACTGACAATATGATTTACATATACTTGGTTAGCTGCACAATAGAAAGTATTGACTTAATCTGTCAGTAATATTGCTATTGCACCATATGCCCATAAATAAACTTTTTACTTCATTTTATTTTGTTAATGCATTTATTTTGTGGTGGGCTGCTCACATACTCATAAAAAAACTAAATAAAATCTGTTTTGAATTTGCAGCTGCTAATTTGGTATTCTGCACTGTGATTATTTTGGAATACCAAAAAACATTCTAGCTTTTTACTTCACTAAAGAGGTGTGCATTAGCATGTTAAAAACGAAAAGCACTATTCAAAAGCAGACATGTTCCTTCCTGAAAAATGATCACTACCCAATTAACTTTTAAAGGCTTTCTATGTTTTTTTTTTTTTTTTTTTTACTTCAGGACTAGCAGCGAATAAATAACCATACCAGCTGTTGACTTTTAAAAGATATATGTATTTAAAAATACAGTATTCAAATGTCTTTACAGACATCGTAGTATACTGCTTTAACTACAGGACCTATATTAAGTGCCGTTTCAAGAGCTGCATTACATTCTTATTAATTTGTAATAACCAATTCATTTTTTAAATGTTACATTTATTTAAATACAGATTAATATAAATAGCGAACCGTTACCTAAAATCAATGTATGTAAATTATGGGAAAGAAGTGTAACGACATGCCATTATGTGTCGGGGCTAACAAAACCTATCTGCTGTGATTTAACAACAACAAAAGCCCTTTTGTACTTATTGCTTTAATATCCATCTACTTTTTTTCATAATAACAGAACCTGCCAAACACAATGCAGGAAATGTAATACCAACCATGAACTTTTTGCTTCAGCTCACACAAACGGTTTAACATGGGATTTAAATACTGCACTGTGTACTGAGATAATCATGAATAAAGATTCATTTTGTACTTAGTAAATCATCTTCAGGACGTATTTAATATCTTAACTTTAAGGCAAATGTTAAACTAAGCAAAAAGGTTATTTTGTTTATAGAATTCAATTCTTATAACAGTGGTTTTAGCATTTTTTTTTATTGTTGTCAATCCAATATTTTTTACTATTTGTTCTTTCACTGTACACTTCACATACAAAAACTATTACTACCAACATTTGCTACTGATATAGTAGTCACCTATAACATGCTGAAATAGTACCTGTGAAAAGAACGGAGTTATGTGGTCTAATACATTCATTCATTCATTCAGTCATTCATTATCTCCCGCTTTATCCTCTATTAGGGTCGCGGTGGGGTTCCCCATGCCCATCCAGGGGAGAACATCTCGGGCGCTGGGCAGATAGACCCAGGACAGGCACACACTCACACAGACACACTCTATGTGGGGCAATTTTTTGAGAATTCAATTGACTTGATCCATGTTTTTGGACTGTGGGAGGAAACCAGAGAACCCGGAGGAAACCCACGCAGACACAGTGGAATATATGGAATATGGAAACTCCACCCAGATGGGGATTCGAATCGGGAATCCCTAGCGCTGAGAGGAGAACATGCTAACCACTAAGCCACCGTGCCGCCGTGGTCTAATACAGAATAGCCAAATGTTTGAATCTACTGCTTGAATAATTAAAGATCTACCTTAGTAACCTGGCCTGCTTAGAATAAACCTACATTACAAAGCATGCTATTTAATAATGAGACACTACTGACTCGCACACTCACACAGGGATATCATGTAATGCATGTTGTCCACGTATTCTCATTTTAAGTTGTATATGCTAATATTAAATTTGCAACGTAAAAGTATTTCAAAATCTTTTCTGCGCATGAGACCTGATATTGACCCTGCAGTCAAGGCTGGTGAATTTCTGATATAATATTCAGATTAAACAAGTTTTCCAAACACATGTCTGTTTAATAATTTACGTGGTTGTTGCCTGGACTACCTACGTGGAATTCAAATGGAATGAGAGCCTACTTTATGAATTATACAGCCCAATCCAAATATAGGCAGCCTGATAAACCCGAGCACAACAGGTTGCCAAAAGAACAGTATAAATTGCTTATCCATCCATCTGAATGTTCAAATTGTAAGATATAAACACTTTTTGCCCTTATGTAGTATATAAAAGATATAGTAGTGGGTACATCTTTAGATACATTTGTTGTAGTCCTAAAAGTACAATGAGGGAGCCTGTATTCTGAGAATGTGTGATGTGTGAAAATGTAATGCTGCCCTATGGTAAACTTTGTGCTAGTGATACACTGCAATTTCTAGTGTTTCTATGCTTTAACACCATCACCTTAATTTAATACTAGGCTCATACGACCTGATATATTGGATATATTGGCTCTGCCTCCAGGACAGGGATAAACCTGTACCAATGACTGAAACGACTATCAAAATTTGTCGTGCAAGTCCAAGAGCAAAAATGAAATGTGTGGTTGTACCTGCTTCAGAGTGTGGGTAGGTGTACTAGTGCACGTAGTGGAACTTCTAAATTTAACGGAAAAATTGTCATTCAATTAAAGCATAATGAACTTTACAAAATATATGTTCCCAGTTTTGAGGAGAGAAATATTTCCTCTCCTAAATCAAGACTAAATATGAACAAAGCACAAGTAGTGAATTGAACAAATAATATGCAATGCAATTTGAAAATTAAAGTGCATGATAAAACAAAAATTTTACTTATATTCATTGAGAACCTAGGCAGAGCCATTTTAAACAAACCGTTGCTTTTAAAGGTTTATCTATCTGGACAGTAACCAAAATCAAAATAACCAATCAGAATTGAATAATATGATTAATACGGATTGCTAAACAGATAGAGACATAAATAGAGATCTCACCCTGCAGACCACAGCTGCAACCACAACTCAACACACTTAACCATAATAATCTATTCTTCCTAATGGGCTTGGTGAGTTTAATCTGGTGTGTCAGATTGGGGTTGGATGGCTATTCTCCAAGTGCAGATCTTTTTGGCAGTGGATGGAAGTCATGTTATAAAAGAAAAAAAGAAAAAAAAATAGATTATCATATAATTACATGACCATCTAAAAATTTTACTTAATTTTTTTTGTCATTAAGATGTATTAGTTAGTTTTAAAAAGAAGATATCAGAGCACAACATATTATATAGCAATGTTCTTTGTGGTAAGTGGTATTAATAAAATGGACAATAAGTGGAGCAAAAACAAGGTGTGTTCAAACCTTTTGATACTTTTTTTAATTGATAAGTTTTTAGAATTACGTATGTATTTCTTGCTTTTATTAACTTGTAATCCGTATAAATAGCTTAACAGGTTCTGACTGGTCCATCAATGACAAAATGTCTAAATATAAACTTATAACATAACACTGAACTTTGGGTTTTATCTTGCTTTGGGCTTGTTATTAGTCACAAATTTCATCAGTCCAAGAATAATTCACCTATTAGCATGCATTTGGAAGTTGGGTGGGCCCCAGAACATCTTTAGTACACTTCTGCCCTTGTTTATCACACGATGTTTTGAATGAACGGCATAAATAAGGACTTTGTTAATACGAGAGGGCACATGTATATACTTAATTTAGCTTTACACATCATTTGCATTTAAAACATGAAAATATTTTGACATACAACAACAGGTGATGTATTTATAAATGTGGTCATTATGATTTGAAAAAAATCTCTTTTGCTTAGGTACACACACACACAGACACACACACACACACACACACACACACACACAGTGATGATCAGGCACTGGCACACTGGGGATGTCACCCACTGCTGCTCAAGCCTGTAAACAAGAAAAAATCAATTTTATACAACAAACCATCTGAATGCAAAATCTGCCCCCACACACAAAGCCTTGAATCAAAGATACTCTTGATGGTTTTGTGTGTGTGTGTGTGTGTGTGTGTGTGTGTGTGTGAGAGAGAGAGAGAGAGAGAGAGAGAGAGAGAGAGGGAGAGATCCTCCATAACGCTAGTTTGCCTTGCACTATGCATGTGGGACAGCAGCAAAATCAGTAAAGATTTTTTTACTTTTTGCTTCACAATACCTAAACACATAATGAACATCAGTCATACACAGAGAAGGGACATGAAAAGTTTGCTCAGGGTAATCCTATTAGCTTTTGCTACAAAGACCGGAGACCTCTGCCAGGCCATGTTTGCTCCCTTATTCAATTTCAACAGTCACGGGGCTCATGTTTGTGTATGTCACAGTCACGAATGCGCGCGTGTGCATGTGTGTGCATATTTGAATACGTGCTGTGTATACAAATGCCATCTTCAGAAAATGTTAACATCAATAATCTAAAACTTTTTTTATTATTTTTTTTTATCGTTAATCAGTTCATAACAGAAGATTCATCAAATATGAACAAATGTAGAAATTGAGTTCTGCAGGCACACTTGAGAAAAAAAGCGGTACACTACAGTGTGCTTAACTTTATAAACATACTTTTAAGTACAGTCAATCAGTTAACTTTAAAAAAGTGTTTCGTACCACAGGATTTGCATCACCAGTTGCAAATCATAACATATTGAAAAGATTTTAGGAGGAAGGGGAAATCTTAGTGTCTGAAATTCAAGTGTGGAAATTACTGCTAAATATCAAGCATTTAGACTCTATTGGTTCAGAAGCAGTCATGTTCCAATGATGGACATGGACAGATAGGCTCAGGAGTACTTTTAAAAATCATTATCACTTCAAGAAAGGCAATCTTCTTTTATCTTATGTGACGAATAAACCACAATTTTGTTTTAAAGTAATCTTTAGAGAAAATACTTTGTTGACTGTTGCTTGAAATATTCAACTAGGGAGAAGATTCGACCATTTAGCAGTGATAAAAATTATTGAATGTAAAATTGGCACCATGGTGAAAGAGAAGCACCAGCAAATGAATGTTTAAATTCAACCTTTTGCACCAGCCACATTTTTTATTCCATTTCATCCTTTTCAGTTCACTAAATGGGACAGAATAATTAGGTCTCCGGTCCAACGGCTTTCAGATCAGTTCACGTCCTGTTGGTTGTTTAATAGTTACAACTAAGTAGACAAAACGAATTCAGGGCTTTTATTGAAATGAACAGCAAAAGAGCTCTTTCAGCAAGTTGTAACACTTCATTTCACTTCATAAATCTGTATATAAATATATAAATTAAAAAAAAACAAAATACTGCTCAAAATATTGTAGATTATATCAGTATGAAGCACTTCCGAGGGTGCCGTTTTATATTCAATGCTAATCAACAGTATAAATATATGGTGGAACAACATTACTGTGTAAAACAAGATGGTTCACTGTTGGTAATAACTTATAATGTTGAGGTCCCTGAGAAAATATTAATTAAATACTTCACTATATCCGTTGAAAACACTGATTCAGGCAACTGCACTGCTATTAAACTTTCTTCAAAAAGTTTATTACCTTAAACTTTCAAGCGTCAAAGTCTAACCAGTTTATCTCTGAATTTATTCATTCATTCATTCATTATCTTCCATTTTATCCTATATTAGGGTCGCAGTGGGGTTCCCCATGCCCATCCAGGGGAGAACGTTTCGGGAGCAAGGCAGATACACCCAGGATAGGGCGCCAATTTATCGCTGGGCACACACTCACACACACGCACACAGACACACTCTACATGGGGCAATTTGGAGAACTCAATTGGCTTGATCCATGTTTTTGGACTGTGGGAGGAAACCGGAGAACCCGGAGGAAACCCACACGGACACGGGGAGAACATGGAAACTCCACCCAGATGGGGATTCGAACCGGGAATCCCTAGTGCTGAGAGGCGAACGTGCTATCCACTAACCACCGTGCCTCCCTTTCTGAATTTAAGTGAACATTTATAAAAATAGGATATCTTTATAGTGAAACTAAAAAAAAGCCTCCAGCCACAGCTGTTTCAGGCTGTTGCTCCAAGGTATTATATAAGGAATACACACCATTGTGATTGCACGTATACAAAAGCAGTCTCACACTATCATGGATGATTTTTAGTTAATAAAGCATACATCATTCTGCTAACATAAGCCAGCCATCTGCAGCTCTTTCAATGTAATTAACTTTGCACCTAATTTAATCATATGGGTTTATTACATAAATGAATGTGATAACATGTGCACGCATAGACCATAATACTGCTAGCCGTCTGGACACCATGGATGGCTGTTAAAGCCCAACATGCCTTTCAGTTCAAAAAAAAGTTTAAAAGCAATCTTCTAATTTTTGAGACACTACTAATACTCCCCATTTTAATTTCGGAATTTATTTTTCTGTTTATTTTTTTTACTGTTAAGAACTTTTGTCAATAAAGGCCTTGAAAAAAAAAACATGTACTGTGTATATGTGTACTTTACAAAAACAGATATAAGGAAAACTCAATTTGTGTTCAGGGCTGTTTGAGCACTTCTCTTGATTTATGTTTTGTACATGCTATAATGCGTTATCATGATGTCTTGCTTCTGAATATGCCCACCCCCTTGATTTATTTTTCATACTTCTTCTTTCTGTCCATTAAACTGTGCTTTATCTGCTCTACTGGAGTTAATTCAAAATGTCAACTAAACAAGCTTAAGTTTCCTTCAGTATAGAAAAAGAAAAATGGTAATAAAACCATCTGCCTGAGGAAAGATAATCTGAAGCACAACAGTAGGCCATATGTTAAAGATATTTAAATGCTTTCTCTGTATATTTATAGTGCTGCAATGACTTTGCCAGAATAAGAATCAATTTTACTGGAACTGGAAGAAAAACTAAAATACAGCATATATAAAATTTTAAGGCAGTGTCAAACCCAGTCCAGGCAGCATTGTGCCACAGTGGGTAGAGTTGCTGCCTATTAGAGCCTAGTATCAAGTCCTGGTTTGTGTGACCAAAGGTCCTTTCCATGTTCAGTCTAATAAATGCATGCTATTACTATTATATTTTATTACTGTATTTATTATCACAACATTTGTTTATTAAAGGTCAGTATTCCATTTATTGTATCGCTCACAGGAACTAATTAGCCGTGTTTCTGTATGGCTAAAACTCAAATCTCCCTGCACTCAAGTGCCAATATTGTTGACCTTAAATAATGCTCGTGAAGTGAAAAGGGGGACTGTATTGAGACTTGCCAGAATTTGTTGTTCTTGGATAAAGGATGGAATGGAAAGTTACCAAGAATAATGTGCCAGTGATTTTTACCTTCAGTGTTGTACAAGCACACAATGGACCTAAATAATTTGTGAAAACAAGTCAAACAATCAAATAGTAGCTTGGTATTAATTATGTTTTAGATCTGATTGCAATATTTTCAGTGGGGAAAAAGATAAAAGCAAAATGAAATACAGGTTGTAATATTTTTATTATTAGTTGTATAACATTTAGGAAATTGTCAATTGTCAACAAGTATGATTAAGTCTTAGATCAAAAAGAGACTTTATATCATTTAATCAGTGTTTAACAACTAAACAGCTATAAGAATCACAATTAGGCAAATCACGTTGGAAATCACACAATCTAACTTCACATAATAATGCAATGGAGTGAAATGATTTAAAAGCTGATATTAAAAAATAAATCAATACATAAAGTTAGCTTTTTTTTCTTATGCTATAATAATTTTTGATTAATTTGGTCACATTCCAATATTCAACTTTTCCCCCACTCCCTTGCTTTTGGGGTTATTTATAAGCGCATTTTTAATCTACAATAATAATAGCTTATCAAAAAAAGCACCCCTATAGAAAATGCATCTGTTGTTTGGTGTGTTTAGTACACTCACTTTCACTTTAGCCATTTTTTTCTGTTTTTTTTTCCTTTAAGTGCCTAATTAACATAAGTGGGAGCAATTACTACTGCCCACTCTCTAAAAGCCCTGAAAACCACTTTGTGTAGTCTTTTACTTCCGTCTATGATTAAAGCAAGGAATGCTTTGTAAAACAAATGGCAACATGTAGAGCAGAAAGACACACTCATAAATGTGTGCACGGCTCTCCAAAAGGACAGAATGATTCATTAGCCTTTCTGCGCGATTACCGTTCACACACCATGTTAGCGTCAGGACCTCAGCACAAAGAGTTTCAGACAGGCAACCCCAGAAGACTGCCGAGACCTGGAGCTGAATATTAAGCAACCTCTGCTCCTCTCTATTACCAGGGCAGCATAGCAAGTGTTGCTCCAAAAGTGCTGATCTCAGCACAACAGTCTTACCATCATTGCTAAAACACTTACAGGAAAAAAAAAGGCGCAGAGCCTTATCAATTAGTGTCAATTAGTACAATGTGAACAGAGTGAGCCAGTCAGACTCTTTCTCTCCAGCTCATTAAAGAGGAATGCAAAAAGCTGGTGCAAGGCTGCTGGTGAAAGCTGCAAAATATACTAACTGGTCATGTGTGCCCTCTGTTGCTCAACTGGGGAAAAACATCTAAATATGTTCCAATCTGTGGTTAGTGTTGACATGTTTTCTGTAATGTAATAACAAGCGAATGCTGCCAGAAAATCATATTAACATAAAAAAAAACAAGACAATGGTGATCAAAAGATTTTCCGATAATATGACCAATGTTTGTAGACACTCTAAAAGCCCCCTGATTCCTAAATACAATATATAAAAGTTAAAATGACAAAATATATTGTTTTGAATGTCAATGAATAGTTCTGACAGAGCACTCATCTTAAAATAGTATTCACCCCCAGGCCTTAAACATTAAAGTCACTATATTTAGACAGGTAATGTTCTCCTGGCATTCACCAAACCAAAATTATTCAATATGACTCCCTGGTGGTAAAGGATGACTCAGCATCACGCACAGTCAACTAAAGCTTGTGTGCATCTGCTTGGCTGTGGAAAACCCATTCCCACAAAGCACTCGCTCTTCCTGCTCCTGAATGTTTCCACTTTACATAAATAGATTTGAAAATAAACTTCGTAAGGTGTAGCGGGGCGAAATGTGTGAACGCTCAAGTACAACTGATTCTCCTGTCAGTGTTTGGAGAATTCATGTCTTTGTGCTTCATTTTGTGAAGTGATATTTAAATCAGGCTGTTAGATTTGAACTTAAAAATGCTACATATACATAGCATTTAATCTTCTGGGAAACCTTTCTAAAAGAATTTGGAGTATGGTGGAATGTTTGCCATTTATTCAGAATAGCAGAATGGATCAGACATTAGGTTAGATAAAAGAGTTTGGCACACAATTTTCATTCTTGTTCCGTTCTGTTCTTGTTCTCAACCCAAAGATGTTTGATGGGGTTTAGATCAGTCAAGTTCTTCAAGCAGAGGACCGCTCCTAAAGTGTTCCCATGATGTTGAAAGCATATTTTTGTCCAAATCGTAAAGCTAGGTACACACTTGTGGCATTGGCTTTATGAAATGCTTAAATTTCATGAGTAAAAGATGTTTCAATATATTTTTCTCTAAGATGTATATTCAGTACACAGTAACTTAGGGTGTCAGTCCATCAATCTGAAGGTTGGGGTTCAAACCCGAGTCCATTGAAGTAACCAATGATTGCTCTTAAGCAATATGCCCTTAAACCTCATTGCGCATGGAGTGCAATAACATGGCTGACCCTGCACTCAGAGCCAAACCATTGAGTTGGGATATTTGTAAGTGGCTTTAGATCAAGAGTCTAGAGTCTGCAAAATGACCTCATGCAGTGTATCCTCAAAATTTGCAGAATTGAATTTTGTACTTTAAATGATATATTGTTTGTGAGTATGCAACTACAATACTACAACCTACATGGAATTAAAAAGAACAAACATTTTAAAGGTTAGAAAATTGCTTAAAAAATAAACTATTGAAAAAAAACCCTGAACAAAATCATGATTATTCAAAACTCCACAAAGGCTTTTTTTTAAATGTCCTTGTTTTTTTTTTGTCAGGTTGATTATGTGCTTTAAGTGGGTTTGTGACTCTGAAGCAATAGCTTGTGCATGGTCTTATATGTATATGCCTGACTACATGCAGTGTTTTGTAAAAAGCTGCAAAATCAGTATCACTATAAGGGGCCACTCTGCTGACTGTATAACCCTGACAGGTATTGGTAATGCATACATTTAGAAAAGGCAAGTGACCGGTCCTAATCTATAATGGAGTTCACAATGAATTAGGTAATTTAGCATAAGCACCCATTGCTGCAGTGTAATATGCAAAGATATTAATGAAGAGAGGGGACAAGAAGCTGAGAACTGTCAGTACTCTGCAAAAGAACTGGAGCTGGAGTGTGGGCACATCCATGTTGGTTTTGAGCCAAAGAGAACATGACACCTTGAAATGGGATGCGGCAAAACCCACATTTCATAACAGCTGCTCTCAAATTACCCATCAAGCCTGACAGAGGACAGACTAACTCCACCCCTATTAGCCTGCTAGAGCTGTCAATCTTGTAGAACTACCACACATGGATACACATCACAGCAAGGATGCATGCATACACACATCATTTAAAAATGGCAGTTTGTAATGTTTATAAAGACTATAGCATAATGAAGTATAAATTTACACAGAGTTATATTAGACCTAAACCTGGTAGGACAACAGAATGACTTTATGAGCAGACAGAGTCTGAATATATGAGGAAAGATTATTATAGGTGGAAGTGCTCAAAGCTAAAAACTTTGTAATGTCCTTGTTCCACATTCTGATATCTTCTTAAAATGAACTAAGCTTTTCAGACAACTTATGACCTTAAGTTCCATTCCTCCTTGTTGTACCCTGGTAGAAATATAGCCGAACATACCAATATTATCAAAAAATTTCAAGGCTAGAATTTATAGAAGGACACAAATATATGAGAGGACGAGAGTGAGACTGACCCTTTCACCCCCATATTACCTCTGAAAATCCCATTTCGTCTTGCACTCATCTCTTCTTATTTCTCCCACCTCTGCAATATGCTGTTTTTTCCCCTCCTTTTAGAAAGTGACAAGGGGAGTGACTGTGGTCATGTCCTACTTTAATATGTGGAACAAAACCTGGCAATCAATTGAGAACACCTACTGAGCCTTTTAGAAACTTTTGTTCATACTTGTCGACACATACACCAATGCATTAGCACTAGTTTGTCTCCTTGCCTACAACGTACATTCACCATACAGTATGCTTGAAAAATTATTAAGTGTATATATATGTATATATATATATATATATATATATATATATATATATATATATATATATATATATGTGTGTATGTGTATGTATATATATGTACTTGTATATGTGGGTAAGTCTATTTGGATAAATGTTAAAATGTAAATATTACTTTAATTATCAACTAATATCTGCCAATGTGCTTTGGAGTGAGAATACTTTTTTAGTATGCAGCATATAAGTTTTTTTTCTAGAGTAGTTGCAGTGTTAATTCGTGTTGGGTCCCAATAGCTTTAAAATGACAAACAAGATTCATATTCATCTTACATAATCAGTAATGAAAGCACGGGAACATAAGATGCCACAGTGCAGATCGTCATTTGTTTGACTCACAAAGCCAATAACCCTGACTTGATCCTCCAAACATTTGTGCAACTGTAGATAGTGATGACTGGTGCCAGCAAGTGAGCAACAGCATACAACCAATGCTGAGAGACCGTTTTTATTCATAAACTATACTGTATAAACTAATATACTAGGACACCTACACATTACACCTACAGGCACTTTTATGAAATATCATTATTTGGGTCCACAGTTCGTAGCTATGACAGATTTCATTCTTCTTGAGGCTTTCTTCAACATTGTGGGAATTTTTCTCACGCACCAATGTTGGGTGAGGGGACCTAACTTGCAATTTCTGTTCCAATTCATCCCAGAGCAGTTCAGTGGAGATGAGTTTAGCTTTATGTGTGGGCCAGTCAATTTTTTAACACAAAACTCACCCAACCATGCTTTTTTAGATTAGGCTTTGTATAATGGGGTACAGGCATGCTGAATGAGACAGGGGGCTTGATTGTGCATGCCTGTTACAAATTAACTTGAATAAAACACACATTCTAGGATTAATTTCATGTCCTGATGATTTTATTCAGTGTATTTTGTTTCTCAAATGTGACCAAAACATTGACCGAGTTCGCATGTTCAAATTGACATGTGTTCACGCTCACATAATTTTTCTATACATCCAGCTAGACACACTGCCATGACTTTGAATGGTTGCTTTAAACCTATACAACTGAAAATAGTAATAATAAAAGCCCAAACAAAATACCCCAAACAACATAACATAGCATTATAGTTAAAATAAGGTCCACATTCTTATTGATCCCGCAGCTTATGAATGGATTTGCACCTTTTGAAAACTCACAGCATGCACAGTTTACCTCAACAGGGTTAAGATGAAAAAAAAAACATAATGGTGTGTTTGTCAATACATTTGATTTCATCTGTTCTTGAGGTTTGAGGAGATTTTTTTTAACATACTCTCATTCAAGTATTTGAAACCCCCAAATTAAATGGCATTCTTTGCTTTTAATAGAATTGATACTCCCATTCTCATTTATATCTTTAAAAAACAATTTCATATTTCTGTCCCACCGAATTAAACTCTAGGTTTGAAGTTTGCCATTACTGTTGTACGAGTTGGTTTTTAGTATGTTGGGTTCGATAATTAAATCGAAATCACAGCAGTTGATTTCCTGTTGAAGAAATAAACACAACGTGGCATTTTAACTGGGACTGCCCAAGTTTTTGCATTAGACCGTAAGCAACCCTCCTGAGCATCAGCGCTGCACCTTATACAACAAATGCACCAGAATGACGAAAGGTTTCCTCCAATCATTTTAATTTACTGCCACTGTCAAAATGATGAATAATGAGTGTAATGAGTTGCAAATCTGAATGACCCTAATCCTCCTGGGAAAATTTTTAAAAGGCTGCATAATTAGTGGCTGGCATGACCAGCATACTGGTTATAATCAAGAGAGTAATCAATTTATTCCTTCGCACGACCAGTGCTACACTATGATTAACAAGCATAATCCAAGTGTACAGGGTAAAAACTGCTTTCGCATGTACAATTCAAAGTTGGTATTGACTTAATTATTAAGTCATATTGAAGAATAATGAATAAAGCTTTATCCCATGTATCAATTATCCCTCTATTGGACTACAGTTATTTCTAGGCACTTTTGTTTCTTTGGTATTTTGCACACATCAGTCCTCATGAAGTACCTTTAAAGAAAAACCCTTAGTCTTAAAGATTGCAGGCAGACAGATCAGACTCAGACTCAGACCAGATTCTATAAGATGAGCCAATAGATGCGCGTTTACCATACGACGCACTTAGTTTCAGACAACACGACGTGGGGTAAGCGTCAGAAACAAAGTCTCCATCTGCTTAAACATCGCCTTTAACCTGCCCACACAAGAGATCTCAAGGTTAGCACGTGCGTGTCAGCTTGCGTGGGGATGAAGGTGTGATCGGCGGTGCGCGTTACCGGGGATTCTGGCGCGCCGTTGGCGCAAAGCGGTCCACGGAAAACTCCCTTGATGCTCCGGAGGTGTCCGTTGCTGAGGTGCGTGGAGCTGATGACCAGGTAGTAGCACGCCATCCGCGCTGCCGCTCATCGGCCCCGGGACCGAGCACGCTCAGCTTCACTGTAACAGTCAGTGCCGCGGCCGGTGGCGGAGCGGCAAGAGTTGGGAAGCGACGAGAAAGAAAGCAATCAAAAAAAAAATCCCGCACTTGCCACTTTGCCGCACGCAGGAGGACGCAGGACGCGACGGCTCTCACTGTACAACCGCGAGGACAGGCTTTATTAAAAATGCGATCCTGAACTCTTGGCAGCTTCGGTCCTCCTCCTACTCCTCCTCCCCCTCCACCTCCTCCCGCCTCACTTTTTTTTTCGTTTTTGCTGGAGCTCGCTCAGAGGTGCACGACAACCTCCACACACACACACACACACACACACACACACACACACACACACACACACACACACACACACACACACACACACACACACACACTGCTCGCTTCCAGATGTAACGGTGTTTATCGCGTCACTAGCTGTGATGAAGATGACTTTGGGATCTTATGTGTGTATGGATGTGTGTGTGTGTGTGTATATATATATATATATATATATATATATATATATATATATATATATATATATATATTCATTATCTTCCGCTTTATCCTATTTTAGGGTCGCGGTGGGTTCCCCATGCCCATTCAGGGGAGAACGTCTCGGGCGCTGGGCCGATACACCTAGGACAGGGCGCCAATCTATCGCTGGGCACACACTCACACACACAGACACGCACACGAACATTTGATGCATGTTTTTGGACTGTGGGAGGAAACCGGAGAACCCGGAGGAAACCCACGCGGACGCAGGGAGAACATGGAAACTCCACCCAGATGGGGATTCGAACCGGGAATCCCTAGCGCTGAAAGGTGAACATGCTAACCACTAAGCCACCGTGCCACCCTATATATATATATATATATATATATATATATATATACCACCCGTCCATCCATTATCTTCCGCTTTATCCTCTACTATGGGTCACGGTGGGGTTCCCCATGCCCATCCAGGGGAGAACGTTTCAGGCACTGGGAAGATACACCCAGGACAGGGTTCCAATCTATCACTGGACACACACACACACTCTATATGGGGCAATTTGGAGTATTTAATTGACCTGGATTTGGACCATGTTTTTGGACTGTGGGGGGAAACCGGAGAACCCGGAGGAAACCAACGCAGACACGGGGAGAACATGGAAACTCCACCCAGATTGGGATTCAAACTGGGAATCCCTAGTGTTGCTAACCACTAAGCAACCGTGCCACCATATATATATATATATATATATATATATATATATATATATATATATATATATATATATATATATATATATATATATATATATATAGCTTGCGCAGGTCGAGGCCAAATATATGGTAGTTTGTTTCCGGAATGAAGTTGAGCAGCATGGAAATGCACATTCAGAGGCTTTTACCATCATATTTGCATGATTTGCACATTCAAATTCTTTCTCTCTCTCTCTCTCTCTCTCTCTCTCTCTCTCTCTCTCTCTCTCTCTCTCTCTCTCTCTCTCTCACACTCTCACTCACTCACTCACCAAATCTCTTTTTGAGATACTGGCATATGGCCTCCTAATTGGAAAAACACTGACCCCATTATCATCAAGATGGCTTGATCAATATCAAAAATATTGGGACGCATCACTGAATTGTTCCAGTTATTCCTTTTGTCACAAGTATATAAACTGAAGTTGAAAAGAATGCACAACTTTATGCTACTGACTGTAATAACAGTTTAATGGAAGACCCTTTTCATTCAAGCATGACTGCATCAGCTTGGATGCAGTAATAATTTAAATAACAAGTATAATGAAAAAAAAATAATGAGAGCATATTTGAGTTTGTGGGGCGGCACGGTGGCTTAGTGGTTAGCACATTTGCCCCTCAGTGCTAGGGATTACCGGTTTAAATCCCAATCTGGGTGGAGTATCCATGTTCTCCCTGTGTTCCCCATGCCCTGGATGGGCATGGGGACCCCCCCCCCCCTTGGTGAAACCTTTTATTTAACTTAGATTCATAAATGTGTTTGTGCATTTGTCCTGTGATGATCTGGTGTACTTATGGGACTGATTCCTTACTCTTTGCCATTTGACTGCTAAACCAAATAATGAAATTAAATGGGAAATTATGTTAAATCCTGCATGTAATCAATAAGGTTACACTCAGAGCCAGCCTATTCTCTTTAAATCTATTTTCGTACGCATCTATCCACCACTTTGCAAGCTCTTTACAGGGGTCATCAGGTGGGCAATTTCCTTTATTGGTGTTTAGCTGAATTCATCCCACACTACCTCCAGAAAGCTTAACAATCAGGTCTGGTGTCCCTCGAAGCTGTGTAACATACAGAGTTCTGCACAGTGGATATAGCTACATCTGACATGCACAGTGGCATCAATAAAGCATGCCCAGTGTCACCAGGTCCATAAAAGATAAGTAGTAAACATATTCTTTAAAAATGTCCTATTGTTTGTTTTTATTGCATGAACTACAGAGTTTTATTGAACTGTGTCTCTAAGTTCACTGAAAATACCAATGTGGGCTTGAGTCACTCAAGAAGTCGCTTTTACTCAACAGCATGCATGATGTGTGTGTGTAATAATTGATTTTGACATAAGTATACAGCAGGCTACAGCACTTACAGTTTTACTCTGGACAATCAAGTCAAATAGTTACAATTGTTTTTTTGAACCAGAAAGTTGTTTGAAGGATTACAAATGGTTTGGAAGGGCTTTATTTTCTTGATGTGTCGCCAACTTGCAATCATTGAATCTACTGAAACCTTTATAAAGAAGAAGCTGCATAAAGACACACGCTGACACATATACATGCTTGCATATGGACTAATAACAAACTGCGCTCATTGAAAAGATGAATGGAAGGCTACCAAGCTTCTGGCAGAATTTGTACATTTAAGCAAACCAAGGCAAAGAGCAATGCACCTGTAAGCAATGATAGTGATGAAATATTCTGCAATCTAAATGGAAATGCCGAAGAAATTTACTGCTCCACTCTTTGTCCTGCTCCCACACAATTACAGGAATCACAATTTATTAGCTATTTGTGCCAGTGCTGGTAAATGTGAAGGGAGTGGTGCTTCTGACATACAAGCCTTTTCAATATTGCAATACATATTTTAGTTCTCCAAATGGCATTCAGACATAAAAGAGCTAGTCATATGCACGTATACACAGTCACATATGTACACACTCAGTTTTATAATCCAATCTCCGGGAGAAATGTATTTCTGTAGATATTTAATGCTCTGCCTGTTGTCTGAACTCAACCAATATCCAAGATGCACTAGTTACTATTTATTAACCGAATTGAGCAATATAAGTAATTTATATATAATTAAATGTCATTTACAGTTTCTTCTTAATATGTTTTTAATACGCGAGTTATTTTATAAAAGATAATAAATATGAAAAATCAGCAGTCTGGTGGCAAAGTGCATTTGTATTTATAAATAAGCTTGAGCTTCTTAATATATATATGGAACTATCTTCAGAATTTCCACAATGTTAGTTTTTGCTATGATTTCCCACACACACACACACACACACACACACACACACACACACACACACACAGAGACACTTGTTTCTTGACAAAGTACCTGGGTCACAATGCATCATTATTAAATAGCATTGAGGCCAACAGAGACACACAGAGACCAACTGAGCCTACATTTATCAAAGCTGTATGAAGAGCACCTGCAGGCCTTCCAGATTAAGGCCATATTATCTAACATACACACACACACACACACACTGACACGGCAAAGGCTGCAGGATTAAGTGAAGCCCTAAGATGAAAGGTTTGGATTCTGGCAGGTGAATTTCATTCCATCCGGCTTTATGTGGCTCGACTCCGGCTGGGAATTTCATTACACACAACCACTTCAGTGTGTAACAGACAAGTAAAGGTTAAACTCCAATAATGTTTAAGTCTGTGTGTGTGTGTGTGTGTGTGTGTGTGTGTGTGTATGTATGTATATGCAGAAAATTACAGATAAAATAAATATAGGCTTTTAATTCTAATATAATGTTATTTAAAGAGGTTCGCATTTTACATTTTGTTAATACACATGCTTGCACATACACATGTTTATGAGCACACACACACGCAGACACACACACACATGATTTATGGATGCTTTTGTAGTTATGCATACACATGGTTCCAGTGCACACTATACATCTATATGATGCACAGCTTAGAAATTCACTTAAAATTATGCTGTTCTTTCCCATGTGGCAGTAAACAGGCTATATGCCATGCTATAATTGTGATTTCATCATTCAACAAACCCAACAAGCTGTATTTTATGAATAGTTTATAATCCACAAATGTATCTGCTTCAGAAACACTACACTTTCTGCATTATTTTGGGCATCAGGAACTATCAAATACAACTTACATCTATTTATAGTGTGTACACCCTTGTGTACATCTATTTATAGTGTGTACACCCTGTTTATTGATCAACATAATTTTTTTTTTTTTTGACAACAAATAATTTTTGTTGTCAAACATTAACAATGCAATTTATTTGTTACCCCAACATTTTTTTACACTTGTCAATTTTGTCCTTTTCGACTAAATAGAAAGAACTTGTAGTTCTATAATTATAAGATGTGGTTCAGCTGTTGGCTTTTTTTCTTGTACTCTGTTCTGTAAAGGTCAATACCCACACAGTTTTACCACAAAGCAGTTGTTATATGAGTGATGTATTATCAGCACCATATGGACATTGATGTGATGTGTTAGTCTTTATTGTGCTGGAAAAAAGTAGATCAGACACAGCAGTGCTGACTGTAGCTTTTACACACTACGCTTTTTCATATTGAACTTTTAAACACTTCTCATATTGAACTATATTACAAGCATCCACCTCATTGCCTCAGATAAAATCAGTGTTGTGTGCAAGGAACACACTTTTAAAATGAATTAAATGAGTTTAGCTTTATCTTAGTCAAATTTGTAAGGATTCTAAGAATGTGATTTAGGGTTTTCTCTTTATATTTCATGCCTTATGAGTTGTGAAAGACAGAAAAGAACAGAAAGAACTATTAACGAAAATAGCATTTGATGCCTCAGGATTCATCCTCTTCACACAAAATGTAATGTTCTGGTTAATTAAAATCCTCCAGCATCTTCCATCGCTGAAGGACATTTACAGATGTATACACATGCAGCAACTTGCATATATCAGATTCAAATATCATATGTACTCAGGGAAATATTTTTTGCTAAGCATGCACTTTATAGAGTAAATAGGAAAGCGAGAAAGCAAACGTAATCATGTGAACCTCTATTGAACAGTTCAGTGCTGATGAAGAACATTCACTTGTATCACATCAGCACCTATCTTTCCAATGTTAAGCAACTTGATTAAAACTAAATACACTCATGTTTTGGAATTTTATTAAAACGATAAATTAACAGCATAAAATAACATTAACTTGAAAGGTTCCATCATATTTTACTTAAAATTATTTTATCCTAATTGCAAGTTAGTTTATTCAAATGTTTTGCTGTATTCAAAGAATAATTGTTTTAAGGTAAAAATGAATGTAAATTTTTAATCAGCCAATCACATGGTGGGGGACATCAATACATCAAGGCATGTACACTTGGTCAAGACTTTTAGAAGTACTTTAGAAAAAACTCCGGATCAGCTGGCATTATTCATACAACATACAACCATTAATAGGATTTCTAGAAAATGATCTTAAAATGGATTCACAGCTATTGGGAAAATAAGAGAACCTAATTAAAAAAACTACCCTTTACAACAGATGAGCAGGTAGGATAGCATTTTTGAAGTAGACAGGCTACAGCAGCATAGGATAGCAGAAAGCTGAGACTACAATTTGCACAAGCTCACTAAAAGAAATAAAAAAAAAGCTCAATAAGCATTCAGGTGGTAGGGTCATAAGCATGGATTCATTCTGTGTTGTATAAACAGTTTATACTACAGCTGGTGGTGTAATGATCTGGAGTAATATTTTCATGAGTTTGTAAATATTAATAATATAATAATAATTACAATAAAATATTTATTCCCATAGTGTAGCCATCTTCTCATGAGTACTACCACCAATATACTGTGCCTTTTGACAAAGCTAAAATCACAAAAATCCATCACAATATCTAGATCCTAAGCCATTACTGCACATTTCAAATGTATTTGAACCCTAGAGCAAACCATAATATGCAACAAATGCATGCTTTTTTGTAAATATGTATTTATCAAAAATCAAGACTTTTATTAAGTTAGATTGTTTTACATGATGTTGGTTATTAAATTACATAGGGCAATAGTAGTAGACGTTTCTGGACTATTGTTTTAATGGTTTTGAGTTCAAGGTCAACTCTGCCTAGGTGGCACTGTTGGACAAGATTAATCAATAAATAATAAAATCATTTCAATTTATTGACGTAGCAACCTGTTGCTATTCTTATACATAAACATTATGCTTCATTCATCAAACTACAATGGTAAAAATCTCCAAAAAAAGAACCTGTCTCTAAATGTATGTAGAATAAAAAATGTATTACAGTTTTGAAGATAATCGACTGAGATGAAATAAAGAAAAATATTTTTATTATAGGTAATGTGGTCATATTCTTATATGGTTATCCTTGATCCTGGTAATGAAAAAACGTACTATTACTTACAAGTAATCTATGTGCCAAGGTCTAAAAATTTCCTATCAGGTCTACGTTGAAATGTGAAATCAAAAATGTATTTAAATTCATTTTGTAGTGAATTGTCCATGACCATCATGTGAGCAAGTGCACTTATGAAATGAAGGTTAATAAGCAGTGACTGTCAGGGGTTCAGTTTTCATTAAGTCACTGTAAAGCTAAGAGCATCTTAACTAGTAGAGTGGGTGTTTAATGTGATGCTTGTTTTACTCCTAATGATTTGCGATGTATTCAGGAACTTTAGTCTCAGTCACTATGGACAGAGAAGCTCACAGAAAATCATTTCTGAAACATCAGTGGGAATCTGCTTCTAATTTTATTGTCCTTAAAATGCAAACCAAGTTACATGAATAGTATAGTGCTAATTGTTGAAATATAATCTTTACATCCATTAGGCGATTAAAAACAAGCCTTCATAGGAAGCACTTTAAATTGGGTACATTTCCTGCTTGTGAATATTAGTAATTATTGCAATTTTTTGAGCTAATGAGTCATTTCAGTAAATTAAATTATTGTTCACAAAACCAGAAAGTGCTGATTAAGTATAACATTGTTGTTCTTATTCTGATGACAGTCATGACTATATTAATATATTATGGGTCAAACAAGTTATATATGTATGTATGTATGTATGTATGTATGTGTGTGTATGTATATGTGTGTATATATATATATATATATATATATATATATATATATATATATATATATGATCTCAAACATGGTGGTAATGTATTAGTTGGCTCAGACACATTGGTGCTGCTAAACATTTAGTTTACAGATATAAAACATGATCCCAAATACTGTAATCAATGTACAAATAAATATATAAATAGTAACAAAACATTTAATTCCTAAAAGTGAGATGTGATTCTGTAAAATAAAAAAAAAAAAACATATTAGATTTAATTTATTGGTTCCTTTTCAGTGTGAGTATAGGGTAATCCCCCAACAACTGAAAAGAACCCTTTTTATTCAAACTTGGAATTGCCAAATGGGTAGCTTTCCCTTTCTTTACAGATGGCACAAGTCAGTTCAGCACAGCATCCAAACCCATTTTCACACAAAGAAACACTTATATTGGCATGCTCTGGATAATCAGTCTACAGACAGACCAATGCACAATGTGTGCAATTTCAAACACAGCAACAACAATTGTAAAAATATTGACAAAGACATTTTAGGAAATGCATGTGTTACAGGGACTGAGATGAGTGGGATCCATGCCAGTTGAGAGGCTCTAATGTATTCAGACATGCTGAAATGGTTTTGGCAGAAGAGTCAGCTGCTGAGAGAGAGAGACAGAGGGAAAGAGTGAGAGATCTGAAATGTAAGTCAAATGCATTCAATTTACTACATGCTTTGTCTGCACATATTGTACATGTACATGATAAAATTGCTCTGATTTATTTAAATCAAGGAGAAAAGGTAAACCTCCCAAAGTCACGGGAACTGAGAACAAACAGCAAAAATATAAGCGTTTGCTATTAATACATACAGTGGACCAGTATAGTGACGTAAAGTTATTTTCCCCCCAAAGAGTATGTGTATGTCAAATGTCGAAGCGACGGTGTGGATTTACATATACTTTGCTCAAAGAAACTAAAGTACTTATAAATATTGTAACAAACATACTGTACTACCCAAACATTTAGACACCCTGATCTTGAAATCTCTTGATCGTTCTTTTTTGCTCAGCCTGCTCCTGGGGAGGTTTACAATGGTCTGATCAAATTGGTGAAATTTAAACTATTTAATGATATAAAGCTTTCCAGCTTTCCAAGTTTTATAAAGATCGGCCTTACTCATTGAAAACACTTGACTTTACTTTGACCTTTACATTATTTGCAAATTTTAAAGATTCACATTTTGTAATATGGCATGATGCAGCTGTTATACTTCTGATTTACAGCAAGGTCTTGGAATTGATTGCTGGGTGAGCACAGGTCCTTTCTGTGTGGAGTCTAGATGTCTGTATTCAGACATTTTGATGAGTAAATTGGAGATACTAAATTGCACTAACCATTAGGGGTGTACGCATCAGTGCACCAGTTCCTGTCCCAATCCTGAATGAACAGGACGGTTGCATCAGCAAGGGCATCCATTATAAACATCCATAGTCAACAGGTCATCAGTTGTAGTGATATAATATTATTATATTATAATAATTAGCATTAGTCAAGACCCTTAATTATAGTGATCTTATACATTTGCTACATTGTAAGATCATAGCAATTAAACTTTAAAGACCCTAATCAAGGGTCTAATTGGGGAAGATTTCCAATCCTGATGCTAAAGTAATAAAATTCTGGTCTCCATTTCTGTCAGTTTGTAGTTTTCTTGTTGTTGGATAAAATAGTGAGAAGTGTGAACTGATTTCCGCATTTTTATCTTTTGTATCCACTAGCAAAACTATAAGTAAGTCCTTAGTTCCAGCGTACATATTCCATGTAAGATGGTGATTCTATTCTATTCTATTTCTAAGATTCTATTACAATAGACCAATATAGACCAACCAATATTTATAGAAATATGTGTTGCCTCCATGTGTAGCACCAGTAAAATGATTATAGTGTTAGAACTTTCATTATTCTTTAAAAGATCAAGACTTTGAAGATTCTTAATTTGCTGTAGATTATAGATTAGGTTACATTCTAGTTAATCACACATAGTAGATTCTTATGTGGCTGTGAGTGTGGATGTAATTAAGCTTCTTCCTCTCAGTGGGTCATGTTCCAAAATGCCAAGTGAGAGGTCACCAGGTTAAAATATTTCTGCACTAGTAATTAACTTCACACTGCATGAGAAATGGGGTTAGAGAAAAGAAAAAGAATACAACTTGCAATATGTTCAGAAAATAGCAAAATCTTAGTGCAGGGAAACTGGCTATGATTTAAAATAAAGCAGTAGAAACAATGATTTACATAAACTCTAATTTGCTGTTATTTCAGCAGTTTGCTAATGAAATGTATCTTATATTTGCTTAATTTAACATCCTGTTACAACAGGCTTACAAACAATAAAAACACCAACAACAGGGTTGTCTGTGCTGCATGCACTGTTGTAACAGTTTGTTCTTAGGGGTAATCATCAATTTACTGTAACAACTGCATGATCTTAATTTTCCAAAGCATTTCTTGAACCTCATCTTATTTTATTATCATCCACCTAAGTGCCCTACAAGGGTTGCGGAGGGGGGGGGGGTTCCCATGTCCATCCAGGGGAGACCGTTTCGGGTGCTGGGCAGATGCACACAGGACAGAGGTCCAATCCATCTCTGGGCACACTTATTCACTTAGACACACTATGTAGGGGCAATTTAGGGCCAATGACCTTGAGTCCTTGTTTTTGAAATGTGGGAGGAAAACAGATAACCCGGCAAAAACTCACACAGACACATGGGGAGAACATGGAAACTCCATTTAGATTGAGATTCAAACCTGAAACTCCAGCATTGTGGTAGCCATGCTAACCTCTGTGCCAACGTGTCATCGGTTCTGAAACTTGTATATGCATAATATTTCAAATTCTTGGTCATTAATGCCTTAAAATGTAATTTACAGTAATAATAAAATGAGTAAAATGCATTTTTTGAGACTGGTTGTCTCTATTGTGTCCTCTCTTATTTTGGATGTAGTACCACAAATTAAATTAAATTTCTTCAACTGATTATTCAGGATTATATACTAATTGTTCGTTACTATTTTTTTATATCCTATTTAACAAAAAACATCTAAATTGTTGTGTTGTTCTGTCTTAGTAGAAACTTGTTTTGGCACAGCTTTGCCCTTAAGGCTGTTGCATCCTAAACAGGAATAAGAAAAAGGTGAAACAGTTTAAAGACTTTAAATTCTCTGCATTTCATTACTGATTAAAATAAACATCATTGTCAGACACTGATAAAAATTATTATAAGCATTTCTGTGGCAACATTAAGAAGTTTAGTTTGACAGCAATTTGCCATATAGAAATACATTGAATAAACACTTCAAGGTTGCTGCATTTTGCATTCTAATTAATACTAGAATGCTTTAGATTGTTCTCTTGGTGATTTGCTTTTCTGCATAGACCGTTCCTTTCCATGACCCAGAGCAGTGGATAATGGATAGATGGATGGATTTAGATTGTTTTTTAGCAAAAATATCAGGACCCCAAAAATCCATCCATCCATTATCTTTCCCTTTATCCTCTATTAGGGTCGCGGGGGGGTTCCCCATGCCCATCCAGGGGAGAACATTTCGGGCGCTGGGCAGATACACCCAGGACAAGGTGCCAATCTATCGCTGGGCACACACTCACACACACAGACACACACACATACTGTACACACTCTATATGGGGCAATTTGGAGAACTCAGTTGACTTGATCCATGTTTTTGGACTGTGGGAGTAAACCGGAGAACCTGGAGGAAACCCACGCGGACACGGGGAGAACATGGAAACTCCCAGATGGGGATTCGAACCGGGAATCCCTAACGCTGAGAGGCGAACGTGCTAACCACTAAGCCCGACCACAAAAATGGAAAAAAAAAATTCCTTTAAATTTTATACCCTATATGACCTACAGATTTGCATCACTGATGTCAACTAAAGTATCATTTTTACATTAATATTTATGCAGAACAATAAGAACATTGATTTTAATCCTTCACCTTTCAGAAATAAAAAAGCATCACAATAACAAATATAATTTAAACATTAGACTACTTCATATAAAACAATGTAGTATTTAATGCATACAATCAATTCTATAAGCATGGACCTCAAAGACGTGACTGTTGCTTGTATTCTTTTTTATTAAAGCTCAAAAGCAAAAATTTTTGGGGGGATATTTTAAAAGATCGTGTTCTTATATATTGTTAAAAGACTGTTGTAAAACAACACCCTCTGTAGTCACTGGATGTAAATGCTTCTTACGATTACCAAATGTATTATGATGTTATAATTATGTGCCTACCCAGCTTTTGAGTCGCAGTATCATCTAGAGGTCCTCTTTGGCTTACCCTTAACCATCAAAACCTTTTCTCTCATGTTACATCATTTCTGTGCATTACACACTATTGTAATCGGGGATCAGTGGTGTTTGTGGCAGGGTATATTATATAATGGCAGTTGGTTTATTGCTGTAATGTCATACAACATGTAAAACAGTTTAATTCTCTGCACCCACGCTAATTTCAAATAATTCAAAAGACTGTGAAAACATGTCCTGTGGTCAAATAGAGTTCACATCTCAGCTTGTGTTCTTTGTATCATAGATGAATGGAACCATACAGACTGCAATCAGCAAAAACTGGACAAACCTATCATGGTGTGAGAGGATATCAGAGTGTGAGATTTTAGAAAGTTGTTTGCTTTAAGCATTGCATTAAGGCAATATTTTTACTTTTTTTGTATATTAGACCTAATTCTACATGTGCATGCCATCATAGTCACAGGGTACAGTTGTTTAAATGAACTGTCGGCTCTGCCTCCTATTTAAAATGTAAGAACCTGCTTAATCATTTTGTAATTTGTAAAAAATGTAAAACGTCTAATCAAAAGACAAGATAATGTAACACTATCTCTCTATTCTCATCCGCTCTTTTATATACCTTTTATATACACAGGCATCAGTTACTAAAGACTTCCATGTTTGTTTGTTCTCCAAATAATGACACTTTAATGCTTGAATTTTGTTATTCAGAATTTTGGACCAATAAATTTATAGCGTTTTTGTTTAAACACCAAAAATTAGGGGTGTGAGTAGGGGTGTTAAAACCTGTAGAAATCTATAAAACAGTTAATGATGAACTTTAATGTGCAATGGCATAATGAAAGTTTTTTAAAGTTTGTTGTAAAAGGCATTTGTTGAACCTTACGTTTGCAAACTTTGCTGTGTTGTACCTGCCTCTGTCTCTTTATATAATCCTGGATTCTTTTCATGGTGTTGAGATCAGCGCTCTGTGGGGGTCATACCATCTCTTGTAGGACTTCATATTCACTGATCTTTTCAGTAAATATAGTTCTTTACCTTGGGCTGTTTTTTGCTCCTGCTGCAAAATGTGTTACTTTTAGAAGCCTCAGTAAGGTACAGTTTTGATTTCCTCACAAATCATGCAACTCTATCTAAAACATATATTATCTGAAATGCTTATATGATTGAATCATACTTGTATATTTATGAAGTAAAATCTTGGTAACTGTAGCCTTTTGCCATAGTGTACAATGTATGATACAGTTTCAAGACGCTTTTGTCAGTTCAGCTACATACTGTATGAGTACTGGTCCTGGTGCAACATATAACTTAGTACTGAGTAAATGTAAAGTCAGGATGTAGAGTTTTATCTGCTGACTTTAAAGAATAGTGTGCAAAAATGCGATAGTTTGCAAAAATGCAAGTGATGATCTAGCCATCAAGTCCAGTTGAGTCTGATGCATCGGTATGATTGATGAATGAAATCATGTGGGCTCTCTTGATCAAATTTCATTGTTCTATTGATTTTACAAGTTACAAGAAACAAACCTTGGCATATGTTTATGCACAGTTACTGTTTATTTGCTGAAGTTACAGATTTGTTAAAAAAATTAAATAAAACCAACATTTATTGTCTTTAGGAAATAAAGTTAAATTACCATTTTAAAAAAATAAGATTCACTTTAATAAAAAATAAATGTGCTTTATCTATTTGGAAAAATGTTCCTATGTTTCTAAGATAATTTGCCAAACAAATTAATTTACAATTTAGTGAAGTATCCACATCTTTTATATTGTTGATACCTGCCAACCTACCTATCTACCGATGTGAAATGCAAAATTTTGTTTTTATATGTGTAAAATAGGGGTTGATTTTAAGCTTATTTTTTATTCTTTGTAGCTTTTTTTACCCTGACAAAAGACCAAAGTCCTTCAACTCAAATATTTATTTTAAACCAGGGTTTAATATATTTTGCTCTTTAAATTTTTTTTCTAGTAATTGTCCTTTGATATATTCAATGTCTCCATACCAACTGGAGCACAACCACTGCCCCACAGACACAACTTCCATCATATTGTACTGTGTGCATAAAATCTGATATATTTTTATCTATTCATAGAAAAAAAATACCAGACAGACTGTCTCGGAAATCTTAGAAGATTAGAAGAATGTTTATTTAAACACTGGTTATACAAAATGTAAAAATCATTATTATGTGTTTAATTATACATTATATAGACAAATAATCTTAGTGTGTAGTTAACTCTTCTCCTGTCATTCACTGGTCATAATGAGTGCTAAATCTGTCCGTTCAAATGTTATTTAAAACAGTATTTGAAAAGGGTGTGTGGTGGTATTTGATCTTAAAGTTCACCTTCTGCCAGTTTAAAAAGACTAAAACTGAGTGACAGCAATAGAAAACATTTTGGAAACTGTCATAGTGACATTCATTCCTATTTTTCTACTTATTTTACTTGGGTTGTTGGAGATGCTTACACATAACCTACTTTTTCCCACTGTGAAGAAAGCAGAAAAACTTTTAGACTGGTTATCAGACCAGAACATTTAAACTAAACAAAGCTCCCCAGTTCGCCCTCTTTCTTTCTTTCCTATCTCTCTCAGTCTCTCAATCTCTGGCGACCTTAGTTTAAAAACAATACATTTTCATGTAATTAATGTCCATCATCTTTACAGTTGTGATCCATTTGGAGAAAATATGTATCTGTTCTGACTTATTTTTAAAATTAAAGTTTTATTTTAAATAGAACTAGCTGAGTACAACAATGTAATGTTGGCTGTATTCCTTTTAGCCACAGTGTGGCTTCTCCCTAAACACCAATTACTGTGGAATATTTCATCAAATGTTGCTCACTAGTCTGAACTTAGGGTCAGCCATCACCTTCATATACCGAAAGGCCAATTTGCTAATGAGTGTGAACATAAATAACACATGGTTAATAAAAAGGTCTGTGAAAGTAAACAGGAGAGTCAGTGTGTATCCCAAAACTTTTACCGTACTGTATATTCAGATATAACCCCAATACACAATGCATGCATTTGTAACTACAGAAAGCAGAGATTCTTTATTTATAGTGGTGACCAGAACGGTAATAAAGCAGTGTCTGAATTCCATTATTTATTGTCAAATGCGCACATACACACAAACACGCAAATGCCTGGTGCAATATAGATGACACATGACTTCATGTAGTCCTGGCTCATGAAAATTTATGACATATCTAACACACCGATTGCTGTTCATTCTCTGTATTTTGCTCCTCTACTGTTTTTCTGCAAAGAATCAATCAATGTATACTTTGTATATGATGCAGCTTGTGTTAAATTGTATTCAAATTGTGTGTTTTGCAAAACATCAGCAAATATTTCTCTACACCCTATACAAAAACATTTTCAAGTCTAGCACTGCTTTATTTTTAATGTCCATTTTATTATACTTAAATTGTATTATAATTAATGGTTATTTTATTTTTTTATATTCTTTAATATTAATTTTGTTAACTTGTTAACAGATGTTTTGCCTGTGTCCGTAGGGCCGCAAAAATAAACATGCACGTGTGATAGCATTAAGATAGAAGCCCATGTGTACAGCTAAGGTGAACTAGAAAATAAAATACACACCACACCAGCAGAGAAATGTACACCTCATTAAAACCTTTACCTTGGTTTATAAATCAGAATCATTGTAAACTTGAGTAGTCAATAGTTGGACACGAATGAATAGACACACACATACATCTTAGGCCTTCTACAAGATTCTAGAGTGCGTCTTTTAATCCAGTTTGCTCACTCATTTCAGAGCATCAGATATCAGTCACTGATGATGGCCTTTTTGTTATATAGTGGATTCAGAATGGATAAGCTCACACTGATCAAACATAATTTTATTCAAGAAGTTTCCTGAAATGTTTCTGTAAATCTTCCAGTCCACGTGTCTTCCTTTCTTTACTTAAAAAGGTGGAGCTGTACAGGATAAACATGCTATTTGGAATACCCGTGGCTTTGCGCCAACTTTGCTGCAATAACAAACACACTGTCCTCTGTTAACAAAATGCCTAGAATTCCTGCTGGCTCCCCTGTGGTGGATTAAATTTGTTCTCATATCCTTAAAAAACAAATAAACTTCAGGATTTCAGTCATTTCAAGCAGTAGACCTCCATAATTGCACAAACAGCTAAGTTTCTGTAATAACTGCAACACATATTGCCCTTCTATAAACCAAGTAAAATTAGACAAATGCTTTTTGTAGCAGTCCCGCTGCTGACCTAAATTTGATTGCAACGTGAGTGTGCCTCTGTGCTGTAATCAACCGAGGAAGGAACCACTGCGTCTCATCAAATGCAACGCAACAAGGCTTGTGAGACATAAATACAGCATTCTCCAGGTACCTACCCCAGATACATACAACCACTAAGTAGGAGAAAACATGTCAATCAAGCCGGAAGACACAGTTCTATCCCAGCTGGCAATGTGTTTCCCAGCCTTTGTGTCATTGCTTGTGCACACCGTGTTTGTGCTCACCTCATTGTGCCATATAATTACAGCACTGCTGTCATGTGCAATGCCATCCGAGTGGAGATAAAAATGTGGTAACATTCTGGTGATGTAAAAATCCACAGGGCATGCTTAGACTTAACAGGAATATGCAAAGCTCTGCACCGAATACAAAGACTTCACATCACATCGTGATAATGAACTGATGGAGTTTTAGGCTATGGAAGCACATTCAATCAGATCACCTAAAAGCTGTGGTTTTTGCACAAAAGCTTCCTGTCATTAAATAATATACAGTACTGACATCATTCAATGAAAGCTTCCATGATTAGATAATGAAACAATTCAATGCAGGTATTAGTGAATCAATGTTTACATTCATTGTACTGTATTCAGAGATGAGACATGTAGTGCTGGGTGAAAAACATGACTCAATGTGGCTGGTCTAGTCTAGACATGTCACTTATCTTGGTGCATAATTTGACAAATGTTTTGTTAGAAGGGCTTTTAAGATTCAAAGGTACATCAAGTAGCAGGACAAACAGTGATGAGCTGTGCTAATAATGGCATGTTTTTTTCCATTTCAATCTATTCATTTGTTTGCAGAATGTGTGTTCTTCATTCATTTATTTATTTTCCAATACACTTACCTTGATTCAGGTTTGTGTGGAATCTATATCACGTTTTGGCTTTTATGAGTAGAATAAGATAAAATGGTAAAGAGAGGTCACTGGTTAATTACAGGGTCTTTATAGGGGCACACATCGACTTCGATGTTTGTAGTCTGTGGGAAGAAGCTTCCCAAATAAACTAATACAAACTCCACACGGGAAATGCTTTGTCAGTCCTTCTAACCAATGAGATTACAGTATGTGCTGCCTCAACTATCTTTTTTGAGAATTTTGACTGAAGAAAAGAAAAACACCTGCATTCCTACATACTGTATATTATGCAATACTTTACTAGTTCAAAGGAAAGTCTTTGTGATGAATGACTTAACTGGATAAATCGAACGTGCTAACCACTAAAAATGATTAAAAATGATAAAATGATTAATCATTGTTTATGTGTACTTAGATGACAACTTGACAAGCAAATAATTAGTAGCAATCAGATTCATACATTAAAATACAAATGGTGATGATAGTGTCCATGATGGGTTAATAACCAGATTTTGCTCAGTTATTGATTTGGCGGTTTTGACATCACAGTGCTCATAGTTTAAATCAACCTGTAAATATCATTTGAAAAAAATATATACCATAAAGTTATTTCTAACATTTACATAGGCTGGTGCAGACACAGTGGTCCATGTGAGTGCCATTGTTAATAACCTGGAAATGTCATCTCTAGTGTTAGTCTTGCGCAAATATTGCTTATTAAATATTTTCTTGGACATAGCTTTATCAAGTCACTACATCAAAGTCACTCAGTATGAAAAGGTAAGAAACACATGATGTACACAAGTATAATTACAGGTCAGAATGACCTCAAGTTGACTCACACTATTATTACATGTTCAGATGTATGAATTGACGACCACATACACTACAATACAGTAATGATGAAAAGGCCATAGAATGCAGAATGAATTTTGAATGAGTCCTTTGTAGAAAACCTTAAAATGTGTTCAGTGGCTACTTATCCTTTAAACCAGCCCCTATTTTGTGTTGTGGTTGTGGGACCTAATATTCTACTCTATCATAAATAGTACACAAAGTATTTAAACGTAGATATTATGGTGAAAAAAATGGTGGCATTATTTTTTATTTTCTTTAAGCATAATATATTTATAGACCTATATTAATTAGTAAACTGCTTCAAATAGGAACAGGTTAATTTTTGGTCATACTACTTATTGTAGTCTTATGGATGTCCTAATGTTGGTTCACTATTTATTGGTGTATCAAGCTTTTGAGAAACCTATTTGTTTGCAACATCACTGCCTGTGCAGCACATCTGGTTTTGTTTTAATCTGAAAAAGATGGTGTGGGGTGGAATCGTGTTTCACTACATGTGGGGGTGTTAATCCCTCCACCCATAGTTTGCTTCATCCTAGTCACTGTTTTTCATAATTGAAATATCCATTGTACACTCTTGAAAAGGTAATCATTCTGAACATGCATTACATAATACTCCACTATTATAACAACTGATTATAGTATAAATACCTGGCACCTGTTCTAAAGTTTAGGCCTCGGTTACATCACTACTTTGTTTCTTATTTTCTCTTTCTATCGACCACTAAATAATTAAAGCGTGGGCAAAGTAATTCTGAGTGGCATGATGTAAAAATGCTTTGGTAAGGAGAAATTTTTAGAGTTGTAATTGTTTGTAGCAGTAATGTTTGAAACCAGATGTCTGAGGACTTTAATGTCTCTAACAACATTAATGAGGTTATTAAACAAAGTGTTTAGAAATAACCTACGTGATGTGCAAGAGATTGTTTTTCTATAGGTTTAAGCCACTTTTTGGCCTGAAGCAGATGTTTAAAATTCATTTAGTTGGGGATGCATGCAGGGCCCAGCATTACATTACTGAGAATGGTTTTGTGTACGTCTTAATGATTTAATTATGCAAAATGTATTTATTTATTTTAATGATAGTGTTTCACTTCAGTTAAAAATTGATCTTTTTAATAAAACGTTGCAGACAATTAATAACACACAAGTAGCACACATTAATTGATAGTTAATGGCTGTGCAACAAAAATGTTGGGCAAATATTGTTAAAATTGTTTGAAAGCAAGCTCTCATATATTACAAAATAGGTGCATGAACTATAACTCACCGTATGTTCCATAATTAACAAAACATCTAGGTTTGTTATAGCAATAAGTAATGTTATCATTGTAATACCTACATAAATCAGTTCTTATATAATGCAGCTTTTTATAGCTCAGTACTCAAGAATTGGTTGTATTAGTGCTGCTGACTCACAGCAAGAAATTTCCCCAGGATCAATTCCTGGTTGGGGCAAACTAAAATATTTTTTTTATGATTTGGGGATTTTAAATACAGTTGTGTAACAATTCTGGACAATATATATGAAGGCTGTTCCATTATCAGCACTGACAAAATGCATTAATATGACCCAGATGTTATGTTCCAGGTCCTACTTTGGCAGACATACGATGGAGTTAGCTACATGTAAACCAAAGGACATTTAAAAACTTTAAAATTCTTAGCTTGAAGAGCATAGAATAAGTAGAATAAAGTCCTCAGTGATTCATATTATTTTAGTTCATTTTCTTTTTTTTTTACTATCCTTTGTTTCTACAAAGCGCTGGTTGTTGGACATCCCTTCCAGGGTGGTTTTGAGATAGAAATTCTTCGTTTCAATCTTTCTACTGATTTAACATAATTTTGAATTAATTCATTTCATTTTGTGTCTCAGTTGTTCAATAACATTTCTGTGTTCGAGTTGCAAAGATGTTGCCAATTTAATCTGTCCTTCATAAACCCAATAAGCCTCAGTCTCAACAGTCCCCTGTGCTGGGGTAGAGGCAAGAGCTAGAGTGCCTCCGGCCCTGGTTTAAATCCAATTTACACAGTCGGTGTTCAAATTCAAGCACAACATACACGCACTAATTACTTCTTTTCTTTAAAAGTATAACACTGCTAAGTTATTATTATTATTATTATTATTATTATTATTATTATCACAATGGCAATGTGCAGCAGTACTCTGCTTGGTACTTTAGTCCAGCCTGAAACCAACCCCTCAAAGAAATATATATTCTATTTTAAATTTGTAAGAAATATTTAATGCATACTTCTGCATATGTTGTGTATATATACTAGGTCTACAGAATGTTGTAAAAATATCAAGTAATATAAAATGTCGAAAAAAAACCATATGTCTACTAAAGTGCAAATATTGCCTAGGTCATGCACATATTATAGAAAGGGGGACATGTAATTTGGGATGTGTATGTACTTGTTACCTGACAATGCCTGTTACTATTAAGGTTTTCTAAAATAAATAGAGATTTGTAGGGAATGCAACAACACTTTAAAACAAAAATGAATCAAGAAAATGGCATGCTGACTTTCTGTTAAGGTACTGATGTGTTAACCAGAAAGACTTTAGATTCATTTTTTTAAACATTAAAGTTATCAAAGCCCTTAACCCTGCTTGTATTGACATGAGAGCATTTAGCAGATGCCTTTATAAAAGCAACTTATAGATTCTTAAATTGGTTGGGCTTAAAACATAGGGCTGCCCTGGAGCAATGAGTTCTGGAGCAAGAACCCACATTGGTTACTTAAACCAGCAATCTTCAGAATAAAAGCCAAACACGATTACTACTACGCTACCACACCCTCAGTTTTTGTAATCAAGTCTCTAAAATGGGTTACTATACGTATGATATGTCTGCTTGCTTTTAGTCTGGGTAATACATTATACTTACAATCTCTGTATAGTAATGATGTTTTTATTACTAGCAGCAGGGATGTAGAGGTGCATGCCGAACATCTGCAGAAAGCTATTTGATATATGAACCAGTCACAGTCAGACTTAAATCTCTTTTTTTCCTGTTATATTATCTATCCAGTTGAAGTTAACTTGGTGATTAAAAGCACATAATGCAAACAGGAGAAATTTCATAAATAAGGGCATTTTTAAGCTGAAATGTTTATTTATCTGTTTATTTGCAATAGGTCTTATAAAAAGAATCAAGAAAATTTGACAGTTAATCGATGAGACCTATTTATTATAGATGTTATAACGTGAATGTGTGATGCCTAGTGTTTGGGAACTGACAGAGAGGACTGACACAAGTTATTTCCAGTATGTTGTCATGTTTTGGCAGCTTTCAGAGTTACAAATATTCCAGTCTTGCACAACACTGCTTCCAGTATGACCTTGGCTTAAAAATTTATGCATCATAGAGAAAATCAAACACACTTTGTACTGGAACAAAGAGTGCCTCTCGTCCCAAAGCTAGTCCTCCCAGCACATATGCAGGCCTCCTTTTTTCCCCCCCTCCTGTAGCACCAGAAATTTCCTCATAGGATCACCAGACATGGTGCCCCAGCTAGTCCTTCCTCCCTCCCAAATTGTGGGCAGGACTAGGAACAGAAATCAAGCATGCCATAACTACACACACATGCACTGACAGTTCATTCCCCAGTCCACACACAGAGGTGAAAGAAACGGGGCTTTGAAGATTCTGCACTTCTTAAGACATACAAGATTTGTTTGTGTCATCTACCAGGCACAGGGGTCGGTGCATCGCACTGCGTTAAAGAAGAAGTGAAGAAGAAAGTTAAAGTATATATTTACACTGGAAGTAAAGATCGCAAAAAAGGAATGAAACTGCTAGTCGTTTTTATGAGCCCAAGGAAGACAACATTTCTGTAATTGAAAGTGTTTTTCAAACTTTTTACATATTTTTTACCTATGTTAAAAAATCTCATCGTGATCTAAACACCTGGAAATCATTTGCTGAGCATGTAAGTAATCAGCGTAATGCAAAACAGATCAAGTTTATATTGTCAGTTTATTATATACACGTAATTTTGCCTTGAGATTAAATTAATGTCAAATGTGTTTGACACTAAATAAACCCACAGCTGTTTTTACGTAAAACACATGACCTTTTACTAGCAAAAACAATATTTAAGAACCTTTGGAATGACCTGATTAATGACTAATCCCCATAGATGTGCAACTACCAGAAACATTAAGTAATGCACAAAATATTATTTCTTTGTTAAAAATAACGTTTGTCCTGTTGACTATTTCAGATTTAACCCCATAATCAGTACTTTTCAGGTGAGCATTCATTTCTGTCTAACAAAATCCACAGCCTCAAAACCATATACTTACTTATTGTGTCATTGTTCGTTATGTAATAATGAGATATAGACTTCATTTAAAATCTACTGTACTTACTTTTGTTTACAATCTGTAATGTCTGATTATGTAAATTGGTATTGTTAGTAGAGCTTGTTACCAACTTTATATATTTTTTACATTCTTATTTGCAGACTTTAACATGAACATAGACACTAAATGTGTGGTTTATAAAGTAAACAACCCATGTAATCATCTCATACACATCATATTAGTTTTTATTTATATATTCACACAATTACACATTTTACCAAGATAGAGTATTGTTTTTTTTAATATTGTGTAGTGAGTGGACGATAAATACATGCCTACACTGTTAACTACATGCCTATTTCTGTCTTGTAATGCACAACTAATGTCTGATGTCTTTTCCTTATGTTTATTAGAAATGAAATCTGACATGATAGCCATGACACCACTGAGCAAGCCAGGTGTGATCTGTATCTTCGGCACAGGCGACTTTGGTCGATCACTAGGCCTCCGTTTACTTCAGGCTGGGTATGAAGTTGTTTATGGATCCAGACACCCTAAAAATTCAGCTTTACTGCCGAATGGGGCGCAGGTTATGTTACATGAGGACGCATGTCAGAGAGCAAAAGTGATCTTTCTGGCTGTGCATCGAGAGCACTATGATTTCCTGACCTCTCTGACTTCAGCACTTGATGGGAAAGTCCTGGTGGACATCAGTAACAATCTGAAGAAGCATCAGTATCCAGAATCCAATGCTGAATATTTAAACATGCTGGTGCCAGGTGCTTGTGTAGTGAAAGCCTTTAACACTATCTCAGCATGGGCTCTGCAGTCGGGGAGGCTGGATGCTAACAGACAGGTACGACTAATAATAGTAACTAATAAAGCCACTGTAATGTCTCAATAATACACGGTCATGTCCCAATTCTCTACACACTTAAAAACAAACACATTCTTTTGCTTTGTTGTGAAAGATTTAACACACACATGCATGTCCACACGTACAGTACACACATATGTTAGTGCTACCAATAAGTTAATTCAAAATAAAAAAATGATGCAGCTGTTTTGACTGACAATCACTTAAGCATAAAATTCAGACCTCTGAAAGTACTCAAGTGCTCCTTTAAGAACCAGACCAAAAATATTACATGCACCCTTGATTATAAATGGTTATTAGAGGAAATTTGTGTCTCGCACACAAGTGTTACACTTACATAAAGAAATAATTGATTAAACCAGGTCTGAACTGTTTCAACTGCTTCATTCAGAGTTTAAATTAAAAACTTAAGCCAAAAATAAATCAATTTATGCATTGCAGAATAGCACAGAGCTTGTGTGGCCACATAAAATGGGATTTAAAGAAGGACCATAAGATTAAAATGTGTTGAAATCATATTCCAGTGGTTTACTATCTGAGAGACCTAAAAAATTAAGAAAGGATCATTTAAATAGCAAAGGCTTGAGCAATTGCACACGCTCGAACAATAGCTTCCAAAAGCTTAGATGCAGTGCCCTGACGTGCCAAAGCAAATCAGAAGCACATTTTTATTTATTTATTTAATTTGATTCAGTTAAATTTAAACAATAAAATTGCAATATTGCATGTCAGAATGCACTGAGCTGATCTGATGACTCTTATGAACCAAGGGTCTGTAATAATCTTTCCGTCACCCCTCGTGTTATCCATATGTCTTAAATATTTATAGATGTGTGATGAGCATCCTGCATAAATCAGTAATGCTGCATGTCCAAAAATGTTTTAAATATTATATATTATATATAATGTATATAAAGTCATTTGAGTCTGTTAGCTGTTAGCAAGCTACTACAGAGATGCATGAAAAGAGAATCCTTTCCAGGCATGCTGAGAATAAGAGAGCTGTTTTTGCTAGTACGATATGTATGTGTCACTGCTCCTTATTATCTGTATACAAGGCCAGCATGTTAGAGATTTTACAAACATCAGCGGGGATTTTCTTGGAGGTTCATGGACTCTCATGAACCCAAGCAAGCAATTATGCTCTCCTACTGAGTTTATTCTTTATCAATATCACCGGCTGAAGTGTAAATGTGTGACTTCAGTCCAGCTGAAATATTCAGTATGGATTAATTAAAATTTTAGAATTTGGGAACTAATAAGCTGTTCACCCTCAGCAGTTCCTTGATGTTTTTCACTGGGCTGACAACGGACACCTGCACATGTAATATATATACATGCCAGGTGGAAGGATTCACCTTCTCTAATTCCCTACAGCTAACTCTCTTCCACAAATTTTTGCCGGATCACTGCTACGCACAACACTTACATCCATATTTTATAATAGCACATGGCATCCAGATAATTTAGGTTTAGATTTGAGAAATATATTTTAAAGTTTGTAACGTGAAATTTCACATTACTATTTATATTATTATGTAATATCATATTACAAATATGATATTAAATATTATATTAACTGTCTATATCTGAACAGTGTATGGTCTGGCTCACGGTTTGATCAGTTTTTCTCTCTTTTGACAAATTCCACACTTAATTTTGGTGATTAGGTTAAAATGTTATGGACTACATTTGGCTTTGCGGGAAATAAAACTGGATTGTAGCTAATTGCAACCAAGTAAGCAGCTTTTTAACTACTTTTTTTGCAGAGGGTTTAATCTACTGTTAGATAGCATTACACACTGCTATAGATAGACATCATTAACCTATTAAAATGCACTAAACCATCACAAATGATATTGGAACTACTGTTTAAGGATAAAATTGTTATATGACATTAAAAATTAACACTCAAAATTAAATACTTGTTTCAGGTTTTAATCTGCGGGAACCAAGCTGAGGCCAAGCAGGCGGTAGTGGACGTGGTCCACAGTTTGGGTCTTACTGCTTTGGACCGAGGCTCCCTAAGAGCAGCATCTGAGTTAGAAAACCTCCCACATGAGCTCTTCCCTGAATGGAGACTTCCTCTGCGCTTAAGTGTAGGACTCCTGGGTGCTTTTTTTGTCTACATTCTCATTCGGGACGTCATCTATGCTCGGGTTGTAGACAGCAAAGACATCTCCTTCCGCATTATGGTCTCATTGGCCAACAAGGTATTTCCCATGGTTTCACTGGTGATGCTGGCGCTGTGCTATCTGCCTGGCATCATGGCTGCATTCCTTCAGCTTTATAACGGCACCAAATACAGACGTTTTCCAGACTGGCTGGATCGTTGGATGCTCTGCAGGAAGCAGTTGGGATTACTAGCACTGGCCTTTGCTGTTTTACATGTTCTTTACACGTTGATCATCCCTATCAGACATTACGTATTTTACCGCAGGGTAACCTTTTACACTTCACTGGTAAGTATTTATGAATGTTTTTATATATATATATATATATATATATATATATATATATATATATATATAATATATATAATATTTTTATAAATATATGAATTCTATTAAAATGTTTAGATATTTAAATATTCATATTTTTTTTTACATAAATCCTTAAATAATAAGAAATAAAATAAGACAATAAAACATTGTAATTACATAACAAACTCACATTATACTAAAACATGTGAAGCCATCAAAGGGAAATAAGTAATTATTTATTTATGTGTTTCATGACCTATTTGCACACTGCTTATTATGTCATGAGTATGACATATCTTGTGTACACCACTTATTATGTCATGCTTACAACATACAATACATAAAAAATATTCATGTTCTATTAGGGGCTCCATAAAATATTTATTTTATATGTACGTATTTATTTACAGTATATTTTTATCATGGCTTTCATAGTTTTAATTGAAGATAAATAACCAAAGGAAGGCCAATCACAGTCTGTAGGATTAATTAGAATTAATCATTTATTTATTATTTTATAATTGAACCACATATAGAGCTACTGCATTATAGGTCCAAAAGTGCATTTGCGCAGTATAGTCAGTAGGTTTAAACATTTTTACCTGCAAATTCATGTAAAGAAATTCATATTTACTAATGCAAATTTCTTAGTTAATTTATTGCTGCATGTTTTCTTCACTGTTTTCTGCATAAACATTTGTTTAAACTGTTACCTGAACTGTTTTTTTTTAGATTCAAGAGAATAAAACATATGAAGCTGACAATGTTATGTTTTGGCGCTCTGACTCCTACCTATCTATGGGAATTCTTGGATTTGCATTATTTGTTTTACTCGGAATCACGTCTCTTCCATCTGTGAGTGATGCTCTCAACTGGAGAGAATTCAACTACATACAGGTAAGAGAAGCAGAAGGAGTTTAAAAGGAGTTTCACATCATATTACACATTATTTAATATGTACACCATTTATCAGGTTGTTTATTGACTTCTGTGCATTTGTCTAAAAGACACGTCATATGGATAATCCATATCTGGTATGAATCTGTATTTGTATAGATCGCAATACAGTTTAAATAAGTTTAATTATAACTTTATAAAGGGACTCTGAAAGAACTAGGATGAATCAACATCATTGCTTTTTGCAGTGCCTGCAGAAAGTGCAGAGGGGGAAGAATAAAGACTTGAATATTAACCATAAGATGACAATATTACATTATTATCTGAATTATTATTCAGAAATCAATGTAGTAAACTTAAATTACAGCTACAATTGTCAGAATGTTAGCGACTTAAATCCTTTATTTACAAAAAAGTCTATTGTAGATGGATTTGGTAGTTTTACAATTGGACAAAAAAAATCAGTTTTCTTGTTTTTGTTAGTCCCCTGTTGGTTCTCTGTTCTCTGTTGGTCAGGATCATCATAGAGCAGAGCAGGTATAATTTAGGTGGTGTATTGTTTATTGTCAGTTTTATTGGGGTCCTGACCATTAGAACAGAGTAAAGGGGACGTACATTGTATGTACTGTAGTCCACAAACAGATGGACTACAAAATACATCTTTACAGTAAGATGAACTGAGAACATGGACAAAAATTGTAGCAAAACAAAAGTCCATATACAATTTATTTAATATTTCTAATTTAAAACATGTCCAGTGATAGATTGGCACCCTGTCCTGGGTGTATCTTCCCAGCGCCCGAAACGTTCTCCCCTGGATGGGCATGGGGACCCCCCCCCCCCCCCCGCAACCCTAATATAGGAAAAAGCGGAAGATAATGAATGAATGAATGAATGAATGAATGAATGAATAATTTAAAACATTTATGGTTTATAGATGAATAGCAGACATACAGTAATAGCAGTATCTTTTTCTATTGCAGTCGAAACTTGGTTACATGTCTCTGTTGTTCTGCACTGCTCATGCCTTCCTGTATGGCTGGGACAAATTCCTGAAACCATCTGCCTTTAAGTGGTGGATGCCATCACCATACATGTTGGCACTGGTGGTTCCATGTGTGGTCCTGATTTTAAAGGTGGTCCTCATCATTCCCTGTATGGATCGAACCATCAGCCGAATACGCCAAGGGTGGGAGAGACAAGGCAGAAAGCACACTACGAATGGTGAAAATGTCAGGCCACTTATTTTATAAATATGTCATTTTGTTAAGGTCATTTGCAATTGTTTCTGCTTTTACAGCGTCAAACATTCAGTAGTTTTCAAACAGGTCTGTATTAACAATTTTTATCTTGTAACGTCTTGTAAAGTAGCTGTTTTTCCCTATAACCACACATAGAACAGCAATATTTACTCTCATTCTGTAACATGTTTAGCTGCATGGACAAATGTTCATATTTCATTCTTTTACAAATTACTAAGTATAATCTATTTCACTTCTTGTTATGAATAAGTTATGAAACCTGAAAACATAAACGTCATTCTTTCATGTTTCATATTGATATTACCTATACACACTTTGTTCTTTTCTAAAGTCAGCACATTTTATGATTAAAATATAAAATTAATAAATACAATTATTGAATTGTTGAAAAAAATATTTTAACAAATAAAAGCTCCTATAATGGGAAGAAAACATGGGGCATTTAAAAAAAAACTTATGTTTTATGCAAAAAAATCTCATAAATAGATATCCATTGTTGATGGAAAAAAGAATAATAATAATAAAATTTACCCAATTAATAATTTTCCACTAACAGTTTCAGTGAACAGTCCTCGTGTGTAAAGACAGTGTTTGTGGAAAGTTCATTTCCTGTTGAAATTCACTTTGATAACTTTGTTCAATATGATGGCTGTCCTGTATAAGACACATGACACAAAATGCCAAAATGTTATATTTTGTTCATATTACAGCAAATTCAGAGTGCACGAACACACACACACACACACACACACACACACACACACACACACACACACACACACACACACACACACACACGCACACACGTAGTTCAGTGTTTGTTGAAACTTGGAAATACTTTTCTTTATAACATGCCGGAGTTTGTTGTGATATGACTGATCATTTCATGCAATAACTCTGTGTTTCGGTCCAATATCCAGAACTCGGCTACGTGCCATTTCTGATTAGAATGTGCAATTTATCAAATCCCTGAACCCTATTGAATATTGAATTTTGCTAAAATGCCATGGCATTAAAATATAGCACAGTAGCTACTAACTATTAAAGGCTCTCAATTTAAGGATTTTAGGTATTTTTACTCACTTTAATTTTTTCCACATTATACATCACAGGCTGATGTGTAAAACTTGACCGGTTGACTTAATTACATAGAAACCATTGCAACATTTAAAGAAAACTGTTGCTGTACAGAATCACAGTGGAATTTTTACATCAGATTTTTATCCTGATGCAACTCTATTATTTATCAAGGCTTAGGAGTGGCAGTACAGTGTAAACACTATTGTAAAATGTCTAGGGCAATTCAATATTAAAATCAAATAAAATGTGTTTTTTGTTATTGTACCAGTGCAATGCTATCAAACCAGAATGCAGAATGCAATTATATTTTACCTAATGAGTAAAATATTGAACACTAAACACTTAGAACACTAAACACATGACAATAAACTTTCCATATTCTGCTTTTGTGCTTTAAGTGCAGTGAAGATTCTGATATGACTAGGAATGTAAGGTTGCTGAAACCAGTGCTCACTGGGCTAAAAATGAGGTGACCCCAATAAATGCCTTTATGTTCACAATCACATGGGGCAATTTAATATCTCCAGGTCACCTGAACTCATAGAGACATGAGGGGAACATGCAAACTCCTAAAAAAAAACTTTGATTGCTCACCCTGGCTTGAAACCCCTGTAAGTACATTTAATTTTGTCTGTAAACAACAAAAAGATCCATCAGCTCCATATCTGACTAGTTAGTTAATTGGTTTTAAACCCAATTACATTTTATTTTATATGGAAGGTTTTAAATATTCTGTGAAATGTATTGTTAGGAAATCTGAAATTTCCCCGATGAACCAATTTTGAAGGCGTCAAAAATCACAGTACAGATGATTTCAGAGTTATTCGAATCAAGCGGTTTATTTATGACAAACCGAGTCAAAGCAGTGTTCGTCCAAGACAAGCCCAAGATCGCGATCCGACTCTGATCTCAGCACCACACCGGTTCCACCAAGACAGAGCCCCGAAATCCAGCTGCTCACCCTATTTATTGAAAAACCATCCCTCCCTCTGCTTATTCTGAACAAACTTGTTGAAGTTCTATGGGGAGGTCGAACGCACCGTTCTATCCCTTATCTGGGGGAGCTCGAGACACCTCAGCTGTCCTTGAGCTTTATCCACCAGCCACCAGACGCCAGGTGCATCTGGTTTTCATGAAATATAGGCTTTGGGCAATTGTCGGCCAGATTGCCCCATCGCTATAGAATGCGTTAATTCCCTTAAACACAAATTACTTACAAATTACAAATTTTTATCCCTTTATCAATGAAACTGTGACATGCAATATAATGAATTAAAATGGTTTTGTTTTTCCTAAATTCATATTGTATACCAAAACTCTAACTAATTTATTACTTTAAAATTATATAAATTATAACTATAAATTATTAAATCAGAATCAGAATACTATATTAATCCCTGGGGGGAAATTGCAGTAAATAATGTTGTGTTCAGTCTTGAGGACTTGTTTTTAGTAACTATTGCAGTCTTGTTAATGAAAGTTTGTTTTTTTTTTTTTTTTTTTTTTTTTTTTTGTTAAAATTAACTTTTGTTAATGAAAGTTTGAGCAGCATCAATTGCCTGGCGGATGTTTGGATCTTAAGCCTGAATTTTTTTTTGTCTAAACACAGAGCTCCAAAAGAGGAACATGGCTCTTAAGTAGACCTCTGGATTATGAGGAACCTTGTGAGATTTCATTTCAAATTTAGCAATGATAAACACACGCACAAACAAACACTCTCATGTTTTATGATTGTACAACAAATCTCTATGGGGTTAGAAAGGGATTTGATGAAAGTAATATAACACGATGCTCTGGAACAGTGGATGATGGGAATTTAGCCTGTCTGTGTGGGTATGTTCATAACTGGATGGCTTTGCAGAATGAGAAAAAAAAATCTGGCCCCATTTTTAAGAGAGAAGAACAAGCTACTGTAAAATGTTTTTGAAATACACAGAAATATGTGGACACACACCCTTTATGTTTATGTCCACATGTGCCCAGAACTTTTTTTTTTTGTGTTATACTATACTTTTTTTTTTTTTCCTTGTGTAACCAATGCAAGTTGTAGGTTATGTTTGTGTAACCAAAGTATTTTTATTATTGCTATTATTTTTAAGGTCTATTGTGTTTACTAAAGAGAACATAGTGAGTGAAAAGAAAGAGATTGAAGAAAAACTCAAGTGGCATAATCATAAACCAGATAAAAGCCGTACACAGTAAGAAACAGGAATTAGTCATCTGAAAGTAAAGTGCTTCGTATGATTTGGTAAAAAACTATAAAATTCTATGAAATTGTATGTTGGATATTCTATCTCTCTGGGAGGATAAAAAAGCAGACTGAATATATTACCAAAATAAATTACTGACTTGACAAAAAATGCAGCTGTTATTGTAATGGCTTGTTTTGGTTCATAATGTAGTGGGAAAGAGCTTTGCAGTCAAATTTTGCTAAATGGAGGGAAAAACCTTACTGGCGAAAAGAAAAGTTTAGAATAATGAAAATAATGTTCATTTTTGGCAATCACTGTTGGTATAGAAATAATTTTCGCACTTTGGATGCCATCTAGCTAAATGACATGGATTAAATTAGCCGTATATTCTGTTTTAATCCTACATTATAGGGGCAAATGAAACACATATACTTTGGATCACTGGCAGTTCCTTTAACTGACATTTAAACATGTTTATAACCTTACAGGTGCAATCAAGGACAATCCTATTTCAATTATAACATGACAGAAATACCAAAAGGTTTCAAAATTACTAAAAGGTTCGGATAATTAGCCTGTTGGATATGTGTTGGCATGTCTGTGATACATCAGTAAGCTTGCAGATTTAGTCTTAAATAATTATTGAGCTAGTTTTCAATTGCCTCTAATCTGCAGCGTTGCTAAGCAATCTTCAAAGACTATTAATGACTGAAAAATCTGAGCTAAAATCGTTTAAAAGTATATATCAGATAAATACTGAATTCAGATGCTACAATTCCTTTAGGTATATTATTATTATTATTGTTGTTGCCAAGTTATGTTTAATTCTTTTGAGTATTACAATAAGGCATTTAATGTTCAGTCTAGAGGACTTGTGTGAGCATGTGTAGAGTTAAGTAGTAAACTAATCAAGAATGGCAAGAGAAAAAATTCGAATGGTTTCTGTCTTGTTGTCAAAAAGAAACTAGTAATGCACTAACATTTTGACAAGGTTACATAAACAAAAAACGTGGCAGTTTTTAAATGATACAGGCTGAAAAGACAAAAAAAGTGAGAAAGGTCCTTTTAGACATTCTGTATATAGCACATTTGAAAGACTGGTCATAAATCAATACAATGTTGTATAAAGGATGGATGCTTATAATACCACTTCCATCTATTTCATACAAATACGGCTACTAACATAGAAAACACTTTAAAATGGAGGTCTTCACGGTGAGTAGGGAAATTATATGTATTGGCTTCAGTTGAAATTTAAAAGGAGAAATTAAAGAGAAATTGTGACAGCCTTGGGATATAAAATAGAAGGTAAGAGAGATGTTGGGCAGCAGACAACGACCTTCCCTTGAGAAAATTGGATGAATGAGGGTTTTAGCTGGAAAAAAAAAATAAAGCGACAAAGCTGGTGCAAACTGAAAAATGTCCTCCAGTAACTGTTTTTTTTTTTCTTTTTTAAGTGTCATGCTGGAAAAGAAAAAAGAAAAATTGGAAAACTATAAAACAAAAATAGGAAGATATAAAAGACAAGGGAAAATCTATATAATACATAAAATATGGCTTTAGATTATAGACAAGCTTAAATTTAAACACCAGACTTTATAGTCGATATTTGTTTTTGTTCAACTTTTTAGCTAGAGTTTTGTCTGTTTTATATTCAGAATACAAAATGAGCCAACAAAATAAAGTCAGATGGGTATCCAAATGTCCTGGATGTACAGGTCATCACATTAATAAGCAACGTTGATATTATTTCATCAACGGAATATTCCAACTCTGCTTCTCTTCATTTTAGTGGTCGCCACAGCAGATAAGTATTCTCCATCTCCATCTTAAGCATCCTCCTTTGTCATCACAACCACTTAAATATCCTTCTTCACTACATCTATAAACCTTGTCTTCTCTTCCTTTCTGCTGATTCGAAACTCAGCATCTTCTACTTTACAATACATACTGTGTACGTCCCCTTTACTCAGTTCTCTAATGGCCAGGACCCCAATAATACCACCACATATTATTTGGTTGGTGCATTATTCCTATCCCAGCAGTGTCACTAAGGTGGAGAAATGAAACTTAGGCAGCACAGCTGAACCAAAACAGTCTGTAATTGTAAAACTACAAAGTCCATCTATATGGTGAATGGAGGAAATAAACAATGGAACAAGAAGTTGGTGTGTCTAAACTTTTGACTGGTACTTTAAATCAGTCAATGTAATAATGTATTAAATGACTGTTTTTGCATTGAATGTCATATTTCTCTTGCTTCTGTTCAAAAGACAGGTGCATTTTAAGTCCATTTTAGTCGATTACCAACAGAGATGATTTTTTTTTCTGATATGTTTAAAGCAGATGTCAATCAAAGTACATGATGAAATTTCTTGACATTTTTTGCCATGACATTATGACAGTAGCAGAACAACAGGTGATGTGGATGTATTTCCATATGAGTACGTGGTACAACCCTTCTGCTACCGCTGTCTTTTTGGTTTTAACTCAAAGATAATTGGGCTCAGCTTCAAAAAATGTCACATTCCCCCATTTCATTACAGTTATTTCATGGTAAACTTCTAATTAGTTTTCAGAAACACCTTTGTAGGCAATCCCTAAACACTTTTATACATTAGATTACTAAGAACACATTCTTTTAGCCTAAATATTAAACCGGTCTTCCTCCAGATTTACCTTCTCAAAAATAGTACACTAGATGAAGAATCTGGAGAAAACCCACACGGACACAGGGAGAACATGGAAATTTCCAAATGCTAACCATTACGTCACTGTGTCTCCTCCTAATATAAATTGCTTTTTAATAATGCAGTTAAGAATCAATTTAGCTAAAGACTCTGACTAAAATAACCTTTTTTCTTCTTTCCTGTCAAATACAATATAAACAAAGACAAATGATTTCCGCTGTACTGCAACATATTCTGTTAGTGTATTAGCAACTTCTAACTTCACTGTGAATGGCAAAGTGCCACTGAAATCTTGAGTGAGTTACAAGAGAGGTTTATAAAAAGCTTTGCATCTAAAAGCCTGTGCCTGGTGTGAAATGATGGGTGTGTGACAGAAAAATATAATGCTGTCACTTTTTAGATGTTAGCAGAAGCGAGCAGGCGCTTGGGTTTTTAGCTACAAGGTACAGAACTATATGATCTCATTAAGACCGCGCGCTGACACTTTGCCTGACACACTTGGTTTATCTTTGTTTGTGTGTCTGCCACTATGCTCCAATACACAGCCCTGCCTTAGCCGCTGCAAATCACTGCGCATACATGCGCACCATGAATCTGATCATTATCTGTTTTCCTTTGCTTAACTGATTCTTAAGGGACAGAGCTTGGTGCACGGCTATCTAAAATTGGAAAAGTGCATTTTCAAGCTTACCTAAATGATAGCCCATTGGTCTGGGTATTTAGTGCACGAATAGTTTTGATATCTGCTATTGTGCATGTGCAGAAACCGTTTTCACAAGCTGCTGCATTTCTCAAAGGTGGACCCCAGGGCCTTCGAGCTTCCTTTAAAAACTGAATATCTTTGGTTTTTTAATAGTGCACGTCTCCGGTATACTAAGTATAATGTCAGGAAGTGAGGTGCATTCTAGGTTGTATTTTATTTATTTATTTATTATATATATTTTTTTAAACCATGATTTTACCGAGTGGTTATCTAAGATACAGCTTTTATATCAGCTAAAACGTGGCTGGCTATTCTCTCTTGACCTCGAGTAGCTATAAACTCTTGCTCGCTATTTTCATTTTAAATAATAATTTATTTATTTTGCTTTGTCGTTACCATTCCAGAAACGTTCAAAACACTTAAATTGCAATTAAACTGGATATTACTTTATTTTTTTGCTAATTATTCAGTTAATTAATGCCTTAATTAACAAATTGACATTAAACTGATTTTCAGTGTATTTAATGATGGGCGTAATTCCATTTTTTAAATGTAAATTGATTTAGAAATATATGCCTGCAACACAAACCAGCCTGGCAAAAAATCTATTACAAGTAGCACTGTTCCTTCTGAAATGTACATGTAAATGACTAAATGTAAACATTCACCAAAGGCTTAGTCTTTGCATGTAAGGATGGGTCTTAGTTCTCAATGAAACATTGCAAAGACATTATAATTTCCAGTTTATACCATGTGTAGCTGTTTTTTTTTTCTTTTCTTTAACTGCTGAATTGTGTTGTTCTCTCGTTTCTAAGTTGCTTTGGATAAAGGCATCTGCTAAATGACTAAATGTACATGGAATGTACCATCATATACATATTCAGGGAGTCAAGTAAACTCTAAGTGCACAAAGGCAATGAGTGAAAACCAAAGCTAAATGTGTGTGACCTTGAAGCCATCAGACTTAATGTTTGAAAATCTACTAAGATGTCTATAATGTACCACAGTGTGCCAGCCCTAGGTCGCCCCAGATAAAAATCCCTCGAATGCAAAATGTTATGTTATAAAGCTAAAATATTAATGATTATTGATTAGTAGTTTTATGTAACTGTTTTACTGTGTAATAAACAGTAGTAATATGTTGTTCATTCTTAGATGCTTTTTTGCTGCTCATCACAATTCTAAAGTGTTTATTTTAATTCATTTTCTGTGAGCTATCCATCCATTCATCCATCCTGACTTTTCTCTATTGACCCAATTAAAAACATGTTTGTTTCCAATTAGTGCATGTCTTTTGGCCTGATCAGCTCAATATGATGTATTGTGCTTTGTGTATTTGCTGCCAAATCTTTATGCCTGTTATACCCACTTATGCTTATTAAGAGTTCTTCATCTGACCTCAAGTCCAACATGCACAGATGCTTGACTGTTTACCAGGAGGAGAGTTTACTCACCTTGGACATCCTAACAGAGTGGTAATTTTCTTCTCCACAGAAGAGGTAGAGATTTTCTCTCTGACATCTATCCATTTCCATGGGTTCTTCTGCCTGACTGACTGAAGCATTAGACAGCTGGTTGCATCAGTCTCTTAACCGTTTGGTGAGAAAAATCACCAGCTGGATGAACTTGTTGAAGTTGTTGAACTTGTTGAAGCTCGGCGACATGCCATCGCTGCTTACAGGTCTCTCTTGAAACCTCTGTGATACAGTGGCGAGGATCCAATTTCACCATGGTGTAATTTGCTGCAGAATGATCTCCTTGATGCCATTTGCACAGCTTCCTTAATCCCATGCAGTACATGTATGATCAAAAACAGCCCAGATACGAGTAAACTGCTTCCTGTCATTTAACTCTGTGAGCTGCACCAGATCCTCACAATGTTCATATAACCTTGTGTCTCCTTCATTTGCAGCCTTTTATCAGTTGTTTCCTAACTGTGCAGGCCGGCGCACTTGGGGGTGAGGAGGACCGTGCACATACAGTTGACAGATTTCTGGCAGTAGAGCAGTGTAAGCCATGCCATTACCTGCTAACTATGTGAAGAGCAGGTGGTGTGCAATAAGACATCCAAACCTGCTGCTTCCAAGTGGAACTGTCCTGTTCACGCCCCAAAGGCAGTACTGGGAACCCTAAGGTCTTGGAGAAGTTGGGAAGTATAGCAATTGGTAGGTGCCCCCTTTTTTGCTTTCTGTTTCTTTTTATTTATTCACACTCTCTGAAGCGCAGTGGATAGTTTGTTGAACTATCAGACTAAAAGTCAGCGTTTCAAACCATGAATACACCAAAAGTTACCAATGTGTTCACATTTAACCCATGAATACAGGGGTGCTGTCATGACTGACCTTAAGCTTTATTAACAACCAACAAAATTAGCCTTATGTTTCTTGTGGTTTTATTTCTCTTGCTGTTGAATCTGGTATTGCTAACATTTAACATATAAACATTTTTTAAGCACCACTGTGTTAATGATTGTCCGTTCTTCCCCGGAGGGGGGGCGGCTACGCGGAGTAGTGGCGTAACACTGCTCGCGCCTAGTGAGCGCTCCCGGGTACCACCACGCGGGGAATATAGCGTGCGTGGGTCCGAGGAAAGCACTCCCACGAGTGCGACCCACGCGGAGAAGATGCGCAGCACCGCAACGTGGTTGAACGCGGAAGGAGAGAGAGACACCGGGATAAAAAACAAACGTAGAATTTAATAAAAATTGGTGTTGGGACACCAACAAAAAGGGGGAACAAACGAACAAAGTAACGAAGGGCATAATAACCACAAACAAAGACGTGCGCCGAAGAGGTGGAAAACTAAGAATAAGTACAAAACGAACTAAACACGTGAACAAAACAAACCAATCACCCAACTGAAACAATTAAGGTCCAAACGAGGGACAGGTGCCACAGGCACCTGTGACACACTGTAACACATTCCCCAAAGTGACATCACAAAGCAAACTAATATAATCACATGTCCTTAAATTATTAACAGGTGGCATTAAAATGGGATCTTAGGACCATACAATGGTGATTACATTTTTGCTGACCATAAAATATTATAGGTCCCTCAAAAAATATCTTAACACTGATGATCGACTCTTTTATATGCCCTTATGTCTATGAAATTAATGCTGATACATTATTAAAGTAAACTAATGTTGTGCTGTCCTTGGTTTCCTACCTGGTAATAATCATTATCTGGGAATCTGGTTCCTAACCAAATTTTGTTTTTGGCTAGTAGCGCAATTTTCAATACATAGGGCTGCTGTGAACAACAGACAAAAGGGACAAGCAAAGAGACGGAGATGTGAGCGGGACATTTGAATTACTAAGCAATAAGACAGCCTTTAATTTAAGTCATTTACATGAAGCTGCTATGTTGTAATATCGGCCACATCAGAGCAACTAAAGCCTTTGATTTGCACCTCTTTTAGCGCTATGTGTCTTTGTGCATTCATTCACACCACAAACAGCATGGAGAGAGCTGGAAGCTTTGATACCTCAGAAAATCAATTTGTCTCCAAAGGTGAAACGTGCCTTTGTAAGAAACAATTTTGTGTGTATGATCATTTGCAGCTTGCTGAGGGGAGTATTGTGGTTACTCCAATGTGGCTATTAAACCAGAAAAAAGGGAGAATAGTGTGCTTTTGATTTTTAGCTCTGGCTCAACAGTCTGTTTTGGTGTGTCTCCTGTTCTGTCAGCGCACAAAGCATTACGTCGAAGCAGATTTATTTATACAGAATAATACAGTGTTGTACATAATGTGAAAAACTGTAAAAAAAATTTAAATAGAGAATATTGTTCCATGTGGCATCACAGTATGCAGCATAAACTGAATGCATACTTAAAAATGTTCACTTAAACACATTGCATTTATATCATTTTATCACTATTTTAAATCAAGTAAATTATTCATTCATTCATTATTTTTAAGCCGTTTGTAAAAATTATTGTAATTTCATCAAGATATTACATATTGCTCTTTGATTACATACTGGTGCTTTGTTCTGGCCTTTGTTCCTGTACATGCAGAGTTTACTATGCACATGCCATACTTTGTTAACTGTTTTATACAGTTAACAACCATAATTACCAGTCCTAAATGCTCCAGGTAATGGTTCCACCAGTAAGAGGGTAGACATACACAGACGATACAAAAAATGAACAGCATATCAGGATGCAGTGGGACTTTAGGACTACCTGCTTTCTTTACCTGCAGTAGACATGGTGGTTTTATATAGTCACTTAAAGCTATTGCAACAGTGACATCCACCAGCTGTTCCAATAAGTCTGCACTGGACTCCTCTCTGCTTTTCAGATGGATTCTACAGATTTTTTTTGGTTGATAAAAAGAAGTTGTTAAAGTTAGATGTGTAATACACACATTGTGGGAGGAACAGGGCATACCCAGACACAGAATTATATACAGGCTTTTAAGTCTACTACTGAATTTGGTTACTGCAGTTGAAGCTCTTCCTAATTCTTCGAGCATTTCCTTTCTTATTATCCAGCATAGACCAATAGACAAATTACAGAGACAATCTCCAACTTTATTACCTCCTCTGCCTCCCTGTTTCCACCTCTTATTTAAAAATCCCATACACGGTTGCAGCTCTACCCCCACAGAGGCCAATTTATGAGGATTGGGTTTAAACATGGAAGTAAATGAAGGGTCCTACCTCCCAATTGCGTAGCTAAATGGCTGGGAGTACAACTGCAGTTCGCAAGGCTGAGTAGAGGTAGGGTAACACCAGGGGGGCAGGAGGAGGAATGCCATGGGACGGCAGTGGCAAAGGACCTACACTCAACTGGAGCCCACAATTGCAGGCTGCACCGCATGTAGATGTCAACTGAAAAGCACCAGTCTATTCTTAGACGTGGGGCTGCCAGCTGCTGCCGGCTCCCTGGGGGAATTATAAAAATCAGCCCAACACTGAAAGCTAGTCGGCGCAACATGGGCCTCTCTTTTTGCCCGTCATTGACGCGTGGTTTGTTTGAGCAGGCACAGCTCTTTTTCTTTTGGCGGTTTTGTGAGAAGGAGATTGACATGTCCTTGACCGCATTCTCTCTAATTGGAATAGAAGCAATCACCTCACCTGACTCTCTGACTCCGCCTCTCATTTAAAAATCAGCACTTGGTTGCGGCTCTGTATCACAACTCGTGGCAATAAGACACCAAGCTCTTGTCCTCCTGTATTATATGCCTTCTAAGACACCATTCGGCTTTGCATATCAAAAAAGAATGACATTCTCAGGTATTTTTATATTGATTGATATAAATACATAAAAATAAATATATTGATTAAATAATACATTTAATTTAAATTAACTTTATCTTTAATTTGCCTCATGCATTCTTGACCGGTGTGTACCATGCTCAGTGGAAAAAGATTTGCAGAAACAAGTAAAGTAAATAAGATCTACAACTAAATAAAACAAAAAAAAGTCATTTGTGACATTACTGTCCCTCAGGAAACAGGGCCACACATAAAAACCCAGTAAATAGACCACTGGGGTTAATAGAGTCCAATAAAAGAAAACACTCAAACTGTTATTTCCAGATTGCTTCTCCTGCTCCTTGACTGAAGACTCCTCAGTTTACAGGCTCCTATTAATTTTTCAACACTAACACATTAAAGGAATGAAACAACAAACCGTAGACCTAATAACGTGTTTAAATGACTCACTCCAAAATATCAAAGTGGTCTGCAACCTCAAGAAAATAATCACCTTCGGGCAACATCAGAGAAATGCTGTCTCGCACCCTAAAAGCAGCCATAAAGCAGAGCGTTCTGTCACATCTATTATGAATGTGCAGTTTATAATGCATTAACAGTTTTGTTATTGAAGTGAGGAAAAATATGCCCATTAAATATGGAGATGTGCTTATAAGGACTAGGTGCTGTGTTACTGAGGGAACGGTGGCTTTCTGAAAGAGATGGTATCTCTTTTATGTCTCTGCATTGAATGTAATGCTTGAGTGGTGTTAACACTCGGTGGGGTGAATGCAAAAAACGGAACTGTGAGCGCTATTAACCAGGTTCCGCTTTTAGATGGAGGATGTATTTTGTAAGAAATAGACGGATCTAAAGCCTTCATAAGGGTTTCAACTTACAAGCATCACCTCTAGAAGACAGGATGTCAGAAAGGAAAATTGACCTTTGTATTTAATAACGATCTTACTTTATTAAGTGGGATAAAGGTAAAAAAAACATAAACTTTCCCCCCATATCTCTGTAACTATATTGGGGTATAGTGATACTATATTGATGCAACCGTTTAAAATGACATGGTGCTTTTTAATTCAAAGCAACTACAATAAACACAAATATGTGGTTAGCTGTCTTCATTGCTGTGATACATACTTGATAACTGTGCACATTACAATAAAATATCTTCTTCTTTTAGAGGCCTGCAAAGAACCCAATGCAGATTTTGGGGTAAATATCAGATACTGAGTCATTTCCCCTAAAAAACAATAATGCATAGCAGTGCCTGACAAAGACTGCACAATTTAATTCAAGTCCTAGAATACCAATGGCACTGCATTTTTATTGCTTTTCTTTTTCTCACATTTGTGATATAGAAGCACTGTAAAGAAGAGTAGTCTCAGCTAAGATTTAGATCAGTGTTTTAGATTCATTTATACATTAGCCCCACACACCAGCATAGTTTATTGAACAAAATATTTACAATTCAGATCTGCACTGTCTATACTTTATGCTTTTTAAAGCAGATATATTAAACCGATCTGACATATGATATGAAACAAATAAGCACAGATTTCTGTTGATGGATTTCTTAATGTAAATAAGAACCCATCTCATCTCCTCTCTCATGATCTTCTATTTAGAGTCACACAGATATAGGGGCATTTTAGAACAGCTTTTTTTACCTTGAATCCATGTTTTTGGATGTTGAGAGGCGAATCTGCTAACCACTATGCCGTATGTAAATAAGCACAGTATAAATGCAAAGCCATTGAATTTGTAAATAGATCATTTTGTAAAAGTGTTATGTCCTTCGAAAGTAATTACAAATAACTGCTTAAATAAGCAATTTATTTCTATGCACTACAACTTTATATAAAAAAATATTTTAAATATATTATTTTGTTTACACTACTCAACAGTATTTCTTTCATCTTCTGTTTCCTGAAAAGAAAAGACTATGAACATATATTGGGACTGCATGCTATAAATGTCTTCTTCAAGCAATGACCCTTTTCATGCCATGCCAGCACCATGTGCAGATAAGAGGGTCAGTATTTGGCATAAGCAGTATGATTTGATGAACTCTGCCTGTTAGGTGTCAGTGGCTCAGACTTGTGGAGGTGGAATAATGATGGAAGAAGGTTTTCTTGGCACAGACATTTTGTGTGTGTGTGTGCCAGGTAAAAATAATATTGTGGGAACTGAAACCTGTTTACACACTTAGATACACACTGCTAGTTCAAGGTCAGGTTTATTATTTATAAAGCGATTTTTACAATTGCTTATTGTATCTAAGCAGCTTTACAGTGTTCTAAACCTTAACACCCAAAAAGTAGCCAGAGTTGGTTTCAATGGTTTATTGGTTTTTAAGATGGGAAGTTTGTGAGGACCAAGGCTCAGAGGGCACTCATCCTAAACCCGATCTGGGTGGAGCTTCCATGTTCTCTCCATGTCTATGTGGGTTTTCTCTGGGTTCTCCAGGTTTCTTTCCACAGTCAAAAAAATTGCCCTAAATCTAAATTGTGTGTGTGTCCGTGTGAGTGTGTGATAGATTGACATTCTGTCCTGAATGTATCTGCCCAGTGCCTGAAACATTCTCCCCTGGATGGGCATGGGGAGAACCCCATATCCCATAATGATTCCATAATCAAATACAATAAAATGGCAATTTATCCTGTCGCCTTCCATTATCAGGACTTGTTACACAACAGAAAAAAACACTCAAACTTAAAATAAATCATATTAAGATTAAGATCCATATCATGGTCTTGTAGGTAACAACATTGATTTGTTTATTTAAGCAATTGCACAAAGCAGACAGCTTAAGGTTTAATGCTTGCGTGCAAATAGCTTTGTGTATGCACAGAGAATTTTAATAACGGAGTTGTTTTGTTAATATGAGGTCGTAGCTTCTGCTCTCATTCTGTCAGACTGTCAGCAAGCCCAGCGCTGAACTTTGTTCTATAGCTTCATTACAGTGACTTGCTCAAAGTGAGAAGACACTCAGGGTAATATAAAACAACTACTCTGCACTCATACATATATATGCATAGACGTGCTGTTCTTGAAATTGTCACTAGTGAAAAAGGTTTTAAAATATAAAATGTTTTGAAAAGCTTTTTTTTTAATCAGTAGCATAAGTCAACAGATTTTCACAAGAACACTAAGGAATAAAATGCTTCAGACTAGAGACTGCTGTCTACTGGGTTTTTTCTCCTTTCTAACAGATAAAGTGTTGTACTGGGCTAATATCCTGTTATGTATAGCCAATAAAATATGAACATTTGTTTTTTTATTATTTTTTATTATTTAGGCTTCAAATATTCCATTTATTGTTGGCATGGTGGTTAATCTGAATCTTGGTGGGATTTCCATGTTCTCCACGTGTTCTACCACAATCTAAAAACATGGATTTAAGGTGAATTGACTGCTCTAAATTGCACCTATACAGTGTGTGTTTGTGTAAGTGTGTGTATGAGTGAGTGTGTGCTTAGCGATCCTTAGTAGAGACGAAAGAGGATGAGATGTTATGAGATGTTCCAGTTATATGGTGATAATTTTAGACTACTCTACAGTATAATGCTTACAATGTAAAACAACATAGGGTCAAGACTTTTCTAGGTGGTGTGATTTATTCTTAGCACATGCAGGATATGTCATTACAAAGATTGCAATTACATATTTTAATTACTATGTCCAGTTAGTGTGCTTTGCTTATTTAAACACAGGTGTTAATTTAAAAGACCAAACCGACTAGTAATTAAAACTGCATTATGGCAGTTCCTTCAAGTTCCTGTCTGACGTGTGTTTGCAATGTGTTAGATGTGAATGCTCATGCACAGAGGCTTGCTTTTAAACTTTCTGTACACCTTGGTATAACCTACAGATTCCTTTGTAAGCCAGGCTATTTCATTACTCATTATTTCCTAACAAATGATCTTTGGACTGAAACGACATATTTTTTTTATGGACACACCCGATTCCATTAGGCTTGGGAAGTTATTTTTAAATGGCTTAATTTCAAGTATTTGTAATATTTATAGAGTGCCTTTTTGAAAGCCATAGACACTTAACAATAACAATTTCTGAAGGAATTTAGGTTGAAAGAGAGGAATAATGCATAGTAAATAGGAAGCTTTAAAGTTGAGATTTGAAGGATAAATCACAGCCCAAATGGGAGACACTATTACAAAGCTTAGGTGCTACAGTGTTGAATGACCTGCCACATAGAGAGAAGCCTATTGTGTAGAACTGCCAGTAGAAAACTGCTAAAGGATCTGAGGGTATGAGGAGGAATACATGGATGAAGCAGTTTAGAAAGATATGAACGTTATGGGATTTTGAAGGTGATTTGAGACCAAGGTGAAGCTATTGCAGAATCAGAGTAATGTGGATCATTTTGTAGTTCCTCACATCATTAAAGAAAACAAGAAAAGCACGTACTGATGTGATTTGTCAACATCTTCTACTATCACTACTAGTACAACTTCTTACAATAATTCATTCATTCATTCATTATCTCCCGCTTTATCCTCTATTGGGGTCGCGGTGGGGTTCCCCATGCCCATCCAGGGGAGAATGTCTCCGGCGCTGGGCAGATAGACCCAGGACAGGGCGCCAATCCATCGCTGGGCACACACTCACTCACACAGACACTCTCTATTTGGGGCAATTTTGAGAATTCAATTCACCTTGACCCATGTTTTTGGACTGTGGGAGGAAACCGGAGAACCCGGAGGAAACCCAGGCAGACACGGGAGAACATGGAAACTCCACCCAGATGGGGATTCGAACCGGGAATCCCTAGCGCTGAGAGGCGAACGTGCTAACCACTAAGCCACCGTGCCGCCCCTTAATAATAATAATAATAATAATAATAATAATAATAATAATAATAATGAGATTGCCATTTCCTTTAAGAGTCTGGTGTGGTCTGACGTGGATTGCAATTTCGACTACACAGTTAGTTGAATAAAGTACCCCCCCCCCCCCCCCCAGAAAAAAAAGCAGCAGCCTATTATGTGTAAATTAATGTTTACACCATTTGCAGGAAGAAATGTCATCACAAGTCTGGACCAAGTGGCCAGTTTCTTTTATATATTGATTGATCTTATCTCTTCGATGTCAACAAATGCTATAGACACTAAATCCTTTTGGTTCATGCGTTTCCAGGATTTACTTAGCACCCATAAAACCATGTTTAGTGCAACTATTTGTTTCTCCTTGGGCTTTTAAGCAGTTTTGCTACATGTATCATTTTAAAGGAAACATAAACAAGCCATGCAGCTGCATTTACATTTTAACAATTTAAACATTATATAAGGATTGCAATTTCAATATTTTCTTTTATTTATAGCTTTCAAATATCTCTTTCCCAAATTAATCAGTCAGCACTTTACAATTCGATGTCTTCTCTGAATGTTCAAACAGAGAGTAAATAAAAAGCTGCGTTTAAAAAGAATAAGTAATTAAATTCACAGCTGAGTTTTGATGGCATTCAGGGCACATTTCAATCATATCAATGTGTCCATATGTCCAATCAATATGTCCATTTTTATATAATGATTCATATTAGAGAGTTCTCCTGCTGAATACTATAATTTGCCTGCTGCATATTATTCATTTCTGATGACTCACTGTGACACTAACTGGTCAAAACACCAAGCAGTGATTTCCATGGTCATCTGTCAGTTCCTGTAAACAGTTGACGACTAAACTGAATATGCATTTGAAAAGAGCTGTGTAGAATTTTTTATATTGTGTATTACAATAATGTATATGCATTTGTTTTATGGCCCAGTTCATTCATTATTCATTATCTTCCGCTTTATCCTCTATTAGGGTCGCGGGGGGTTCCCCATGCCCATTCAGGGGAGAGCGTTTCGGGCGCTGGGCAGATAGACCCAGGACAGGGCGCCAATCCATCGCTGGGCACACACTCACTCACACAGACACACTCTATATGGGGCAATTTGGAGAACTCAATTGACTTGATCCATGTTTTTGGACTGTGGGAGGAAACCGGAGAACCCGGAGGAAACCCACGCCGATACGAGGAGAACATGGAAACTCCACCCAGATGGGGATTCGAAGCGGGAATCCCTAGCGCTGAGAGGCGAACGTGCTAACCACTAAGCCACCCTGCCGCTATGGCCCAGTTGTTTAATTTAAATAAAGAACCACCAATTCCCTCTATATCTCAAGAGAGTGCACAATAGTGTACAGTTTTGTGACTTTGAACTAATGTGTCACTAAGTTATTAATCATTAAAATAATTCTTACTTGGAAAGCAGACTTAAACTTAGTGTGGGGTTTAGTAATTATAAGTGTGGGAATATGAAATGGCATGTTATATTGTTTGGTACCTTGCTGGACTCTCATGATGCACAAACGCTTTAAATTACTTACAGTTAACAACAGAATGACCCCCGACCACATCAGGCCTTTAGGCTGTGTGTCTTTTTTTTGTGAAATAGTGCACCAAGATAGCATAATGATTCTGCCCAAGATTTCCCATTTCATTTGGTCCACATACCAGACACATATGCACCAGACAAATGCGCACCACTTATGTGCATCCCTTTATATGAGAAGTGCCGCATGTCTTCCCAACATGGACAAGATGTGTTTAGGAATGTGTGGGCCATATTAATGTTTTTAAATGAAAGCCTTTGCTTGGCTGTAGTTTGGCATACTGTGAATAAAATTACTTTATTTGTACTCATAACTGTTTATGAATGGATATTATATAGTATTAGTATAATATATCATTTATAATGATTTATAAAATGTCATGAATGCTCTTTGCAGACATTATGTAAAGTAAAATCCAAAGTTTTCAAAGCTTATATTATAATTGCGTTATGCCAAGTTGTGTTATAAAGCCCCATATTGTTACACTTTACTCTGCATTAACAAAGATTTTTGACAAATGATATAAAGCATTATGTAAACTTTATAAAGCTTTATGAATGCACTTATAATGCATTATAAATACCAGATTCAAATAACATTACCAAGGATTTTATTAAAAAGCAGGTTTACATTATTAATGAGAACCCAACAAACAGAGTCAGGTATAGCTATAATCAACAGCATGGTCTTCACACAGACACTACAGAAACTGCATTGCAGTGCTGCTTAGAGAAAATAAGATCTATAGAATAAAAAACAAAACAGGTGAGAAACAGTAAGGTGAGAGAACTTTTTAGCCAAGGGTTAATCCCACTTCAGATGGCTTTCTGTTGCCATCATTGCAATTGTAATTGAACTTTCTAGTGCATGTGTGGAAATAAAAAAGAAGGAGATAGGGGGTCAACACATATCCAGTGAGACTGAGAGATACGATATGGGGGAAGTGAGAAAAAAGGAATAGGGGATGTGTAATAGAAGAAGAGGTTGAGCACGATTTGCTCTGCTGGAGACATATACATTGCACAGACATTACCAGCCAAAAGCAATCTGAGGGTGTGAGAGAGTGCTGGACTGATACAACAGCATGGACATCGCAATATCCCAAAACATACACATACGATATGAGTACAGAACCCTGGAGCATCATCTTAAAATGAGGAGACATGTTCCAAAAAGTGACACAAAAAATGTGCCCTATGCACAATGAGGCTTGAGTGCACTTTGCATACTATAATAATAAAAAATACCTTATATTACCAGTAAATTTAATATAAGTAGTAAACTGAATTGTGTTATATAGGATTCATGCAGTTATGCTAACACCACACCCACACCCACACACACCACACACCACACACACACACACACACACACACACACAGTACATCGCCTAAATATAAGTTTTCTCTGTGCTCAGTTGCGCTTACCACGCTTGGCCATCAATCACTGATATTCATGCTCGAACCACGTAGAGGTGTTGAGACATCTTGAACCTCAAAATGTAAGTATGTCATATATATTATTTAAAGAGCATCAGGATGTTTAAATATAAAAAGGCTCCTCAAGTGGTTTAGTAATGATGAGTTCAAACAGATTTACGGGTGCATGTCAGGTCAGTTTCTTTCATAAAGAGCTTTCTTACAACAAATTTTGTTACAAAGCAACATGACTGTGTTTAAACTGCATATCAGTTTAAAAGTGCCACAGCTTCTCTATGTATTTATATGTATGTAATATTTCATAAAAATGAATTGACTATTTTTTTTTCTCACTTTAATAGCGACATCTACTGGCTGCTCAAGGCATTATATATTAATACAGTACAGTATATAGAGGTGAGGGATACAACAACTTGCAAGTATTCCAGAACCTGTCAGCCTCATCTGCTGGAAAGGTTGTCTTACATTGACCTTTTGAATATTCCGAAATAAAATAAAGTGTTTGAAAGTTTATAAATCCTTGACAATTTTCTTTTTTTTTTGTATCATTACCTACATTTCTCAGCGCTGGGGATCCAGGTTTGTAGTCTGGGTACCAGACGTGGGTCAAACCGGACAGACTGACTGGAGGTGGTATGTTACATAAAATGTTATATAATCTGTCATAATGTTATATAATCTGTTATAAAGTCCCATACAGGTGTTTGGAATTATATATTGGAATTGATATAGTGCCAGTCATCAGGAATGAGGTTTATGATAAGGCTGAACTGTGACAAGTAAAGTTCTGGGAATTGTACACCATATTCTCACAAACACGGCTGAATGAGCCAAATTTTGTTGTTGATTAATACTTAAGGTATTTGATGAAGTCTTAAATCAAATTTATGCAGAACAAGAGAAAAGAGAAAGAGAAAAACATTTTTCTGTGGTTTTTGTAATATTTTTGTAGCAATTGAATTCTGTTTACTGTTATAGCTAAACAGTATTTGCCAAACTCCCCAGCCAGATTTTGCCTGAAATAAATTCTAAGAACCTTAGCTGCTTTTTCTTCTTTAATGCTATTCATTATGACAGTTTAAATGGAAATGTAGATTCCAGACTTCCTGCTTATGATTTATAGAAGAACTTAATGTAAGCTCATCACAGGTGAATCATCAGGAGGATGATTGACTACAACTTGACTTCTCTTAACTTGATCAGAAAAAAAGAATACGATTAAATCTACATGTTTAATAAAAAGTCCAATGATTTTTCTTTTCTTTAAAAGATTTTCCTTTTCTGTTAAACTATATCCAAAATGCTCTGGAGGAATAACACACATCTATATTAATCATACATGGCATAATCATTAAGATGGGATCAAAACTCAGCTCAACTTTGGGTAATTAATGTGAAATATAGAACTCTATTGACAAGAACTGAAACTTGAATACAGCATAAACAGTGAATGTAATGTGTCGCTCGTTACCATTAATCACCCCCTTATCCCCATCCCCCAGTGTCTTCAGAATGAGGTGATTTATGGAAGCCATGATTTCACACTGTAGCTCTGTTGAGGGTCCTGTTTATATTATCCTTAACATTTCAAAGTAGACAGGAGACAGTTCTACTTTATTATAGTTAATACTATGTAGATGCAACTGATTCACATGTACAACGTACTAAATGTATCATTTAGTCATTAATCCATTCATTTTTTTTACATTAATCCAATTCAATTAATTAAGGGTAAGGAATGTATTTCTCTAGGCATAAGGAGGAGATTTACACAGTGTGGGAGGCAACCGCTTTCTAGTAGCTGTTAAAGAGTAAAAACCCTCCACATGGTTCCAAATTGGATGTCAAATTTTGAGATAACACAATTATCAATGCTTTTATTGCAGCTATTATGTGTGTATATGTACGTGTGTGTGTATATATATATATATATATATATATATATATATATATATATATATATATATATATATATATATATATATATATATATATATATATATATATATATATATATAAGCACTTTTTTGTAATTATTGTATTATAAGTGGTTATATGATCACTGATGATGCTGACATAACCAGTTTTGCTGACATATGACAAGTTATAAAAGAGTTAAAGAACAGGTTTATACCACTGGCATAATTAAAGTGGTCTTTTTTTTTTTTTTTTTTTTTTTTTTTTTACTTTTTATTCTTTCAGTAACAGCTTGGAAAAAGCGCTTGTCTTTTTAAGCTTGAAAGTGTTACTGTGCAGTGCAGCACAGCGGCACAGTGGTTAACATTTTCACTTCACAGCAAAATGGTTTAATGCCTGAGCTGGGTGGACAAGGTCCTTCCTGTGACTCAATTAGTGAATTTGAGATACTAAATAGCCCCAGGTTTAAATGTTTTTGTCTGTATGTCAACCCTGCAATAGATGGTAACCCATTTAAGATGTTTCCCTGCTTCGTACTCTACAAGAGCTTGAATAAACGCCAGCAAACTGGCCTGAGAGTATTATCACTTTGGCATTTCGCAGCTGCTTTGAGCCAAAACGACTTACAAGAATCCCAGCTTGATGGTTGGGGTCAGCCCACAGACTCAGCCATGGCATGGCACAGCACCCATAGAGCAATAGGGCTAAGGGGCTGAGAAAATCTCTTCATCTATTTACTCCAAGGGCATGTCTTAACCTGCTTGCACAGAGTGTCACAGAATTTGAGTTTCCCGTCATCACACCTGAACCTATTTTCTGTCCTGTTTGTCAGTTTGTCTGTCCGATCAGTGTGTTTGAGTCGTTGTTTGCCCTTAGCGTGTATCTGTCTCTCCAGAGTGTGTGGCTGTCAGTGTGCTTGAGGGCACGTCTGTCAGTAAACTAGAGTGTGTGCCTGTCAGTGTGCTTATTGCACGTCAGTGAACTAGAGTGCCTGTCAGTGTGCAGAGTGAGTCTGCCCCCAACGATGCGGAATGTATATAAGGCTGCCTCTGTCCTGCTCTGTGAATGTGTCAATGCTAAATGCAAAGTTGAAAGTGTCTGTAAATCTCAGAGTGTCTCTCTCAATTTTCTGGTGTGGTTTGTGCAACTGTGTGCCTGCTGGAAGAGTGTTCATTTGCTCTGTAGTGTCATGTGCCGAATTCCACAGCCTGACCGTGCACAAGGGGCCCATCGGCTCTTTTAGCAGTATCCTTGTAAGCATTCAGACGCTCAAGCGAGTACTAATTCATCTCAGGATGCCCACATGTACTGCTGTTTATCTTAAGAGGCCCAAGTGTACCCCATCCAGCCAGCAACAGCAACCCAGGTGAGCATGTGCCAGCCTTCAATGACCCCAATGTGCCAGCTGCCAGTAACTGCAGTGTGCTCTTATATGTAAGTTTTAAGGATGTGTTTTGACTTGAGATAACTGAATCTATTAAATATATATGGTATGTTTTTACTGTTGACTGATTGATCTAAATTTTAATGATTTTCAAACCTTCCATCAAGTCCTTAGCTAAGCCATAATGGAAATGTTCAAACGTCTAACAGTGACAGAACATCTTTAGAGATTAAAGGTTTAGTAAAGGGTAATTCTTGTTGGAGTAATAGTGCATTCAATAATCCTCAGGGCTCTCTCAAATAAGCGAGTGTCTTTTGCAAAATATCCTCCAGTGATACGCAATAAATCTTCCTGTAAATGTTTTACAGAGTGGTGCAGGATGGTGGTGAATTTTTATTGGCTGGGTGAAGGGTTAGAACTTCCATATTATCTCACTCATTTGTAAAGGTAGATTAAGTAAATAAATCCATAAATAAACCAACATACCAATCATTGTGTCTCTTGCTGTTGCCTGCAGCCTGACCTTGGTAGATTTCAGCAGTGCAACCACCTGGACTGGACTGGACTGAATTAGCAATTAGGTATTCTATTTTACTATGAATAGAGAAAACAAAATATAGTGTGTACTATGTTTAGTCTGTAAATACCTTGCAAATGCAGTGATATTTAATATGCATTCAGTGGCTATGCACACCTGTGTTGATCATTCACAGCCAAGATTATAAGTAGATAGATTTCTATGGCGTTTTCAGTCAGTGGAGCACCTCTGTTTTCCATTACCAAGATAGCAATTTGACAAAAATATACCTGAACACACCTCATTTTGAGACCACCATGCTGATTGCCTTAGATATTTTCACAAGCACCATTGCTATTTAAACAATGATTGCTGAAATAATGTTGACGGTTTGTAAGATAGCAATGAGCATGGTGACGTGCCTTGCACAAGGTGTAAGATGGGGTCGATTCAAGACACATATGAGGAAAAATGATCACTGATGAGGATCGATGATTGTGGTATACAACTACAATTGTAGCTTTCAATACTTGGTAATAGCATGGGAAGGTTCATGGTAAGTTCTGCTTGGTGGTTTTGCAGGAAACATGCACACAGAGATGCTATGGTTTCCACTTGTTTTTAGAAAGCAAGTTTATTATGCGAATATAGGTAAGAGTGCCTTGTCTTTTCTTCTTTATGATTGTATGCTAATAACTTCAGCTTTCAGTTGACTAGTGCTAAAATTGAAAATAAATAAACAGATTAACAGTCTTACATAAAATGTAGATTGTGTAACTCCACCTTATTTATATGTACCACCTTATTTATATATTTATATCATAGCAAATGGCATCTGGTGGCCCTGTCCTGGGTTTAGCTGTTAGTGCAGTAGACGTTCTTTGAATGCAGGGGACACCCACCGCAACTCAATAGAGGAAAAGCTTTAAGTAAAGAATGAATGAGTTAATTACATATATAGGAATTGCATTGTCTTTTCTTCATTATCTCCCGCTTTATCCTCTATTAGCTTTCAGTGGGGTGCCCCAAGTTGAAAATAAGGGGAGAAACATTTCGGGCGGCGTAGGGTACACCCAGGACATTTAATCCATCGCTGGGCACACACTCACTCACACAGACACACTCTATATGGGGCAATTTTGCAATCAATGACTTCATCCATGTTTTTGCTGTGGGAGGCAAACCGTAAGAACCCGGAGGAAACCCACGCAGACACGGGGAAAACATGGAAACTCCACCCAGATGGGGATTCGAAAAACTTTAGTAGAGGCAATGCTAACCACTAAGCCACCGTGCCGCCCATATGGAATTCACCAAATAATTAAATAAACTGCACGCTTTAAACACACCATCTTAGGTCATAATAATAAGGTTACTATTAGTGTGCAGTTCTTGTGGCTTTAAATAACAAGGCCTATAGGCTAAGATCCATCCTAGTCTTGGACTAAATTGCACTCCAAATGTAGATAATACTGTAATAAACCAGGCTCAATATCCTGTAACCAGTCTGATACCTTTCTAATAACCACTGTCTCATATTGATTCTATGCCTGAGCATCCAAAAGGCACTTACTGCAGGCATTGCAGAACGAATAAAACTTACCAGGAATTGACAGCTAGACAGAAAGTCGATAAGGTCTCGGTATGAGCGCAGACCATTTTCATTATGAAGGTGGATCAATGTCTGGACCTGAAGGGAGGAAAGCTCAGGGTCCCTCAAGGGTGCCTGACAGCCGTGGCGCATATATACATATTCAAATAAATATGGTTTATGACACAGGTGGGTATTCAAGATAAAATTTAATTCCAAGCAGAGAGGACAGATTACTGCAACATTATATGTAGTGCTTTTAAAAGAAAAAAAATACTGTATATAGTTTTTTTTTAGGTTTCTGAAGGCATAAAGGTTTTATATTTCACAGCAGATTCACTTAATGCATTGCCACACAGATTGTGATTTTTTTTTCTGCACTAGACAATAAATGATCCTTTGTTGTAAATTACATGCATTTTATAAGACCTTCAGATAATTTGTGGTCTGAAGATGAACAATTTAAGGAGCTTCAGAGCATCAGAGTATTTTATCAGAAGCTTTAAGATTTCTAAGAACAAAACTAGTTTAAGAAAATCTTTAAATTGACCTACATACATTTACCTTTTGTTTTCTTTTTTACACATTTTGTTTCTTAATATTCAAGCAATGCTTATTAAATTAAATAAAAAATATTGAATTTAGTAATAATAAAACATTTGTGACGTATGAAGCTGTGATCATGAGCAGAGTTGTAAATAAAAGCCTGATCCAGGAAAGCAGGTGAGGTAATCGATTGTACCTGTGGCCTTGTAGAGTGATGTGTTCTGTCACGTGACATTTTTTAGGGGTTGAGTTTTTGGGGTTAGCTTACAATTTCCATTCTAGTTTAGCCTAAAGGTGTCTGATGAACCTAAGGTCAGAGCCTTGTGTGGTTGGTCAAATTCCTCCATACAAACCAGTCTTCCCAGGGCCTTCCCCAAATTGTTCTCTACAATGTTGGATGCGTGAAATTGTTAAAATATGAATGACTGTGTGTTTAATAATTTTTTACCACTTGTTGCACTACCCTGTTCAATTTTTGCACCTGTGGCAATAGGACTGCATGAAAGACCTAAATTTAATGATTGAGAGGTGTTTACCAAAACTTTTGTTATAATATATATATACTGTATATATATATAGTGTATGTCATAAGAGGGATAATCGGTCACATAAAAGGCCCATCCATGTAGTACATTTAGTCTGAAATACATCAAGCAGATTGTCTTCTGAACATGATCTGGTTAAGAGAAGGAAAAAACAGTCTTTTCATATTTTGAATGTAGCTAACACACTTCCAAATTTTAGAAAGCCCCAGCACACATGATTCATATAATTATTAGTCTTATTTTACATCACATTTGAGATAAATGCAATTAGATTCACAATGTTTATACACAGTACATGTATCACTGCTCAATTATGCTGGTTAGAGACCTGTATTATTTCCATCCTGTGCCTGACCTTCCTATAATAAGTATAACGCTGCATATGTTAAAGATTAAATAAAGGCTGACGGAGAAAGACAGCTCCAATTGAACTCTGTGTCCTCCATTAAAATGATTTTAGTCAGCAGGACTGTTTCAGAAGATAATAACCACTTCTTTATCTGTGTGTAATTTTGTCATTTTGACACAAATTGAGCCAATTAAACTAAAAAAGGACTACATATTAACTTAGGTAAAGTCAAAAAAGTCATTTTGGATCTTTTCATTTATTTATTTATTTTTAAATAAAATCAGTGCTGCTGCCTCACACCAAGAAATTCCAGGGTCCGATACCCGAAGGGGGTTGACAAAGGTCCTCCCTGCGTCCAAGTGGGTACTCCTGGGTTTGGAGACTTTGGCACAGTGGTGTAGTGGTTAGCATGTCAGACCATCAGTGCTGGAAATAAAGGTTCGAATCTCTCCCGATCTGCGTGGAGTTTCATGTTCTCCCTGTGTCTGCATGGGTTTTCCACAGTCTAAAAGCATGGATTCAAGGTAAATTGACTGTTCTATATTTCCCCTATCTATATTGTTCCTATATACTATGTGTGTCTGTGTTGAGAGAGTGTGCGCCCAGCAATGGTTAGGCTCCCTGTCTTGGGTGTATCTGTCCAGCACTTGAAACTTTCTCACCTGAATGAGCATGGGGAACCCCCGTGACCCTAGGAAAAAAGTTCTATATAAATAGATCAACTTGAACTATTAAGCTTAACAGCTGAGTAAAGGGGTTGTCAGTATGATGTACAGTGGTTGTTGTGTCTGAAAGAGAAATTGTTGTATCATGGAGGTAGTATGTCAGTTTCTTCTGGTGTAGCAGAATCCATTAGAGTGGTAACCCGAGGCCACATTTTCAGACTTTGCAGCAATCTAATGCTTTTCCATGTATAGATGAAGCCTGACAAACATGTCTTGTAGAAGGATTATCTGCAGACCGGCAGCTGGAGGTTTGGTGGGGTGACACATCCTCTGCGGAACTTCACTTTAATCCTCCTAATGACGATGTCATGTCAGAGCTTTAAAACCCAGAATACAGAAACCCTGACCCTGCTTTGATGAGTATGGTAATCATGCATCTGTTTAAGTAAAAGAAAGAAGAAAATAATCTTTTGATCTTGAGATGAGCCACTGATATATGCAGCTTGTATTTTGTACTTCAGCCTTCACAACATTTCACCATATTTTTTGTGAGTAGCATATGTCAGTAATGGCACTATTATTATTTTCTTGCAGAACTTTAAATCGTCTTGCTCTGGTACTCACCATAAAACTCCTGCTGTAGCTAAAAAAACCTGTACTGAACCGTTCTGAATTAATAAGTATTTTAAAAGCCTGACTGAGGAAAGGAAAGAATGGGAATCAAAAATTCCATTAAGTTATTGTGACCTTTTTTCACATGTACTCCACATGTGTGAGTGCTTTCAATTGCTTTAAACACTAAAGAAAATAGGGTTAAAGTGCTAAAATGTTTTACATTAAAAGGTTATAAAGAGCATTATATTAGGAAAAATATTACCTCAAGCATATGTGTAGTGTTCATAGTGATATTTACATTTTTGTGATGCGAGGCCCTATTTTTTTTTAGTAAGAGAAAGTATTTTTAAATTGATAATATATTTCCCAACCCACTGTTCCTGATCATGGTTACAAGGATGCAGGAGCCCAGTCCAGTGCTCACAGGGGGGCAAATGTGAGGATTCAATCTCGACAGGTCACTAGTAAGTTGCAGGTTGAACACAAAAACACACTCTAGTACACATTCACACCAAGGGGTAGTTTAGTGTCTTCAGTTCATCTAATAGCATATGTTTTGGACTGTGGGAGGAAACCGGAATGCCAGCAGGAATCCAATGTAGACATGTGTATGTGTATTAGCAATTAGAAGATAGAAATAATGAAAAAAACGCATACTGCATTTAAAACACGTTTGGTTTGAAGTTAAATTATGTGATGTTACAAATGATGGCCTGGATAACGTGAACGTTTATATTATGTGTAATTTGTCGCCATCTGTCGGTGGATCTGTTGAATTCATTGAGATACTGGGACTCGATAGGAAGATAAGATGAGATAAGACCAGGGTGGCATGGCGAAGTGGTTAACACGTCCATCTCTCAGCTAATGTTTATAAAAAACATGGATTCCATTAATTGTCCTTATATAGTGTGTGTGTGTGTGTGTGTGTGTGTGTGTGTGTGTCCAGTAGAGTATTAAGATAATGAGATAAAACGATAAGACCATAAATTATGTGTGTTTGCACTGTGATAGACTGGTGACTTTTTATTTATTTATTTATTTTTGCGTCATAGGCTTGACTTGAAGGTCAATGGTTCGATTCTTGGTCCCACCGAGTGCTTTAGATGAGGTGCCCTTGGGCAAGGCACCTATAACAACAAGTTTCATTGTTCTTCCTCTGGGTACTCCTGTTTCCTCCCACAGTCCAAAAACATGTATTCAAGGTAAAATTGGTGTTCCAAATTGTCCCATATAGTGTATGTTTGTACCCAGTGATAGATCTGCACCCTGTCCTGGGTGTCCTGTCCCCAAACACCCTTCCTCCCCAACAGTGGAGGATAAAGGAGAAGATAACGAATGTAGGGAATGAATAATCAGGAATATTTCCACAGACCAATCCATCCATTGTCTTCCGCTTTATCCTCTTGTAGGGTCTCAGGAAAGGGGGGGGGTTCCCAATGCCCATCCAGGGGAGAGCATCTCGGGCGCAGGGCAGACACACCAAGGACAGGGTGCCAATCTGTCGCTGAGCACACACTCACTCACACAGACACACTCTATATTGGGCAATTTGGAGAATTCAATTGACTTGATCCATGTTTTTGGACTGTGGGAGGAAACCGGAGAACTAAGCCACCGTGCTGCTCCACAGACCTATCCATCCATCCATTATCTTCCACTTTATCCTATATTAGGGTCGTGGGGGGGTTCCCATGCCCATCCAGGGGAGAACGTTTCGGGCGCTGGGTAGACACACCCAGGACAGGATGGCAATTTATCGCTGGGAACACACTCACTCACACAAACACACACACTATATGGGGCAATTTGGAGAATTCAATTTACTTGATCCACGTTTTTGGACTGTGGGAGGAAACCGGAGAACCTAGAGGGAAACCCCCGCGGACACGGGGAGAACATGGAAACTCCACCCAGATTGGGATTCGAACCGGGAATCCCTAGTGCTGAGAGGCGAATGTGCTAGCCATGTGCCGCCCCATGTCAAATCTTAGTTTTAAAAATGAAGCCTTTTTACCTTCTAAAGCATAATGTTTCTTCTATATCCTTGTCCCATGGTTTACACATTGTTGGGATTGGGGTGTTGGCTCCCACGTTGGGAGAGGCCAACGTGCTAACCACTAAGCCACCGTGCTGCTCCACAGACCTATCCATCCATCCATCTTCTTCCACTTTATCCTATATTAGGGTCATGGGGGGGGGGTTCCCCATGCCCATCCAGGGGAGAACGTTTTAGGCACTGGGTAGACACACCCAGGACAGGACGCCAATTTATCGCTGGGAACACACTCACTCACACAATCACACACACTATATGGGGCAATTTGGAGAATTCAAAGACCTATCCATCCATCCATTATCTTCCACTTTATCCTATATTAGGGTCGGGGGTTCCCCATGCCCATCCAGGGGAGAACGTTTTGGGCGCTGGGTAGACACACCCAGGACAGGGCGCCACTCTCGCACAGAGAGGAAGGGGGGGGGGGGGTTCCCCATGCCCATCCAGGGGAGAACGTTTCGGGAGAATTCAATTGACTTGATCCACGTTTTTGGACTGAGTACCCGGAGGAAACCCATGCGGACACGGGGAGAACATGGAAACTCCACCCAGATTGGGATTCGAACCGGGAATCCCTAGCACTGAGAGGCGAACGTGCTGCTCCACAGACCTAGAGAACCCGAAATCATGGGAGCGGTAGCTCAGTGGTTATGGTGTTGGACTATCAATCAGAAGGTTGGGGGTTCAAATCCCAGGTCCACTGAAGTTACCAATGTGGGTCCTTGAGCAAGACCCTTAACCCTCATTGCTCCAGGGATGTTGCGATGAACCCTGTGCTCACTTTGTAAGTCGCTTTGGATAAAAGCGTCCAATAAATGACCAAATGTAAATGAAAACGAAGCGTCGAATAGTTCGAATTAAATCGTTTGAACATGGCAACTTGAATCGGATTTTTTGAAACGACCAATCAGCGCGGCCGTTGCGGGCACAGCTCTGGAAGCTTCTGGATGCTGACCAATCACGTACGAGGTGACGCGAGGAAGCGGCGTAGTAAATAAAGTGAATGAGAAAGCCGAAATGAGGGACGCTGCAAGCCGCTGCTTTTCGGATGTAAACGCGGGATAAACTCGTCCTCTGCTTCCCACACGGATTGCTTTAACTCCGGCTCTCGAGCATCTTTACCCCGGAGTTAAAGCAGAGAGTTATCGCTGCGCTCGCTTTATTAAACAGAGTGGACTAGCATGAAGCTAGCTGGCTGGTAATACATTCAGTAGGTTTGCTTTTAATGCAGAACTTTGCTGTTAAACATAAACAAACAGAGTAACCAGGTGGAGCCTCCGCTTATCGAAACATAACGTGGTAGTATAAATGTCACAGGTTTATAGGTTTATAGCTATTACACCGAGAGGCAGTTTCCATCTGTTAAACCAATCTGTGAGACTCACAGTCTTAATGTCAGTGCTGCACGTCGGGAATCAGCGGCTGGGAGAACGATCCGTTTGCTAATGTGACTCCGGATGCGCTAAACCCCGAAACCCGCGCAAGTGCAAGAAGCCAAATCCAAGTGGAAATGTCCGAGTTCAATCGAGAGGTGGTGGAGCTGGTGTGGGGGAAATCTGCGAGCAGCAGCGGGATGTCCGCACCGCTTTTCCGCAGGTGGACACAAGGTATATTCCCTTTGATTTGAGTCGAGCACATACAACACGAGGGCGGCTTAGTGGTTGGCACGTTCTCCTCTCAGCACTAGGGATTCCCGGTTCGAATCCCCATCTGGGTGGAGTTTCCATGTTCTCCCTGTGTCCGGGTTTCCTCCGGGTTCTCCGGTTTCCTCCCACCGTCCAAAAACATGGATCAAGTCGATTGAGTTCTCCAAATTGCCCCATATAGAGTGTGTCTGTGTGAGTGAGTGTGTACCCAGCGATGGATTGGCACCCTGTCCTGGGTGTATCTGCCCAGCGCCCGAGACGTTCTCCCCTGGATGGGCATGGGGAACCCCACCGCGACCCTAATAGAGGATAAAGCGGGAGATGATGAATGAATGAAAGTCAATTGAGTTCTTCAAATTGCCCCATATAAAGTGTGTCTGTGTGAGCGAGTGTGTGCCCAGCGATGGATTGGCGCCCTGTCCTGGGTGTATCTGCCCAGCGCCCGAGACGTTCTCCCCTGAATGGGCATGGGGAACCCCACCACGACCCTAATAGAGGATAAAGCGGGAGATAATGAATGAATGAATGAATGAAAGTCAATTGAGTTCTCCAAATTGCCCCATGTAGAGTGTGTGTGAGTGTTTACCCAGCGATAGATTGGCACCCTGTCCTGGGTGTATCTGCCCAGCGCCCGAAACGTTCTCCCCTGGATGCAACTCTAATATAGGATAAAGCGGAAGATAATGAATGAACTTGTAACATGTCCCTTGCTGTCCAATACATTTCTGGTACTCCAACTCTCCTGCTCTCTTGACGATCAGATGCAAGAACACTGCAACTTTTCTGAAATAACCTGTATCCATCCATCCATTATCTTCTGCTTTATCCTCTATTAGGGTCGCAGGGGGGGTTCCCCTATGCCCATCCGGCGAGGTTCCCCCATGCCCATCCAGGGGAGAACGTTTCGGGCGCTGGGCAGATACACCCAGGACAGGGCGCCAATCTATCGCTGGGCACACACTCACTCACACAGACACACTCTATATGGGGCAATTTGGAGAATTCAATTGACTCGATCAATGTTTTTGGACTGTGGGAGGAAACCGGAGGAAACCTACGCGGACATGGGGAGAGCATGGAAACCCCACCCAGATTGGGATTCGAACCGGGAATCCCTAGTGCTGAGAGGCGAATGTGCTAGCCATGTGCCGCCCCATGTCAAATCTTAGTTTTAAAAATGAAGCCTTTTTACCTTCTAAAGCATAATGTTTCTTCTATATCCTTGTCCCACGGTTTACACATTGTTGGGATTGGGGTGTTGGCACAAACAAAGTTTAGACTTTAGTTTAGACCTAAAACAAAATAAGTACTGGCTGACCCAACACAGATTTGGCTCTAGGACAAAGGGCCCTTATAAATGCCAAGGGCTGGACTGTTACATATTTAACCTTATTGTCTGTCTTTATGTAATACATTTTTTTCTCAGTCCTAAGTCTGTGGGACATTAGTGTGACTGACATTAATTCAGAAACCCTGAATCAGTTAATGAGATCTGTTCACCTCCCAGTGTCTTAGTTTATTAAAAGTCTATTATAAGGCTAATTGCTAAGTGGGAATGGTAGTGGACCATACATTAGTAGTAACTGAAATTGTTGGAATTTGACATGTTTTCATTTGCATCTGCACAGGTTTTGTCATCAGCGAGACAGAGCGCAGTGCACTGGAGCAGTTTGAAGGTGGACCATGTGCTGTGATCGCACCCGTGCAGGTGTTTTAATAGCCATTGTTACAAACCTTTCACACTTTTGTATATTCTGATAATGTGTATTTAAATCTTTACATGCCATGTTTTGACATGACTACAAGTTGCAACAGATTAGAAACAGATGGTGTTCCATTGACATTGATTTAGAATAATGTATATAAACCAAAAACCTCTTGCAGTAGACATTTTGAACTGAAATGATATTGCTTTACAAAATTTATTTGCCTACATGCCACGTAAATTTCTGAGCTAGGTAAAAGGTGCGACCAGGGGTTTGAAATGTGGAAGCCAGTAGGACAGTGAGTCAGACTAATTATGTCATTTAGCTTGCTTATTGGCTCCACTGCAGCTGTCTCATTTAATAAAAGCTTAATCAGCATGCATTCATAACTCTGACTAATGACCTGTTGTTCCACATTTTTACATGCTTGTTTTTTTCCTTCTCAGGCTTATTTGCTAAAGAACATTTTGTTCAACATGGAAAGTGCAAACTGGAGAAATATCTCTGGTATGTAAACTTTTGAAATGAATTACATTTTTATAAATTAAATCGCACATAATCAGCTGCTTCTTGAAGTGGGCTACAGCATACATGTAAACATAGATCTATACAGAAGATTTTTAAAAGTATGTTTTGTCTTATTTTGTTTTAAATTTTGGAACACATATATGAAAGATTTGTTGGTTTGTAGTTCGGGGCATAGTGGGCTTTTTGCTTTTTTGGAAAATTATCATTTAAAATTATTGTCTATGTTAGGGGTGAGCTGCAATATTCGCTGATTCGACGATTCGATTCGGAGAACTGTAGTCGACTATGAACCTCATAGTCGAATGTACCATTTTGATCACATGGGGGTGTCCATGGCTGCTGCTAAGCATTAGTTTTTACATGAAATGTCTTTGTTTTCGTTATATATATAGCCTTTTTCAAATAAAATCATCCTAATTTCTGTTAATATTTTTTTTTTAATGATGTCCAGAAAAAAGTCCAGAACGGGGATCCCATTTACGGTGCTCTAGAAAAACAAGTAAAATATTTTTTAAAATCTTTTTTAAAAACCACGCTTATAGCGCCATCTTGTGGTGAAATTTTAACTGACTCGACTATCAGTCGACTATAGGGAAAATCTGACGAATCAGATTCGACTATGAAAATCCTTAGTTGAAGACACCCCTAGTCTATAGTGAGAGTAGCTGTAATAAAGTAAAGCAAATCCTATACTGGTAATTACTGTGAGGATTTATTCTGTAATATCGATCAGATTACTGCATAATATACATATTATACACATTTATTACATAGCTATTGAATAATGAGTAATTCGTTGTTATTTTTCTTTGTAAGCAAAAATGAGGTTTGTCCAAACATTTGACTGATACTGTATATTTAAAGTTTATTTATATTATTAATGTACAATGAAGTTTGTTAGTAAAAATAATTACACAAATCATGCTTTCACAACTGTTCTGTATTGCAGCCTCTTTTGTAGTTTCATAAACTGAATTTGTAGCCTTTGTTTTTCAGACGACGAGCAGAGGACAGCTTTGTGCTCAACTCTTGCTGAGATTTTAGAGTTGGCTTCTAACGGCAAGACGCACAGCTTCTGTCTAGCAACGTGGGTTCACGCTAAATCCAGTGAAGAAAACACAGATATCACTGACCACAACGTGGAGCCAGAGTCCAGCCAGAACATCCAGCAGCAGTCTAGTAAGAGTTCTCAATTTCTGATTTCTTATAGGAAAATACACATTTACTTGAGTGGGAATATTAATTAAATATAAATATATTAATACATACATTTATTACAGCTATATTTTACAAATCATATTATGCATTTAATTATATTGTGTCCCAGACTTCCAATTCAATAGATTTTTCTGTTTGATTGTGGATTTACCAATTTACAATTTTGTTGAGGCAGTCAGTCTGATTTTCTGTTTCTGAAAGTGGAAAGTCCTGTTTGATAAGTGAATATTGGACAATTTTATTTTTTATCTTCTGTAATGCAGAGTTAAATGTGAGTGTGTTTGTGTGTAGCTGCCTTGCCTGCTGAAGAGCTTGGCTTTGAGAGGTTTCACAGCATGCTACAGTAAGTGCACACTTTTATTTCCATCCCATGCTTCACACCTAAGAATAGATTTACACCTCCACAGAATCATTCAAACATCTGTCATGCAATTTTATGAACTGATTATTTGCTACATGGGTTTGTGCATTTACAGCATTAATGATAAATCTTTGTTAATGGAAAGGTTTGTTTTATGGAAGGTTGATTTTTATCAGAATGTTTATGTATCAAACATTTGTTGCATCGGTTTATAGAAAAATGAATTGTCCAGCTCACGTTTTAAATAAAATTACTTTTATTGCCATGTGCACATGAGTATAGAAGAGAGTGAAATTAGCCCCACACATAACACTGCATTAAATAAACAAATATAAAGATGAACAGGTGGAAACATTTTAAAAAGGTTGGACAATATCTGTCAGAAGAATCGAAAGTAATTTTTTTTTTTTTTTTTTTTTTTAAATAACATTTATTGTGTATTTGTGTTTGTTTGCTGACAGTAAAAGGACAATTAAGACTGTAGCAGAATTAAAGGACACGATTCTGTCACTTTATGACACATGGAGGAATAAGTTTGGTGTCTTGCTCTTTCTGTATTCTGTAATCCTTACAAAGGTACGTATCACATGTGTAAAGCTTACTTTTGTTTCATTAATTTTGCAAATCTATTTAACCACTTGTATTGCTTAGAATGAATTGTGTTTATGTATTTTCATTCAGTTGTATTACCACTGGTGTATTTGCTGATTTCCCATTACTTTTGTATGTGTAGTGTATGTATCTTGTACAGACATTCTAATTTTTAACTTATTTATTTTAAATGTGTTTTTAGTGTAAGCTGTTTACAGTATAGTGTTTTTATTGTGCAGAGAGTTAGAAGTGAAACTGAAACTTTATTAGACACACTGTCTAAGTGGTTGCTGGATGGAAATGTAAAACCCTTTCACATTTTGCTTTTTTTCTCAACCATAGGGTATTGAGAACATAAAGAATGAAATAGAGGACACGTCAGAGCCGCTAATAGACCCGGTGTTTGGTCATGGCAGGTATGGTGATGCTTATGATAACATGTCACATTGTACCATTTTAATCATTACTAATTCTGCAACAGTGAAGAGGAAAAAATGTGTGAAATTGATTAATCGACTTGCATAAAAGGAAAACTATATAATCCATAGAGCATTAGAATGTTGAGTTGAGGAAATTTGGTGAACCACTCCAGATGTCTCACCACCTCTATGTGGTTTTAGCAGCAACAATGATTGGTGGCCAAGAGTGGTTAGCGCTATTGGTGAGGTTGTTGGACTATCAGTCTGAAAGTTGGTGGCTCAAATTCTTAGTCCAACCAACAAATGTTGTGGCATGTTTTTGTTTATTCATTAGCCTGCCTAGGTCCCTGGATTTTTGTTTTGCATCGTAATTTTTGATAGGGAACCTCAGCAATATTGTAACACATTGTGGTTGTACCATATTCCTCCTACAATTTAATAATGGATTTATTTTGTGCTTTGTTGGAAATCAAAGTTCAAAATATTTCAATAGTCAAACTAAATGATTTATACAATTTTGGTTTGGTCTTGTTTTGTTCCCTAGCAAACGACGGGGCTTTCCTGGACCACATGAATTCACATTTCCATTGTGACACACTTTAATTGCACCCAGGTGGACGCTCCTCACTGTTTGTGATGGCAACTGTTTGCACCAGAATGGATTAACAGACCAATAGGGTTAAAATACTTACAGTAACTGTTATCTGGGGTTCTTCAGTTTGGAACCTTAATGTGTAAATTGACATTTACAACAGGACATATTAAAAAGCCAGACAAAAAATCAATTACAGAGAACATTTAAAGTAATGTTCTACAAAGTAGCACCAGGAAATGGTCCTTGTAAAGTTCCTAACCCAATCTGACTTCAAGCACTTTAATAAAAGGTACAGCCAGTGGAAACTCCAATAAAATGAATAGTGAATTTATAAAGGAAAGTCACCAAAGCATTTGTACTTTTCTCAAAAGAGTTTAGTGATATATAGTTTTTCTTGTGCAAAACTAACGTCCTGTGTTCCCCATCCTTATTTACAAATCCCAATGCATATTGTATTATACATTCATTGACATTTGCATAGAATATATTTTTATATAACTTTTTATATTATTTTTATCTTATAGAACATTAACAAATCCCTGCATCATTTAACTATTTATACTCTTTCTTACTTTATCTAGTCAAAGCCTGATTAACCTGTTGGTGACTGGTCATGCAGCATCCAATGTCTGGGATGGGGACCGAGAGTGCTCTGGAATGAGTAAGTGGCTTGAGGATAAAATCTGGATTAAGCAGATAAAACACACTGTGCTAGCCTTACCACTAGGTGGTAGTAATAAACTGCAAATGCATTTTAAAACGGAAATATTTACTGAAGGGCTTGAAAAAGCCCTCTTTTTTTATTACTATTGTCTGTGTGATTGATTGATGGAAACCAATACTTGGGCAGTAATGTTTTTTAGTTTAATTATTACTGCTTACAGAATTATTGTATTGACGATGATGGAGTTTGCCCTAACAGCCTAAATATTTATTAGATTAAGGAAATTTATAAATATTCATTCATTCATTCATTATCTTCTACTTTATCCTATATTAGGGTCGCGGTGGGGTTTCCCATGCCCATCCAGGGGAGAACGTTTTGGGCGCTGGGCAGATAGACCCAGGACAGGGCGCCAATCCATCACACTCACTCTATATGGGGCAATTTGGAGAATTCAATTGACTTGATCCATGTTTTTGGACTGTGGGAGGAAACCGGAGAACCCGGAGGAAACCCACGCGGACACTGGGAGAACATGGAAACTCCACCCGGATGGGGATTCGAACCGGGAATCCCTAGCGCTTAGAGGAGAACATGCTAACCACTAAACCACCGCTATATATATATATATATATATATATATATATATATATATATATATATATATATATATATATATATATATATATATACACTACCGTTCAAAAGTTTAGGGTCACCCGAACAATTTTGTGTTTTCCATGAAAAGTCACGCTTTTTCACCACCATACGTTGTGAAATGAATAGAAAATAGAGTCAAGACATTGACAAGGTTAGAAATAATGATTTGTATTTGAAATAACATTGTTTTTACATCAAACTTTGCTTTCGTCAAAGAATCCTCCATTTGCAGCAATTACAGCATTGCACACCTTTGGCATTCTAGCTGTTAATTTGTTGAGGTAAGCTGGAGAAATTGCACCCCACGCTTCTAGAAACAGCTCCCACAAGTTGGATTGGTTGGATGGGCACTTCTGGCGTACCATACGGTCAAGCTGCTCCCACAACAGCTCAATGCTGGCCACTCCATTACCGATAGAATACCAGCTGCCTGCTTCTGCTGTAAATAGTTCTTGCACAATTTGGAGGTGTGTTTAGGGTCATTGTCCTGTTGTAGGACGAAATTGGCTCCAATCAAGCGCTGTCCACTGGGTATGGCATGGCATTGCAAAATGGAGTGATAGCCTTCCTTATTCAAAATCCCTTTTACCCTGTACAAATCTCCCACCTTACCAGCACCAAAGCAACCCCAGACCATCACATTACCTCCACCATGCTTAACAGATGGCGTCAGGCATTCTTCCAGCATCTTTTCATTTGTTCTGCATCTCACAAACGTTCTTCTCTGTGATCCAAACACCTCAAACTTGGGTTCATCCGTCCACAACACTTTTTTTCCAGTCTTCCTCTGTCCAATGTCTGTGTTCTTTTGCCCATCTTAATCTTTTTCTTTTATTGGCCAGTCTCATATATGGCTTTTTCTTTGCCACTCTGCCCTGAAGCCCAAAATCCCGCAGCTGCCTCTTCACTGTAGAAGTTGACACTGGTGTTTTGTGGGTACTATTTAATGAAGATGCCAGTTGGGGACCTGTGAGGTGTCTGTTTCTCAAACTAGAGACTCTAATGTACTTATCTTCTTGTTTAGTTGTGCAACACGGCCTCCCACTTCTTTTTCTACTCTGGTTAGAGCCTGTTTGTGCTGTCCTCTGAAGGGAGTAGTACACACCGTTGTAGGAAATCTTCAATATCTTAGCAATTTTTCGCATGGAATAGCCTTCATTTCTAAGAACAAGAAATAGACTGTCGAGTTTCAGATGAAAGTTCTCTTTTTCTGGCCATTTTGAGTGTTTAATTGACCCCACAAATGTGATGCTCCAGAAACTCAATCTGCTCAAAGGAAGGTCAGTTTTGTAGCTTCTGTAATGAGCTAGACTGTTTTCAGGTGTGTGAACATGATTGCACAAGGGTTTTCTAATCATCAATAAGCCTTCTGAGCCAATGAGCAAACACATTGTACCATTAGAACACTGGAGTGTTAGTTGCTGGAAATGGGCCTCTATACACCTATGTAGATATTGCACCAAAAACCAGACATTTGCAGCTAGAATAGTCATTTACCACATTAACAATGTATAGAGTGTATTTGTTTAAAGTTAGGACTAGTTTAAAGTTATCTTTATTGAAAAGTACAGTGCTTTTTCTTCAAAAATAAGGACATTTCAATGTGACCCTAAACTTTTGAACGGCAGTGTATATATATAAGCCAATTTTTGGTTTGTGATGGCGTTTCCTGCAAAAGGTGTAAATGTTCATATATGTCTCTCCCCCTCCCCCCCCCTTACTTTTTTTTTTTTTTAATAGAACTTTATGGGATCCATGAACAGGCAGCTGTGGGGTTTCTTACACTGATGGAGTCACTGAGATACTGCAAGGTATTTACCCAAAGGTTCACTTCTTTAAACACTTTCTAGCGCACACACAGCATGGTGCTTTAATGCCATGTGAATGTATTGAGAAATACAATAATAAAAAACTAAATGTAGCTATTTTCGGTGACTCTGTAAATGCCTCTGATGTTTAGCCCTTAAACCCTCAAATATTTCAAACTCAGTCAATCGCAGACTAGTAACCACAACTAAATAATGTTTAACAATCGCACTGGATTTTAATGAGCTGCTAACATCAATCTGTCCACACTGTTGCAAACATGCACCCAAATATGCATGCAGTGAAGGTTTGGGCAAAGCATTATTATACCATGATGCAGACAGCAAAGGGATCAAATGAAATAACGAAATGAAATAAAAATAAATTAAATGCCTCTTCTGACTTTCCCATCTGCAGCCTTTAAACCTTTAAAGTGCTTTTCCTAGCTTAATTGAATTTAGAATCCATGCCTGCTCCATCAAATGTTACAGACAAATGCTGGCTGAAGTAAAAGCTAACATATCAGATATGTTTCCTCCATAAAACACTATAGATGGATAGCTACCCTGTTAAAATAATAAGCTGTGGTCTAGTGCATGTCAATGATAGGTAGTCAGTCTTGCCATGTGGATATTTTTATTCCCTGTGAGTGACTGAAAGCCTGGTTCTGTAGTCCAATATCAGTGTCTGACCTCAGAAATACTCTCTGAGAATATCTCTCAGAAATACTCTTCACAAATTCATGTACAATGCCATCTCTGAAGAGTGTGCATAGTAATACCCATGTATTTAGAATAGGTTTTCTTTAAGGTATAAAGTGTAGGTGTCCCAGTGTTTTTTTTTCAATAAAATGTATAGTTATTTAATTAATTTTTTCTCTAAAAGTTTTATACAACAAGAACATTAAGGGGTTTATAGGCTTCAGGCTAAACAGGATTGACCTATAAGATCAGGTCTGCATCACTGCAGCAGACGGGTGAGATTGTGTCTGCATGAACAGTGAAGCGAAGCCCTGTACAGGATGGCTTGGTGTCAGGAAAGGCTTCAAGGATACCACTTCTCTCCAAGAAATACCTCAATGACAGATTGACATTTTGCAGACAGGACAGGGTTTTGGACTACAGACGACCGTGTTCAAGGTATATTCTCTGAAGAATCCCTTTTAGACATTTTGGGACATCTGGAAAATTGATGTCAGGAAATGAAAACGTGATCACGAACAAGTCCTGTGTCATGCCAACAGTGAATTACACTGAGGTCATTTATATGTGGGGTTGCTTCTCATCCAGGACAGGGGGTTCACTCTCAGTATGTTTAAGAACACTGGCATGAATAAGAACCTCTCAATGATTCCGGAGCTATTTGGTGGTGAACAGTGTTTCCAGTTTGATTGAGCACCATGTCGCAAAGCACATGTGGAAACTGAAGTGGCTCTGTTAACACCTTGAACTTTTGGGTCCGTGGCTAGAAAACCTGTGGTCGGTCCAAAAAAAAAATTTTAATAAAAGCCAGGCACTAATTGGTGTACAATGGGTTTCCATCAGTTGTATTTACACTGCGTTTGCTGCATGTGTTCAACAATTTTACATTTAGTTCATTCATTCATTATCTCCCGCTTTATCCTCTATTAGGGTCGCGGTGGGGTTCCCCATGCCCATCCAGGGGAGAACGTCTCGGGCGCTGGGCAGATAGACCCAGGACAGGGCGTCAATCCATCACTGGGTACACACTCACTCACACAGACACACTCTATATGGGGCAATTTTGAGAATTCAATTGACTTGATCCATGTTTTTGGACTGTGGGAGGAAACCAGAGAACCCGGAAGAAACCCACGCAGACACGGTGAGAACATGGAAACTCCACCCAGATGGGGATTCGAACCGGGAATCCCTAGCGCTGAGAGGCGAAAGTGCTAACCATTAAGCCACCGTGCCGCCTACATTTAGTTTTAACAGGAATTAAATAGTCAATGTTTCATTATAGTTATTATCATAGTATTTGTTCTGAAATCTAGTTTATAGACACTTATAGACACTGTAGTTTGTAATAATCGTAGTCTATTTTCTCATCAAAAAGAAAATTACTATTAATACTGAAAATGTCCTAATAAAATTTGGGGTGGGGGGGCAGTAGCCCAAACTTTTTCAGAGTTCCTCATGTTTGGCTTCGAAATAGCTTATTTTAGTCCTTTTTTGAACTCTTTAGAGTTCAAAATGTGTATCAATTAAGGTGTAACATACAAACAACCTTTTTCCATCAGTTTTATTGCATGGATTGCTGTAGGTATGTAACCACACACTGGCTCACTGTTCAGCACCGTTTAAAGAGCACTGATTTGCTTTTTTGTCCCAGTCAAACTTGTATCACATTGCATACAGGAACATAATATTAAGGTCAACTTAAGCCACATATATTGTTCTAGCCCAGATAAAGTACCACATGCCTGGAACTGAACCACAAATGAAGCAATTGGTTTGTTTGTAATGGCTTCTGAGTGAACAGAGCTTCAGAAGACTTTGTTTGCAGTGGGCTGTCAGGAATCCATCACCTCATATTAAGAAGCATCTGAGTCTGTAATTATATATGCAGACAGATCTGAATGCAGCGTTTTAAGATGTGACGCGTTGCTTATACTGAAGTTGATGGTGACTGAATATCTCAACAATGTTGTGTTTAAAAACACAGTTTAAATTCTAGGAATTGAAAAAACATAATCTGCTTAATCAGCAAAACCATTCATTCATTCATTATCTTCTGCTTTATCCTATATTAGGGTTCCCCATTCCCATCCAGGGGAGAACGTTTCGGGCGCTGGGCAGATAACCCAGGACAGGGCGCCAATCTATTGCTGGGCACACACTCTATATTGGGCAGTTTGGAGAACTCAATTGACTTGATCCATGTTTTTGGACTGTGGGAAAAACCAGATTTAAAACCAGATAGTGATCATTAGAGCCTGTTTTTTAGTATTTTTAAAGACAATAAGAAGCATCATTGGATTTTTTTTTTTTAAACATGGAGCTTATTAATCTGTGAAATTTCACTTGTGAATAAAACCTTTTCACGTGGTCAATTTCCTAAAGTAATCTGAAGTTCAATGATATCTTTTGATAAAATCCACACTATGTATATTAAGTTAATGTTTTTTGTAAGAAAACTTTTGCAAAACAAGCCGAGTTTTACATTTTTGACTGGTACTGTATTTAAGAATTAAGCAAATGTTACTTCAGTAAGAAACAATAAATTGTTCTGAGTGTTAACATTCCCATTAATAAGTGTGATGGTGGCAACATCGTGTTGGGGAAATGAGCAGGGCCTGGAAAGCTCATTAAAGCAAAGATGAATAAAACAGAACATTGATTTAAGGTTGCGTGAAGTTATTTGCAGGTTACCCTTTTAACAGGACCCTTCTGCTAAATCTGCTGCTAAATCATAATCAATGTCTTGGTATAGACACTGATCAACTATGATTTTGGCATGTGTACTATGGCCAAATTTGGATCCATGTTTAATCCGTGTTTCCGTGTTTAATACCAACTGATAATGTTGATCATGTGATAAAACATCTAAAATGTATTTAATTTTGCTTAATAACTCTGCAAAATGTAAAGAATTTTAAGGTGGTGAATTCATATCAAAATCTCTTTTTTCTCAGTTCAGATGTTGTTTTTTTTTAGCTTAACCTCTGTCTCGACTGGTTATTAGCTTTTGTTCAGAACTCTATGTTCCTATGTAAACTATAATCTAGCTTTTTTTGTCAATTTGACTATGAGTGGTTTGTGGTCACTTCTTGTGGTTGGACCTCCTGTAACCTCTGCATATTTCTTGTTATGTAAGTCTATGCTCGTTCATGTCATTGCATCCTGGAGCATGTTCTTGATGTCTTCAGCAATTCCACTTAATGACTGAAGTATATTTTCGCCTACCACCGGTCCCACTTTTCCACTGACTCCGCTGTCTGGGTGCTGGCACAGAAGCATGTACTCCGGCAGAAAAACTGTAATGGACTTCATAGTTTCACCTCTAGATATATTCACCTTGGGGAAATTTTGTGGGGTCTTACACTTTTACAAGATATTTGACACTATGATCAGATACAAGCTATAATGGGTAAATAGCTAATGTGTTAAGTGTATAATGTTTCGTAACAGGATGCAGCATGTGCAAATGTGGTTATAATTATTGGGTCTGTGTTGCTGGCAACATGTGAGACTGACCAAGATGTTGATGAGACATGTTGGAAAACACTTGACATTTATAGAAAAAGGTATATCTAGCCCACCTGGCACCAACCATGCCATTGTTAAAATCACATGGTTGTGATTAGTTGAATCATGCATCTACATGACATCTTACTCTGCTGCCACATGATAATGGCTGTTTTAGATGGTTTGCATGAATAAAAACATGGACATTAACAGTAATGTGAATAACAGCAATAAACAGCCTTAGCATATATAGTCCTGTTTCTTCGGTAAATAAATCAGTTATTTGATTTTAACTTCTCCGATTACTTTTTTAGGAATGTCTTATGAACAGTGCAGGTTTGTTTAGACATGAGACAAATGAAAGATTGATCCAGATTCTCAGAAAAGGTCTGGCTTGCGCTGTGTTTTTACAAAAAGATCTTTTTTGTAATGTTATCAGAATGCAGAGGATACCCTTAATGTGATTGGCTTTTAATTCTTTGTTTTCTTCTCTGCATTCTTTCAGGTTGGCTCCTTTCTCAAATCTCCCAAGTTCCCTATATGGATACTTGGCAGTGAGACTCATCTATCTGTGTTTTTTACCAAGGTGAGTAATTTAAAAACTACTACTTGTCCACATGTTCCTATTTTATGGCTTTATATAAGACTAAAACAAGTAACCTCCCCAACATAGATAAACTTAATGTCTTCACTCTCTGTCTCAGACTTCTGTACGTAAGTGAGCTCAGGTGTTACTTTTTGTTTTTACATACATCTGTAACTCTTGTCATCTCCCACTCGTTCTCTTTAGGACGATTTCTCTTAGTCTGACAGGCAATTGTGCTTCTTATTATTCAAAGAAAACCTCAAAAGCAAGAATGTTCTTTAATATATTTAATGCCGAAGACATTTTTTAAGATCGAAAAAGATAAAGAAAGACCTGTGGAACAAGTGAGATCAGGAGAAATTTTAGACATATAAGGCATCCGATGTGGTGTGTTCTGGCTGCAGTCTTCGTAGCATGCTGTTGGAGTTGGCAAGCCAAGCGCTGGTGTGCGCACACACAGACAGAGGACCAAACTGATTTATGGGGTGTGTTTAACAAAGAAAGGCCACATTTTTGAGTGTCACTTCATGTAATTACCATGTTTTCATGTGATGAGGGCCTGTTGATGGATGACTGACATGTATCTGTACATGTTTTTGATTGCGTGCCATGTGATGAGAGTTTTACATGCATGTTTCATTTCCTACTAGATGTTTAAGTCGGTTCAAGAAGACAAACGGTGCAGGTGGAAAAAAAAAAATTCATATCAGATCATAAAATTACGATCGGTTTTTGACCTTTACCTGAACTCAAAACCCTGCCTTTGTTTTCACAAGTGCACCGCTTGTATTGATGATTTTTGTATCAAATTATATCGAGTGATAAACTAAATTATTATTCATTCATTCATTATCTCCCGCTTTATCCTCTAGTAGGGTCGCGGTGGGGTTCCCCATGCCCATCCAGGGGAGAACATTTCGGGCGCTGGGCAGATAGACCCAGGACAGGGCGCCAATCCATCGCTGGGCACACACTCACTCACTCACACACATACTCTATATGGGGCAATTTGGAGAATTCAATTGACTTGATCCATGTTTTTGGACTGTGGGAGGAAACCGGACAACCTGGAGGAAACCCACGCAGACACAGGGAGAACATGGAAACTCCACCCAGATGGGGATTCGAGCTAGGAATCCCTAGCGCTGAGAGGCGAACGTGCTAACCATTAAGCCACCGTGCCACCCACTAAATTATTAAAACACAATATTAACTATATGGATAAAAGTAACAGGATAACCACAGATACCACATACAGGTGATTTGGGCACTGCCATTGCAGCTACAACAGCTTGCACTTACCGGAAAATGCTTTCTCTAAGATTTTAGTGTTGTTCCTGGAATTTTGGCCATTTATCCAGGTAAAGCATTGGTAAGGTAAGATGCTGGGGTTGGATATGAAGTCCTAGCTTGCAGTCTCCTTTCTTTGAGATCTGGGTTTTACGTTAAATTGTTATTATTGTCAACAGTATAGTATCAATATTTAATTGTCTCAAAGCAGCTGAAGAGTGTTCTACAAACAGCAAGCTGAAGCAACAGTGAAAAGGAAAAACAAATTGCTTTTATATAATTTCTCTAAATTAATCACACTCCGAATATACATCACACAAAAGAAATATTCTTCATCTCCTATTATTATTGCCAATGTACTTTGCTTTTAGATACCATCACGATCAAGCAAATAACCTTTATACACACGTTTCCACATTTGTACTGAACCATTAGTGCACACTGGTGGTTTTGCTGAGGGTAGTCTCAGGTGGGCAGTGCTGTTTTCAGCATTAGAAAAATCACATCAGTTTCCCCAGAGCAGCGTATTTTCATGTCCATCTGGCTTGTTTTTCCCTGAGAGACACTTCCAGGGTCACTGTGCTGATCTTTCAGGAACATGGAACTGTTCTTAAAGGACCTGGCTTTTCCCCTTAGGCTGACTGAATAGTTGGGATGGGATTTTAATAGTCGCTAACAGCAACATGTAAGTTATATGTGTGTGTGTGTGTGTGTGTGTTTAATCTGTTTAGTATTTTCTCCACTGACCAGGTAGATTTAGTATTACAGACTAGTAATTGACCAGTACTGTTTGTGTGCCTATTTGGTCAAAAAAAAAAAAAGACAGCTGAAAGACTGTTTTGTTTTGTATATATTTCATCCCAATAAGTGTTCAATGTCCATGTCAGTACTCAAACCATATATCTTGCGTTTTAAGGAGCACAATGTTTAGTTTCTCTTAAAAATATATGTTGTTCTAAAACCTCAAAAACTCTTTTGGAAGCAAGATGTTAATCACAGAATTTGAATGAGTTGTTCTGCTGGCATAAATAGATATGAGCTGGAAGTCTGAGATTGCAGTTAATGGATTTGCTGAGTTGAGTGCTTTGCCAGGTTTCGAGCTATCTTCTAATGGCCATTGTGAGTTAATGCTGATGTATGCTTGGCTGCACCGGTGATGGGTGTAGCATAGGAGGTGTGTTTAAGTGGAAGTGAGGGAGGTGCTTTTAATGGCTGTACAGGTTTTATGTCCCTCTCCCTGTGGACCGGAGCTCACATTTGCTGTCTTTGTGCCTCTGCTTTTAGCCTCTAATAGGGTTTGTGTTCCACTCGTATCTGATTTTGGTGCCCAAAACCGGCAAGCAATACACAACCAACCTCTTGGGAATGTCCCATGAGAGAGACAGAGACCCGCACACAAACATTAGACACCGAAGCAATGATCCCACCAAAAAAAAAAAAAAAATGGATCCCAATTTAGGTATTCAAGGGCACACTAGAGAACACCCTGAATGCTGTAATGCAGTAAAGGCTTTTTGACTCAGTATATGGGTAAGTATAGTGGTTATAGTACTGGTTAAGGTTAGCCCTATGGTTCCCTGCTTTTTTTATTACCACCAAACTAACAAATGAAACCCGGTTGGGCTATTTTGCATGTTTCATCAGTGCCCTTTATTTTTTTCTGTCATGTCATCATCCTTTGATCGGTGGACATGATGAGGTTCACATCCCTCACTTCCTTTCCTTCTTCCTCACTGGAGACCTCTTGTTTTGAGGGTTGGGAACCTACCTTTTTTTTAGATCTATTTCCTTCCAAGCCTTTGGTCAATGACTTTAACATTCCTATCCAGCATTTCAATCATGTCATGTCTACGTTCTGTTTATAGTTACTTCCTATATAGCAAAGCTTCAACTGTAAAATTTGGACATCTGAATGAACCATATGTCTAACAAGGTTTGGTAAAATGGTTCCCTGTCCTTCCTGATAATTCAGCTATGGCAATAAAAAGTTTGGACAATCTTATCCAATCTCATTGGGGGAAGGGGGGGTCCTCATGCCCATTAAAGTGAGAACATTTCAGGTGCTGACCAGATAAGCCCAGGACAGGGTGCCAATCCATTGCTGGGCACACACTCACTCAAACATACACACACTGTGTGTGATGGGGGCACTGACAAAAAACAGGCAAAAATTTATACATTTGAAATCCAAATGTATAATACTGTAACTAAAAAACAATTAATAAACATTTTTTAAAACCAATGACAATGCTAAGTGGTTATAGGAAGCATGTTTAAGGAAGCATCAGAGTTTTTTGTTGGACTTTGAGCTATTGTTGAGGCATCTATTATAACCGGCAGTTGCAACCTACATTTAACGCTTGGACCAATCACAGTACACTTCTTTCACTAAACATTTCCCCTGATGCTGAGTGTGCAACTGAGCTGCAACTTCCCCTAGTGTTCTGAAAATGTTGATTGTCCTCAGTTACTGCTGTGGAACTCACAAGACATAGAACTTCTTCGTGTGGTGTCCTTTGTGTATGAATGAATGCATCTCCGTGTAATTCTGTGAGACTATTCTGCTGAAAATCATCCCATCTCTAGTTTCTGTCACTATGAAAAGCATCACTCAACACTTCTCATAAATTCACATAGAAAAGATGCAGGGATAACAGAAACAAAATGAATGGGCCGGAAGGCGTAAAATCACTTCAGTCTTTTTGTATTTTCAGGTTTTTATGTCTCCTGGAGACCTTGTGCCTGTGGGCATCTCATCAATCATTCCTTATTAGCTTGGAGCTGATCTGTCTTGTCAAACTCGCTGTGAAACTGTTATTGGAACGCTTATTGATCATGTCTCTACTCTCACCTCATGCATTAGTGATATACTCCTAACTTCGACAAGTGTATGTATATGCATACCCAAGGGTCTTGTAATACATAAAGAACCCCACATCACCTCTTAAGTCCAAACAATAGGCTTTGCAGCTGCTTCTCAAAAGCTCTTCTGTGTACTGGGAGGATACTCCACTCATAATAAAAGGCTAGACATGGTGAGAAGAGTGTGACACAAGATAGAGACAGCGATAGTGTTAACAAGCAGAGGCAGCAATTGGAGGGAGTTTACCTAAAGAGCAAAGCTTTTTCATGTTGTGAACCCTGTCACTCCATTGAATATCATATTTCGAAATGCTCAACAGCTAACTGCTTAGGTTTCGTGCATGCAGACTGCTCCCCAAAAGCTCCTTTCAGAGCTAAAAGTTAGAGTTACAGTGTAGAGATGTCGCTGATTAGTACAGTGGGTTGTGTTTCGGCATTGTTGCTTTGATGTAGACACATTAGTGTGGGCATGATTTGCTGTGACCTTAACAGGTTAACTCCTTTTACTTCTAATGAAATACTGTTCTATATTTGTTACGCATGTATGCAGTCGTTTGCATAAATCAAGATCAAGTGTCAAACATTTTTAAGGATCCTTTATAATTTGTTAAATTTGATAAGGAATTACAGCACACTCTTGTTCCTAAAACCTTTGCTTCAACTTACAGTACTAGTCAAAAGTTTAATTACATTTCCCTTTTTCCATTATCTATTTTCTCCACTTAACATGTAGATGGACTGTAGTCTTTGTCAGGTCTGCAGTGACACTGATTTGGTGAGGGGGGTTGGTGCAGCAGTAGTTTCATTTAAACACCTCAGTGACACTGGTAGGATAGGAATAATGCACCAACCAAATAATACCTGCTCTGTGGTGGTACTATTGGGGTTCCAACCATTAGAGAGCAGCGTAAAGGGGATGTACACAGTATATACTGCAGTCCACAAACAGATGGACTACAATCTGGAATTGTGGAATTACAAAGTCCAAATTTACATTGCATTTTTCCGTCCATTTTTATGCTCTTTGTTATGCGTATTTGTAATGGAGAAAATTAAATTCTGTTACGCTTAATGCTTGCTTGCTAACAAAGAATTTTTCCGCCTTAAAAAATTAATTGTTACTATACAAATCATGTTGAACCCTTGTGGTGTGTAATAGAATTTAAGAATGCTGACTTTCATGTCAATGAAGTAAATAGTGCCACATGTTCAAAAGAATTACTTTAAATGATTGCATTTGTTTGAGGTATATTTATTTGTATTTAAAAAACTATCATGACACTAACTTCTCAGCTCATACCCAAAAATTGGCCACCACTTCTGCATACATGTTCCAGAATCTTTAAAAAACATGAACATATGTGTATAATTTGTAATGTGTCACTTTCCAAACTTCAGGCAATGGATTATATTTATATAAGTGTATCAGGCTATGGATCATATCATGTCATACCGATCTGGGGTTTTGTACAGAAAGAGCAGAAGTGTGTTAAAAACATTGCTTCTGACAAACATGGATTTATGCCTAGATACAATTTCATGTTACCTTTTAAGGGCCTCTACCAAGATGTTTCTTTCTATTGATCCAGAGCCAGTGCAGTGTTCCTGTCATTCCATCATAATTCTCACATCGTTTTCTTTTCATAGTTTCTTCAGCTTGTTGAAATGTTGTATTACTGTATACATTTCACCAACTACATTAGAAGGTCACGTCCCCTTGTTTCTTCACACATTCTCATTTTTTTAGTGCCACTTGTCATATATTTGTAGTTTTACAATTACAAACTGTAGTCCATTTGTTGCTCTGCATACTTTGTAAGTCTTATTTACTCTGTTCTGTTATGTTCAGGATCACTTTAAAGCAGTTATTTGGATTGTGTACCATTGTCAACACAGCAATAACAGTGACATGCCGGTGATGTTAGTGTGTGTTGTGCTGTTCTAATTGCATAGAGACATGTATTTTTCCCGACATTATGATGGCAAAGTCAAAATGACACCTTAAATCAAGCTGCATGTGTGACTGACTGTAAATAGGGCCCTTGAATTTAAAGCTTATTTTAATTATTTACCATTGCACCACGATGTGGGTGCAAACAGAGATAGTTTCCGTTATTGCCCTCTGTTCGCATCATCTGGTACATCATGCACAGTAGAGCAAAGCCTTGGGGCCCTTACTGTTACAGTGCTCTGTAATTCAGCACCATGTGTGAGTACATGTGATTAATGCTGACTCGGCATGCTTGATTACAGGCCTGCTTATGTTGTTTTACAGGCCGGATGTAAACAACCGTCACAGTATGTCACCGAGAGCCATCTATTAATATAATACAACTTTTAAAATTTTGACAGGACAGTCATGTGACATATATATATATATATATATATATATATATATATATATATATATATATGCCCAGCGATGGATTGGCGCCCTGTCCTGGGTCTATCTGCCCAGCGCCCGAAACGTTCTCCCCTGGATGGGCATGGGGAACCCCACCGCGACCCTAATAGAGGATAAAGCGGGAGATAATGAATGAATGAATATATATATATATATATATATATATATATATATATATATATATATATATATATATATATATAGTGTTTTAAATAGAGGTAATTTGCTTTTCCACTTGAATATTCGTCAACCCACCCAACCCAAATTGCTGAATAAGATTTTTTAAAAGCAGACAATTCTATTTTTGTCCTGATTCCGTTTTCTTTCCTTCTGTGAAATAGATCATCCCTAGCAGTGGACCTGCTCGTAATGTGCATGCTTGATTTCAAATAAGTAGATCTTTAGTACATGTTTAGAATAAGTTTCCAGGATAACATTTGAGGGCTGCGCAGAGTCATTAAAGAGACTGAGACCCGTCTTGTCTCTTTTTCTTCTGCTCTCTTTTTGAGCTCCTGTTTCTTCTCTTGACATGCACTTATGAGCTTCTTGATTTAGATGGAAGTTAAAACTAACAAATCTTTTCATTACTTGAAGATTGGGAGTTCTTTTTGCAGCTGGCCTCAGGCTTTCATTTATTTCGTTTTTTAAGTGCCAGCTATTCTGCTGAGTCCAGTCGTTTGTGTATGTGTGTAGCAGGGGGGGACCTTTTGGGGAACATCATGCAGCTGGTCCCCTTCTCCTGCTTCCTTTTTTCTCATGTTATCCCTGCTTTCTCTCCCACCTCCACTCGTATAATCGTTCCTCTTCTTTTTGCAATCTGCCCGTCGCTCTTTTTCTGCTGGGTATCTGTGGGGATGTATATTTTCTTTTCGGAAACATCAGGATCTGTTTGTGAGTGTTGCATTGAGGTCTTGCTGTGAGTACACAGGCCGTGTTTATTTGAACTCGAGCATGTGTGTGCATTCTTCTTTAATGGTGTATGGACAAGTTTGCTTCCACATATCTTTACAGAATATCAAGTAAAAAAAATTCACTGACTTTTTGGTGTTTGTGTTCATGCATCAGTTTTGCAAAAGAAATCAGCCGGGGTTTTTTTTGTACTGACCTCTTACTGACCTTTTATTAACTATGGGAAGTCTTTAATCTTCTAATCCCCTGCTGCTCTTACTGATGTGCCGGGGCATTTCCACTGTCGCATAGCGGAGTCTAATTGTGAGCAAAGCCCATTTTTTTTCACTGTACATCCTGTTCCAACATCATTGACGATAACATGTAGGTGTGCCCTGGTAAAAATCATTTAAAAATGATTAAAAGTCATTTAAGAATTTACCTAATTTATTTATCCTGTTTACTTGAGTTTAAGACATGCATATGGGTCTCTCTCTCTCTCTCTGTGTCTCTATATGTATACAAATTGTTGATATACCATAGTGTGTCTATATAGTTTATTTTGTTACATAAGTGTTTAAAGTGTTGAGTGTTGAGACCAAAACTGTTGAGACCAAAACTGTCTCAACAGTTGAGACCAAAGTGTTGAGACCAAAACTGAGTTTGGTCTTTAGTGTTGAGACCAAAACTGAGGAAGTTTGTATGACTTCTAAAATAACCAGGAGGATAAATTCACAAGGACACTGACCACCTGTGTCTGGACTTGCTTTCTCTAAAACCTTATGTCTAAAACCAAATGTACTGTAAATATGCCAATAAATCACAATAAATGTGCACCATAGCTTCAAATGCAAGTTACTCTGCTTCGGATTGAAGGTTCTTCTATTTATGAACTGTGGGGCAGCTGTAACTGCTCTGGTCTATTGTCATTGTCGGGACTGTTTACACTCCAATTCACACACTCTGATGACATGCTTCACCGGTGACATGATTAGACAAGAATCCGCTAATTTTCACAATGAACACAAACAATCTGTCTAAAGTAGCTTCTAATAATCAGATGCAAAGGGAAAAGGGAATGTTTGGATTGGGGTGTTTTTGGACCTGATTGCTTGTGTGAGATTGTTTAAAAAGAACGTGGCCTTGTCGGGTTTATCTATTGTTTGTCTTAAGATAAGTTGCTGCTGACAGAAATATCACACACAGTCATATAAGCCTAGATGCTGTGATCTTGAACTGACAACTTAAAAATGAATTGCAAACTGTGGTGTTTGTATCCCTAGTACCTATTGTTGAATAATGTATTCTAAGTGATGGTTTTACTTTAATACTGTATATCATCAGTGTCTATAATAAGTCTAAATGTTATTGGAGAAACAAATAATCATCAACACTGCTGGTGATTTTGGGCATCATGAATCATAATAGCAGGACACCTTAATACAGAGATGCTGAACAATGGAACGGTTGTAAAATTTAGGATGCTTAAGGGTCCATAATGTATAATATAATATAATGTATACAATGTATAATAATAATATAATATAATTATATAAATTCTGAGCTTTATCTCTAATCTGTATGCCGTTATTTTAGGTTTAATTTAAAGTTGTATGGAATATTTGAAATTTGTACTATGTATATAATTTGTATATAACTATTTGTATTGTGGAACAGTTTTTGATTTAATAGCTTATCATAATACATTATAGACATATTATTTGTACGCAGATCATACATGAAATGCATTTATAAATACATACACACGTGTATATTTAAATATAATGTCAAGTGATTTATTTTGCCTACTGTGCTTACACACAGAGGTATTGGTCCTCTACATCTAACCCATCTGTACAGTAAGATACCGACACTAGTAAATACACTGTATCAAATTGACTTATCTTTAGTGATGTCCCATGAAAAAATGTATGTTATAAATATGTATATCATTCACTAAGCCTTGTTTTTAACTTTATCAGGATCATACTTAATATCTTTTTGCACACACATTTATCAAAAGCAAATAAATAAGGAAGTTGAAGTTCAAAGACCGTTATGTAACAGGCCAAAGTCACCGGGTTCCATGACCTTCCTTAAGTTGTGAAATATATTACAGGAATGTCTTCAGGACATTTCTTTAAATTTGAACTCAAAGGTTTGTTTTCAGTGCTAAGGGGTCAGGGTCATAGTTACTCACCCATCTGTCCATTTTTAGTGTGAAACTTAGTGGATATCTTAAGGAAATTTCTTTCTATTTGGCACAAAAATTTACTTGGATTCAGAAATGAACTGATAAGATATTATTAGTCCCAGGTCAATGTTACAGCCTTGTACAACCTTTGTCATTTTCTTGCATTAAAAGTTCAGTAAAGTAAATTGTTTGCCTGGTTTATATAATATAACAATATATCAGTGATGGGAATTATAATTTAAAGATGAATACCTAGTTAGCTGAAGTGCATTCTTACTGATGTTATACTATCTTGTTTATCTTGGGTTACCTTTTGATTTTTTTTTTTCATGTTGAATTATTCATACATAAAATTAATAATACTATTAATCATAATGATACATTTTTTTCCTTTTCTATAGGAGATGTGTCTTGTCGCCCCAGAGTCCCCTTCAGAACAGGCCAAAAGAGTCTTTCAAAGCTTTGATCCTGAAGGTATGTCATAAAAGCATCACATCTCTGAGCTGTGTTTTCATTTGCTGTTTTTATATGAATAGATTTAAAAGCTTTTTATGAATTTAATTAATTGTTATTTGCATTGCATTTGATACAATAACTGACAACACTGCAGTAGTGCACGCACTCACTCACTCACTCGCATACACACACTTTTGTGTCTATGCAATGGGCTATGTGTACATAGACTGCCATTCAATTTGTAAAGACCTACCATAACTGTAAACATGCAACATGATTTAATGTAATAAGTGAATAATTTTTTTGATGAGACTAGTCTGTGATCCTAATTTCACAAGGTCCCCGCATGTGAGTGTATAATCAGATTTTATATACCTATTGTCACAAACATTCCACAAAGATTGTGTTGTTTTTTTGTGTTTGATGCACATTGATTTCTCCAGAGAGGAAAAAATAAAACAAGGAAATTCAAATGAGCCATTACATTTAGAATCAGGATTTAAAGTGCCTGCGGGTGAAACAGAAATAGTCTTTACTTTTTAACTTCTATTTTTGCAACTTGGCCCCGTTGTTCATGTCCTCAGTGTGTTTGGATTTTCTAATTGAACCAATTGTAATGAGGCGACAGTTTTCCTCAGTACTTCAGCCAAAATTCTGTGGATGCTCATGCCATTACCTCACAGTTTAAACAGCAGGGTGAACATGATCGAGAATTGGTTAGGGATTGTAGAAAAGCACATAGTAAGAGACGAGCAAAAATAGTTACAGCTAGAGGGTTATGAGGGACAGCTGTTGACTGTTCCGGCAGTTGAATAGTGTAGTTTAATACTTCTTATAAACCTTAATTCAATATTGAATACCATCAAATAAGTCTAACCATTAGGAACAGATGTAAGCATGGGCTCTATTAGATTTTAAACACATTTATTTTGTTTTCTTTTTCCAATCAAATCATGCTGGATGCTAAATCCTACCCAGAACCCATGAGGTGTAAGACGGGGGGGGGGGAATGCAGGATGATTGGCATGCAAACCAATCAGGACTTTAGTACATCATCTACCATTTACCTAGCTTGAGTTTTTGATTGTGGGAGGAATAAATGTCATGACATGCTTATTTCTTTAATGGAAATTCTACCCTCTTGACTTGGAGTACAGCAAATAAATTTCATAATTTGATAATAAAGTGAATGCTTCAGTAGAAATTGTTGACTTGTTATCAGAAAAGCAAAACCATTAACTACTCTAAAGTTTAGAGCTCCTGGATTATTATTTTTGTTTTCTCATAAATATTTATTCGTTGATGTACTCATTGTCCAAAAGAATCAGTTTAGGAGAAATTACTAAATATCTCTTGTGGTAATTATGGTAAAAAAATATTCTTTTTTTTTTTTTTCACTGGCTAAAAAAAAATGTTCTCATCTGACCAATTCCTTCCATAGATAATGGATTCATTCCTGACACACTGCTAGAGGATGTCATGAAGACTTTGGATCTTGTGTCCGAACCTGAATAGTAAGTGTGGTAATGTTTTCACTGATAACAGAAGTAGGATGTTTAGTATGAAACCAGGGTGGATCTTAAGAGACATGTGTGTCTGCATGTAGGACTCCTGCCGTTGCTGCTCCATTCACCCTTGACTTCGGTTTACATTTCCTTGGGTATTTCTTCTGGCCCATGGAAGGCAAATAATCCCCGTCTTTCATCTTGAGCTTGTTAAACTGATTCCAAAGTCCTGGCCATTTAACAGTCCAGACTCAGATCTTCAGAACAGGCCCTGGCTGAGATGCGTACAATCTCCAGACCTTTGGAAAACTCAGCTTATTTACCGCCATGATGCAGGATGATTAAGGAATCAGATGTCTGAGATTAGAACAGAGGGTGGATGCAAATAGCTCTAGATAAAAAAAATTTAAAAAACCTTAGAGATTTTGATTATTCTTTCCATTGTCTTGGTCACTTTATTCCTAAATAAATGCTTCTTTAACAGAAGATAATTTGTACAACCACACATCAAATCACAGAATATACATAAATTGTGTATAATAATTATCGCCATTAAAAAATAAATAAAATAAAATGCAAATTGCTTAAATTTAAACTATAAAAATCAGGTTGTGTCCATCAGATCTGAGTCCATCAGGTGGTGGGATGAGGTTAATGCTACAGCATTCACAGACTTGAGATATGCGTCTGACTTTGTGGGAGAACCTGGAGGACATTGACGAAGATAAGAGAGAACATGCCAAATTAATTTGAGCATTTTTGCACCAACAAAACTACTCACTGTGCCACCATTTAGTCATTAATTACAATCTACAATAGAAAAGTATGTTCATTGATTTAAGAAGTTATATCATAATAACAATCAGAACAACATACATATAACAATAATATATATAACATATAAGAACCAACTGAACATCTTGTGTCCTATTGATTTCGGACAGGCCGTAATGATAAGGATTGGGTCATAAAGTGTATGATTCCGTGTCCTTGCCTTGTAAATGTGCCCCTGTGTCTGAGTTTGGGTTTGAGGAGTGCAGGCTATACTTACCTAAAAAGGAAATCCATTTTCATTTTAAAAAATGTTCTTGTTTCTTAGTAACAGCCAAAATTCCAGCCGTTAGTCATACTTATATTTAACTTGTGAGCATATCAGTGCAGCTGTGTCTGTCAACACATATTCCATTACCTGAATAATCAGACATGATGTGCATTGCATTCACACGTCAGGACACCAACGTTTCTTTAAGCAGCTGTCTAATTAATCTCTCGTTCTCTTTCACTCACTCAGTTATTGTCTCTCTTTGAACAGTGTGAATCTAATGAAGAATAAACTAGATCCTGAAGGATTAGGAATCATTCTGCTGGGGCCATTTCTACTCGAGTTCTTCCCTGATCAGGTAAAAACATCATTCTCTCTGAAGGCTGGTGACTTTAGGATGTTTCCCTGCCTTTTTGTTAAATGAGCAATAAGCTGGACTTAATACCCCAGATTCTCATAATTAGGATGAGTGGCCTTACTGTAATAACAGTAAAATACAAAATTCATTAAATTCTGCATTGATTTACATTCAAACATTGTTATCCCTTATTTTTGATTCCCTATATCCCTACCTTTTATTGTCCTATATGTGCTTCTCGTACATCAGGCGTTATTTGTCTAAGAATAAATGCCTGTTGAGATTATAATTGGCATAATGTTTCAGCTTTTGCCCATGTTAAACACATTAGGGCTTTAGGGATCTGCACTGAAAAAAGACCTTCACTTACAAATCAAATCAAAATCTCATGCCTCATCTCAGGCTCATACACAGGTCTACTGCCCTTCTTGTTCTACCGGTGTTTGCTTCATGGCTAGACAAAGGCATTTGGCTGCTTTGGGCAGGGTTTTTGTGTCAGTGAGGCGTGAAACTGGACTCCAGGACCTTGTTGGCAACTTCTACGTTCTGTGATTGTTTGATTTGGCTGGATCGTATATCATAACAAGCATTATTTTTTGCCGGAAAATGCTTTGAATTTAAATCTCCTTTTAATGTTGCATGATGTATTTTATGTGTGAAACAGGAGACATTATGAATAAAGTACATACAGACCGAGTTGTGATTTAGCTTTTAGTCCCTGTATGAAAATCATAGTCCATGCAGTTTGCATCTAATTAAGAATAATTAGAAATAATACCAACTTTTAAGATCTATTTTTTTGGATTGCTATGCCAGTGTCTGATACTGAAATGCAGAGGGTGCTAAAGGTTGATCTGTTGAGTGTGTATGAATGCTCTGAAACAAGAGGAAAGCCAGATTGTGCAAACACCTGATTGCTTAACTGATGGAGCATTGAGAAAAACAACGTTAACCCGAGCGGAACCAAGCTAATTACAGAGTATGTATGGTACTGTGCTAAAGAACGAAAAGAATCTTAACCAACTGAAAAGTCTTAGATTTGACCTCAGCTCTAAAGCTTATTTACTTGCTGAATAAATAATTAAGTTGGTTCAGTTGTTCATGGGTGTTATTCAGTCTATACATGTATGCCCTCTTATAAAGCATTAGTGTCTGATCTCACAAATTCATTTCTTAGATAAAACATTAAATAATTCTCTTTTCAGAAGAATAAAAGCTTTCACGAATATTATTTGTGTATTTTTATTTCCATTTTGATCCTATATAATGGTGTACAGCCCACAATATTCCCCAGGACCAAGGTTCTACACAAGACAGTGTTAAGTGTATGCAAGAACATTTGCAAGGCACAAGACAGCAAAACCAGTTATAGTAAAAATTGTAGTGAAGAAATGCCGGGAGGGGAGGACATCCTAAAATGTGTGAATGCTAAGGGATTTTTTTTCATACTGTCAGTCTACTAGGATCTAACAACATACAAGAGATGGGTTAAACCCTTGAGTTGTGTTAAATCAAGCAGAGCAGAGGAAGTGGGATGCTAAGCCACTTCTTGTGGTTCTTTCTTAAAGCCTTTCTAGTACACACTAATGTCTTCTTGACGTTGCAGGACTCAGGGATTCCAGACTCATTTCCTGTGTATCACTATAATGGCCTGAAGCAGTCCAACCACAACGAGAAGGTAGCACACTCACCCTTATAATAACCCCCCTCACACACACACACACATACATCTGTTTCAGAGGCTACACACCAGTGCACATTATCACTAGCCTTATCCAGTCTGGTGCGTTATCCTGTCTGATCTTCTGCCTCATGTTAAAGGGAAGCTGAATGTGATTATTCAACTGTTTGTGTCTGACTCCCGCCCCCTCATTTCATCAGCCCGCTAACCCACCTCTAATTGTTGCAGACATGCCCACCTACGGACAGTCAGCCACTTAGTAGTTTGTCCTGCTTAATTCTAAAGTAGTGCCCTAAAAAATCTGATACTCATGAGTGATTAGTATTTGTTTCTTTCCAGAGTCCAGTCTGCAGAATTCAGGATTAATTTTGATTTATCTTTCCTGTCTGCCAACACAGACAAACATTCTGTTAGTCAGGTTAGAAGAAGTAAATATTTGTTTGCAGGTTTTTAACATCTGCTCAAAGTCAAAGCCTAAATAAATCAAAACCTTTGACACTTAATTCAAATTTTAGGAGTTGCTTCTATAATTTACGTCTTTAAACCTTTAAGCTCTGTTTTTATATTAGCTATTCAGCAATTTTCAAGTTTAAATGAACGAATTATCATTTCTTTTATTCTCCGGTTATTTAATCGATTGACGTTATTCCATCTAGTTTGTAAAAGACTGAAAGATTGGGAACCATTATTAAAATATTACTTAAGAATTATATTAAACATGGTTCTGAGACCAACATTTTTCATACTATTTAAAAGTGTGAAGGATTAATATATGGGTGGATACACATAATTATATGCACAGTTTCCAATATAAGGGTAGTTTATGTGACCTCAAGGTGCTGACTAAAACTGTAACCAATTAGTCCCTTACTAATTAGTGACTGAGTGGTATGAGGTAATGCTTTGAATTTCCCCTTTAATTATTTGTATACAGATTCAACAGTCAACCTAAAACAAGCTCCTATAAAAACCTTTCTGAACTGTGTGTTACCTTTTATCGTCAGATGGTATAGTCACAAAACGTAGGTGTTTATTTCATTCAGTGTTTATCATAGTGAGAACTGAAACCTCATCTTCTGTGTCTTACTGTCACTGGTAGCTAAGTGTTTTCCCCTGATCCTGCACACAGGGTCATTTCCCATTTTCCACATTTAACTATACAGAGGCTGATGGCAATAGCATATGCCCTGTCTGTCGTAGCAAAGGTGCACACTGCCTGCTTCGTGCATTATTTGGTGTGTGGCTTTAGGGGAAGTATAAGAGATTGATAGACCATCATTCGTAGTGGAAAGGGCAAGTCGTAGTCATTCCTCATGTGTGTGAGGAAGACGCATCACTGACCGACTTTGTTCTGCAGGGTTCCGCTTTGGGGTTTATTTTAAAATGTACCCAAAAGCACTTACTGTTCTTCTGGTTTCTAAGGGGGATTTATTGAAGCGTACATCCAGAAGGTGAATCACCATTCTGCATAAGCCATTTATCCTGTCCTAAGAATGTTTTGTGCTCAGATTTCAGGTACTCTTATCTGGAATTCTGCAAATTGTTGATTAAGGATTACTGTGACTATTGCAAGTTCAGACCTTTGTGTAATTGTTGCATCATGTTGCAGATATGATTGTGGGCATTTAGTTCTATTTAGCCTCAAAAGTATTGGCTTTTACCCCTGGCTCCCAGTCAAAATTTAGATTTATTAAAATTCTGAATTTTTTAATGTTTTAAGGTTTTAAATGTTCAGGTCCCCTTTTTCCAGTCTGACCCTTTGGGACCCTTGTGTTTTTGTCATTTTAACTAATAACCAACCCAATGGTGGTTTAGTTTCAGCACCTGGTGGTTTTAAATAATAATTAAAAATGGTTTTAAATGAAAATAAAATTTGTTCTCAAACATTTCAGATTTTATACTCCTTTAATAGAGACGTGTATTGGTGCGCTTAACCATAGCATAAAGTGATGATGAGAATTATTGAACTTATTGTTTACTTTTAAACCAGTTAATGCTCATTTAATATCTTTTCTCATTTTTTAACATTTAAAAAGCACATTTAATAACATTTAAAAAGCAATCCTGTCATTCATAGATGACCTTTGTTGCATAGCCATATAATGATGAACAGAAAGACCTGTTGAAAACATCAGCCATACAGTTAAATCTTGTTTTTCCTACGTCATTAGTAATCTATCTCCTCTGTGTGTTGGTGCTCATGTTCTTTATTTTGTGTGTTGGCTCGCTGTACTGAAATTACAAGGGTCATGCAGACTAATTGAGATTGCTCTCAGTGGCGTCCAGTACAGATGAGTTTTTGATGAGACCTTTGTATCCTGGGTACGTTCGATATTCCAGCAACAAGGGGGCCTCCAATTTAAAGTTTTTGGGTCAGTGACATGCCTGACATGCCTGATATGGGTGTTGTGACTGGTTCTCGATCGAATAATCCCACACACATAGTCACATGTGATGTGAATGCCGGTAACTGTAAAGTACTTTACACATGTGCATTCTTCTGTATCCACTAATATTCACATGTTTTTTATATAATTAATGTAAAGGCATGCACTCACGCGCACACACACAGCGCTTCATGCTTTTTGGTTAAAAATCATCAGTTAATTATCCACACTAACCCCTACCTCTTAGCCCATGATCACCATGGCACACAGTGGGCCGGTTTCCACACTGGCAAAAAGAGGCCCTCCATATGGAACCTATCCAGCATCTTCAGGTCTCATGATGTCATTGCAGGAGGCCAGGTCTCTAATGAGAGACAGGCACCTAGACTCAAAGTATAAAACCAAACAGTGTGCTTCAACCAGGGTCTTTTTTTCTGTTCATACCAATCTATCTGTCTGCTTTTTATTTGGATTTATTTGGACAATTGGATATAATAGAAAATAAGCATTCTAAAGTAAAAATCAGCTTGACATACTACAAATAAAAAAAAAATCAAACAGATAAAGTGATTTTATAAGTCTATTGATTGTCTACCTGAAGTTAAAGCCTTTAGATCAGGCCTTAAAGTTTTAACTGTCTACACAAAAAGTAGACTGATACTTACATCTTCAATAATAAGGTTTTTTTTTTTTTAGTATTTAAAATGCTAAATTTTACCACCTTGCTACCAACTTGAGATGCTGATGTACTGAACAGGATTGAAGGTGTACACAGCCAATTTTAGCTGCTATGTGCATATAATTATGCTTAATATCCATATTTTTCCCATCCGGTCTAATCTTTTTTCATAAGTGTCTTGTTTTTCTTAGATTTTTTTTTTTTTTGGATATATTTTATTATTCGCATACAGTGGATGAAATATCCTATGCAGTCTCGCTCCCTGCTCCCTTGTTTCTCACCATCTCTACGTTTTCGCAGGTGGGTTTTGTTGAAGGCACAGCCTTAATCCTTGGATTTGAAGATCCCATGGTTCGAACGGACGACACACCGATCAAGCGCTGCCTTCAGACCAAATGGCCATACATTGAACTGCTATGGACCACAGAAAGGTCGCCCTCTCTCAATTAGCTCTGATGTGCTCACATTAGGACCCCTGCACGCTCACCAAACCATGAGTCCAGAATGCTGGCACAGTGCCCGGACTTCAATCCAAAAGATGATTGATCCTGCCTGACTTGTTCTCCTGTTCTAATTATTCTCCTATTTCACCCTTTGTCTGGCTTGTACATTTTTATGAGGGTGGGTTTTGTTTAAACCTCTACACTTTACACTTAAAACTGTCTCGCAACTTAGGAAACCCATATTTCAAAATAACATTAGTTTTTTGTTGTTGTTTTTTTTTGTGCAGATTCTATCTAATTTGTTTACGCGATAATATGATCGACTGGAAAAGCTAATTAAGCGGACCAAGTAACTTTGGGTTTGCAGATAAACTGTTGTTGGGTCTTAAAGGTTCAATGATTTAAAATATAATGTAAGGTTTAAACCCACCAAAGTTTCTTGTCGCTAGAGACCAGTTGCTACAATGTTCACATAGAGTTACAGTAAGATTAGTTTATTCTGTTCATTAAAAAGCAGAACTTCTCTAAAGCTAATTTAAGAGGAGAGAAAAAAAAATGTAAGAAATTAGAAGAGAATAGAAACTGTTATTTGATAATAAATAACGAATCACTTTACACGCCAGCATTAATACCTATTTATTAAAAGACACTCGAGTACTTGTTCATGTTATTTATTTTGCTGAAGACAACACTCCAAAATAAACATGTATGTTCCTGCCATGTCTTTTAAAAGTGACTTGTTTTGCTACAATGGGATGCAAAATGTTTGGCCATCCATGTTAAAGTATTAAAGACTTAATTTTTTAATGACTTAGTCAAATTGTTCTGCAAACAATGTATGTTTTTATAAAGTCTGAGTGTGTGAGGGAGTGAGAGACAGTGTGTGAGAGAGTGACTGTTTGTGAGTGTCATAGACTGTGGGTTTAAGAGTGAGAGATGTGTGAGGGAGAGAGAGAAAGAATGTGTATGTATATTTATAATATTTGGCTATATGTATGTATTTTGTAAAGAACTTGTGCACAACATACTCATTCAATCATCTAATAAGACCTGAAGCTTTCAAAGCTGCATTTTATTTTGCAGATCACAGCAGGACTTTGTCACTCTAAATCTCTAATTGAGTGCATTAAATCAGTCACAGCGTTTTAATCAGAAGAACCCTAAACCCCAGACATTTTTGAGATTACGAATATCTGTACCTAGAAGCACGGCTAGTCCCTATAGCTGCTTGTTCAAATTCTCCAATGTACTAATCTTTTTCTAAATGAATTCAGGGCCAAGATAATAGTGCCCATATGAAAACATCCTTAGGCAGGCTTGACTGCTAATTAGCTATTGGATTGTTACCAAGTATTTTTCCATGACGGGCTTTTTATTTGCCTCCTGTAAATCAGAACATACAGCAAGCGATTGATGGAACTGTTGTAGTTCTTGCTCAATTATCTACATTCTACACTTACCATATAGATGGGCTTTGTAGTTTTACAATTACAGACTGTAGTCCATCTGTTCTCTTGTTTTTGTTAGTCCCCTTTTGGTTCTCTGTTCTCTTTTGGTCAGGACCATCACAGAACAGGTATAATTTGGATGTTGTATTTTCAGATGAGTACCTGCTCTGTGGTGGTACTGTTGGGGTCCTGACCATTTGAGAACAGAAGAAAAGGGGCTGTACCGTAATCGTTTTTTTTTTTCTCCATTGTATATTACCTCTTCATGGTATTTGTTGGTTTTAAGGTAAGAAACTTAGTTAGACTTCTCCTTGAACAAGGCAATGTTGACTGTGCATTAGTGTACTTAATCAACAATAGGTAATTAGAAATTTATTAGAAATCTTTTGAACTTCTGTCAGGATGAAGTTACTCGATACATTTGACAGTGACAGTACTGGAAATCCGCTAGTCCATCAGAAATCAGGTTCCGTCCATCGGAAAGTTAATGTAAAGAAGTCCAATCATCGAAGTTGCTTTGTTTCTCAGTAAAGGTTAAAGACCTGTTGGGTCATTGCTGTAGCACTCTGATGGTGTTTGGGTTAAGGACCAGGCGTCACCTTAAAAGAAAACACATGCGAAAAGCAGAAGACATAATAATTGAGTAGTGTCAGTGTTCGCAATCTGTATTGTAATTAATTCTAAGGGGCTTGAGACCCTTGTTTTGTGCACATGGGTCATCAAAATGACCTTTGATCATATTGCATATTTAATATTTTTAGAGTGAACTTGATTGTTCTTGAACTTTTTGTTTCCAAAGTAACGTGATGTCACAGGACACGGCTGCTTCTGTGTTTTAAGCCTGCAAATCATTAGATCAGGCTGCTTACAGCTCAGCCCATAACATTCAGCCTGATCATTAAAAAGTTTCCCCGGTAAGCTACACATGTGACATATGGAACACATCGTACTTGCGTCAAAGTGACTCGCCCCAAAAACGTGCGTAATTACCACAGGGATATAAAAATGCAGAGTTTTCATCAAGCTTGAAAATAAAGGATGCTCTGGCACCACATCAAACCTGACATTTGCTTCATGTTCTGTGACAAAATGCTATCGTAAACCAGAGGACAACATGTTTGGATTCTCTTAAGATTCAATTAGGAAAATGTGATTAATGCAAAGCTGTAGTATGAGTGTTTTGGAATATGTTTTGTATTTGATGAAGTTGCAGTGTCTGTTGTTTATCGTTTTGCATACGTTATTTAGAAGTGAAATACAATGCAAGCAGTAAGTGCACTCACCAACTACTTTATTAGAATCACTTTGAATGTTTTTAAAGTTTAGACGTGCATTCTAAGATGCTCATCACACAAACAGTGGTTATCCAACTTGGACTAAGAGGGAAGGTCCTTAGTTTGATTCTTGTGCAGAGTTGCAGGGTGGACATAGTATCTGCATGTCCGCATTATGTCCTTGTGGGTTTTTTAAACCACTTTTACTGGTTTACTGTAAATATTCATTTTAGTCAAAAACCAAGTTTGTAAAATCAACAACAGATAATGAATTTCCTTTTTATTTTGATTCTTATTGAAAATAAACTTGCCTCTGGGTCTTTTTAGTAACATTTTGGCTGGATTACAGACTCATTGGACCAATTGAAATCAAAGGTTCTGTCCATCAGAACCCAGTTGGTTAGATCAACAATAGTTCATTTAGATAAGATCCATCATCAAGCAAACCAATGTTATTCTTTATTTGCTTATGATGCTTGGATTTGATTTTGGTTTTATGCCAGTCTATTTTAAAGCAAACTATTTTTGCCAGCATAAAATGACTTCATGGGTAAACATCTAAAAGCTTTTCATCATTTTTTAATTTTAGTGCAATGTTTGTCACATGGTGCACATTTGGCTTATATTTTCATGTTAAATGAAGACTCTGTAAGCTCCAGTAACTCTATAAAATACAAAACAATAGTTTGTTTTGAAATTGTGTTTGGCAGAGCAAAGGAACTGGTTACAGATGGTCTAACAGTGTTCTAAATCCTTCATTTCATTTGAGCGTGTGGTGCCACAGTGCCCATGCTCACTGGTTGCTGAAACGGCGTAAATCCAAAGCAGAAGAATTGACTGAAACTATATGCATGTGGTTAAAAAGAGGATGTGAGTGGGAGAGGATGCTTTGAAATCATAATACAATTGTAAATTTGAGAGACATGTATTTCAAACTATGCTCATCATTAGTTTTATTAACATACAATCGGATTTTTTCAGTTGGTTTGTCCTTATTTTACAAATAAGAAAACAACACAATCATTAAGTAGGAAAATTATTCTGATCATTTGCTGTTTGTAAAAGAGAATAAGTAGCTCTATAGATTTACATTTAGCATTTAGATAAAAAAAAATAAATAATAGTGGCGTTAACGCACCAGGTGATGTTTATTTGCAGTTTGCTGAAAGTTGTTTCAGATGTACCTTTAAAAACATGAGCTCCAGGAGCAAGAAGCAGAGCGTGGCATGTCCTGTGAACCTGCAGTTCTGAACCAGTGGGTCATGATCCTATCACAACTTCATCTCATAACTTCCCAGCAGCGAGTCCAAAGGGTACCGAGGGTAAGGAAATCATTTATTTTGTTAATGTTTGCCATGTAACACACACACACATAAACATAAACATGAAAAAATGTATATATGTCTTTAAATGTGTACACACCGTACTAGTCAAAAAGTCACATGTTTGGCTTATTGTCCATGTTATCAGTTCCACCTACAATAAAGATTTAGTTCTATAGTTCCAATCAGTTGGAGTCCTGCAGTACATATTGTGTATGTTCCTTTCTCTCTGTTCTCTAATGGTCTGAGAGAAGGGGTGTGTCAGCCTCTATCATAGACCAGCTATTATTACAGAATAAAATTCTGACTATGGATGTAGTCGCTTCAGTTTTCTTTGTTATTGACGGAGAAGCATTCTTGTGAGGTCTCTCTCTCTCTATCTGTAAAGGAATGTAACATTCTTATGACTTAATAATCGCTCTAAAGATTCTGAGGTTCTTTTACCTCTCTCTGTATTTAATGATGTATTTCTCAGCTGCTCTGTGATGAGCTCCTATGCGGTAATGACTCGTTAATAACCAGAACTAATGCCTGACAGATGCGCTCAGGATGGGCAGGAGTGAAAAATCAGCTGCCCAGGAATGATGGCAGATTTACACCAATGTCTAATTCTCTTTAGCCTTGTGGTTTGTTTGACAGTTATTTAAAAAGGGGCAAAATGATGTGCACTAAAAACAACAGCCACATTCAGTGTAAATAAAGAGTTGAATAGAAAACTTTAGCTTGTTCTCTGATAGTTTTAGGTATTTGATTGTTGTTCAAAGAGATTAAGTATGTTGCTTAATGGAAATGTTGGTTTAGTGATTTATAACCTTGTTACTGAAATAATCACACAGATCGAGTTTGATCATTGATCATTGAGAGTGCAGATGTAAGGTGAGTTTTAGTGCAGCTGGATGTGCAGTTGCTCTGGATAACCATCTGCTAGAAGAATTTAGGGAATGCTCTTCAGTACAGCTTGCTCACTCTGCCTTTAATACTGACCAGTTTTTGTTTCAGACACACAGAGTATAATCCATAAAGTATGTGTTTATACAAAGCAAAAAAATGAATAAAAACCTCAGGTGGAGCCATGAATAAGGTCAAAGGCAAATCATCTTCGATTCGTTTGCTGCCTTTCTGTCTGCTGTCACCCAGAGCATAGAAACGGCTCTTTAGATAAACTTGAGAACCTCACAAATGGCCAAATAAAGAAATAAAGTTCATTCATTATCTTCCGCTTTATCCTATATTAGGGTCGCGGGGGGGTTCCCCATGCTCATCCAGGGGAGAATGTTTCGGGCGCTGGGCAGATACACCCAGGACAGGGCACCAATCAATCGCTGGGCACACACTCACTCACACAGACACACTCCTTATGGGGCAATTTGGAGAACTCAATTGACTTGATCCATGTTTTTGGACTGTGGGAGGAAACCCACACGGACACGGGGAGAACATGGAAACTCCACCCAGATGGGGATTCGAATCGTGAATCCCTAGTGCTGAGAGGAGAACATGCTAACCACTAAGCCACCGTGCCGCCCGAAAGATTATTCAAAGAATTTAAATAAAAGCAAAACATAAATTCCCCAGGGCAGATGCCACTCCTACTTTTTACAAATCCTACCCTTACAAATGGAACCTAAAAGGACATGTACCCCAATTAATTTAAGGAAATGTAAGGGAGAAATGGTGGTCTCCATAAATACAGACTCTCCAGGAAACCCTTATCTATCCATCAGATTATGTGGTAATAAATAATCACTTGTTGTTTTCCTCTAACTACTGTATTCAGCTGTCACATGATGATCAGATAAATTATTACTATAAACCCTAATTATAACATTATTGTTAGTTGATGAATTAATAAAATATTGGGATGAAAAGTGTGATTTAAAATGCAGCTACGACCTCATGGAATAGAGCCATGCTGCTTTTCATAAAAACACGTTTTTAATCTGCCCTCGCGTCTCCATTTGATCTGACCTGCTGTACATTAAGTGAGGAAATATACTTGGCAACTTAGTTTAGTTCAATCCACATGGTGCAACTCCGCAAGCCCAGAGGATGAGTGGAACTAAATTTTAGTAGCTAGATTCTTTTTCCTGCTGTTTTATTTTATTTTAAAGTTGCTGGTCGTCTTTAATTTACCTGCATTTATTTGAGTAACACCAGCCCTTGCATTCACAGCCCCCCCCCCCTGTCTTTAGGGGCTTTTTTTATTTAACATTTAGAAGTTTCACATGTATTTTCATTTGTCTTACTGATTTGGCCATTCATCTCATCCCAGACCCCCTTTCTTCATTTTAATACCTTCCATTTTGCTCTGATCTACTGAACTTTCCTCCCCTTCTTCGTTCACTCTCCCTTCACCTCTTTCTTTCTTCTGGGTCATGCAGATATAAAGAATATACCATATGCATACTCTTGTACTCTCCCATGGTTTGAAGAATGTCACACCTGGCTTATATTGTCCCTTGCCTTTAACGGCATTGCACTGAGCGTAAGCATGCTGTGTGTGTTTTATATTTAACATATGTGAAACATATGAGCTCTATAAAAGATGTATGCAAAATGTGTGATTAGTCTGTTGTAAATTAAGCAGATCTATCGGGAGCAAAGCCTTTGTCATTCTCAATCTTAATAAGTCATAGATCGACAATGAGGCAAGAAGGCAGTACCCAAACGATTAACAAGTTCTGTATATTGGGCAATTTTCTTCACTTTGTAATTTTACAATTACAGACTGTACTCCATGTGTTTTCTTGTTTTTACACAGGTATAATTTTGGTGGCGGCACGGTGGCTTAGTGTTTAGCACGTTCGCCTCTCAGTGCTAGGGATTCCTGGTTCGAATCCCATCTGGGTGGAGTTTCCATGTTCACCCCGTTTCCTCGAGGGTTTCCTCTGGGTTCTCCGGTTTCCTCCCACAGTCCAAAAACATGGATCAAGTCAATTGAGTTCTCCAAATTGCCCCATATAGAGTGTGTCGGTGTCTGTGTGAGTGTGTGCCCAGCGATAGATTGGCGCCCTGTCCTGGGTGTATCTGCCCAGCGCCCGAAATGTTCTCCCCTGGATGGCGCAACCCTAATATATAGGAAAAAGCGGAAGAGAATGAATGAATGAATTAATTAATATTTTTGGTGGTGTATTGTGTATTGTCACAGTGCTGCAGTGACACTGATGCTGTGAGCAGGTTTTACTGCACCAGTGCGACTATAGTTTCATTTTAACATTTTAGTCACACTGCTGGGATAGGAATAATGTACCAACCAAATAATACCTGCTCTGTGGTGGTACTATTGGGGTCCTGACCATTAGAGAACAGAGTAAAGGGGGTGTACACAGGATGTACTGTAGTCCACAAACAGATGGACTACAGTCTGGCATTGTAGAACTAAAAGGTTTTAGTATATGTTTTTTCATTTACTGGATATATTTGTAAGTTTGTTTCTATGGCTCTGGAATGCTTTTTAAATCAGTATTCATCTGCACTGAATTGCAATCCATTGTGTTTTTCAACAGTTCACTAAATCTGGACAGACAATGTAGCACTTCAAAGATCATCGTGCTGCTTTTATTTTATGTCTCATCTTTTGTAAACACCAGTTAGCCAGTTCTACTGGGAGCCACATGCCCATACGGTTACACTGCCTCTTCCATGTCTGACAGATCATGTGCCATGCTTCAGATCATGAGCCCTTTCTTGAACTCCTCACTGGCATTTTTCTCATCTTTCTCCCACAGATTAATCTAGTTACAGACCTTGACATAATCTAATCAATGTTTACCGAGGGGCGGCACGGTGGCGTTGTGGTTAACACATTCAACTGTCAGCACTGGGGATCCAGGTTTGAATCCCAATCTTGGAGTAGTTTCTATGTTCTCCGTGTTTGAAAAACCTGGATTCATTGTGAATTAGCTGCTCTTAATTGCCCTTAGTGTGTCTGTGTGAGTGACTGCGTGTCCAGTGATTTAATTGACACACTGTCCTGGGGGTATCTGCCCAGCGCCCGAAACCTTCTCCATCTAAATGATGTGCATAGCAAAATGTAGAGAGGCAATCGGTGAAACCATCACATGACATCATGTGTAGTGTAGTGAAGTGTGTGTGTGTGTGATGTGATTTGAAATCCAGTGTTTTTATGTGTGAATATGAATTCACACAGGAATTCATCACCATCCATCCTTTATCTTCCACTTTATCCTATATTAGGGTCGCTGGGGGGTTCCCCATGCCCATCCAGGGGAGAACGTTTCGGGCGCTGGGCAGATACACCCAGGACAGGACGCCAATCTATCGCTGGGCACACACTCACTCACTCATTCACACAGACACACTCTATATGGGGCAATTTGGAGAACTTGATCCATGTTTTTTGGACTGTGAGAGGAAACCAGAGAACCCGGAGGAAACCCACGTGGACATGGGGAGAACATGGAAACTCCACCCAGATGGGGATTCGAAGCGGGAATCCCTAGCGCTGAGAGGCGAACGTGCTAACCACTAAGCCACCGTGACGCCAAAACTTTATTCATTCATTCATTATCTCCCGCTTTATCCTCTATTAGGGTCGCAGTGGGGTTCCCCATGTCCATCCAGGGGAGAACATCTCAGGCGCTGGGCAGATAGACCCAGGACAGGGCGCCAATCCATCGCTGGGCACACACTCACTCACACAGACACACTCTATATGGGGCAATTTTGAGAATTCAATTGACTTAATCCATGTTTTTTGGACTGTGGGAGGAAACCAGAGAACCCGGAGGAAACCCACGCAGACACGGGGAGAACATGGAAACTCCACCCAGATGGGGATTCGAACCGGGAATCCCAAGTGCTGAGAGGCGAATGTGTTAACCACTAAGCCACCCGCCCAGAATTCATCACAACTGACCTAAATATGCTGAAGTAATTGAGGTTCTCCCTTCTCAGAATAGGTCCGAATAAATCAATTGTTTATACCTGCAACATTCCTAATGGCCAAACCTTCCTTAAATGAGTACAGATAACCCATGTTTGGATATTGTATGGCACTAGAACATGTGGCTCTGTTTCTAACAGACTTCGTGCACGTAAGAAAATTTGGGTGCCCAGTTTATGTCTGCCTGCAAGCTGTTTCCTGTTCGCGGATGCAAAAACCTATATTTAGAAAGCTTCGGAACATGGCCGATCAGCTCCGTGATTTCGGCTTTGCATCAAAACAACCACATTGCTTATTTCCTTACAGCTGAGAGGGTTATATGCGCCCACTTAACACATGCCCCTCCGTAATTAGCTGGCTGTTAATTATTTTCAACTGGCACACCTCAATGGAAAGCATCCAGTTACAGAGTGGAAACAGATCTTCAATGGAAGTCATTCAAGATTTGAAATTGTTAAATTTTAGAATGAAAGAGGAGAGTAGGGCAAATTACATACACCATGTCCCCACCCTTCCACCCCTCCAAAGGTTTGTAAAATTATAACCACATATCCCTGTATTTTAATTTAATTAGAATACACAAAAAAGTGCATGGACACCTGAGTAAACCGGAGCTTTTTTAATTCAGTTGTTTTATGTAGTCCATTGTCACAGGTGTATAAAATCAAGCACATAGCCATGCATTTTTTTTTTTAATTGCATGCTTCAAATTTTATGAAAAGGGTTTGGGAAGACTTATTTCTGTTCCAGCATGATTGTGCAAAAATATGCCAAGAAATATTTTCTAAAGAACAGTTATGTAAGTTTTGGGGAAAAACTAGACTGTTTCACACAGAGCCCTGAAAATAAAATTAATCTCATCTTATCTTATTTCATTACCTTTCTCTTAATCCTTTACTAGGGACTAGGGTCGTGGGGGGTTCCCCCATGCCGATCTAGGGGAAAACTTTTCGGGTGCTGGGCAGATACCCCCAGGACCCCGCACCAACCCATTAAATGGCACAGAACTCACTCACTCAGACACACACAAGCACTATATAGGACAATTTAGATGGGGCATTTTAGAGCAGCCAATTCACCTTGAATTCATGTTTTTGCAATGTGAAAGGTAAAGGGAGAACCCAACCGTGACACTGCTGGAATTTGAATATTGCACCAACCAAAACAATACCTGTACCTTGGTGGTTCTATTGGTCCCCATACCCATCCTGGGAAGAACATTTCGGGTGCTGGACAGATACATCCAGGACACAAGCTCCAATCTATCTATGGATATTACAACTACAGGTGCTTTAAAGACATCCCATTTATTGTTGGTCTCTTTTTGGGTTTTTCTGTGTGGATTTTTGCCCGCATAGCATTTGTAAGGTCAGACATTGATCTTGCATGGGAGGACCTGCATAGCTCTGTCACCAGGTTTAGTTTATTAGTCAGTCAGTGGTTCATGCCAGAGACAGTCAAGTTCCTCCATTCCACACCAAAATCTACCCCAGATTTCACCTCTCCTCTTGGAGTACCCCGGTGTTCTTTTTTCACAATTTTTGCAATTTAGATAGGGGCATTTTAGAGCAGCCAATTCACCTTGAATCCATGTTTTTGCACTGTGAAAGGAAAAGGGAGAACCCAACCCAACCTGACAGTGTCTGTCAGTAATTACTCTCCAAAATATTTACCTGGAAAGGTGATCAAGCTCGAGGTGAAACCATTTGTTGGTGTACAGCTACCAGCCATGAAATGGTTAGTGCAAGGAAGGCGGGCAGAACCTGCACACACACACACACACAATATACAAGGACAATTTAGATAGGGGCATTTTAGATCAGCCAATTCACCTTGAATCCATGTTTTTGCACTGTGAAAAGTAAAGGGAGAACCCAACCCAATCCAACCCAACCTGACTGTGTCTGTCAGTAATTACTCTCCAAAATATTTACCTGGAAAGGTGATCAAGAACGAGGTGAAACCGACTGTTGGTGTACAGCTGCCAGCCATGCAATGGTTAGTGCAAGGAAGGAGGGCAGAACCCGTACACACACACATGCACTATATAAGGGCAATTTAGGGCATTTCAGGGGGTCTCGTGGCAGGTTGGTGTACAGCTTCCAGCTATGCGATGGTTAGTGCAAGGAAGGAAGGCAGAACCCGTACACACACACACACACACACACACACATATACAAGGACAATTTAGATGGGTGCATTTTAGAGCAGCCAATTCACCTTGAATCCATGTTTTTGCACTGTTAAAGGTAAAGGGAGAACCCAACCCAATCCAACCCAACCTGACTTTGTCTGTCAGTAATTACTCTCCAAAATATTTACCTGGAAAGGTGATCAAGAACGAGATGAAACCGACTGTTGGTGTACAGCTGCCAGCCATGCGATGGTTAGTGCAAGGAAGGAGGGCAGAACCCGTACACACACACTACACAAGGGCAATTTAGATAGGGGCACTTTAGAGCAGCCAATTCACCTTGAATCCATGTTTTTGCACTGTGAGAGGTAAAGGGAGAACCCAATCCAATTTAACCTGACTGTGTCTGTCAGTAATTACTCTCCAAAATATTTACCTGGAAAGAGGGCGGCTCGGTGGCTTAGTGGTTAGCACGTTCGAATCCCCAACTGGGTGGAGTTTCCATGTTCTCCCCGTGTCCGTGTGGGTTTCCTCTGGGTTCTCCGGTTTCCTCCCACAGTCCAAAAACATGGATCAAGTTAATTGAGTTCTCTAAATTGCCCCATATAGAATGTGTTTGGGTGAGTGATTGTGTACCCAGCGATGGATTGGCGCCCTGTCCTGGGTGTATCTGCCCAGCGCCCGAGACGTTCTCCCCTGGATGGGCATGGGGAACCCCACCGCGACCCTAATAGAGGATAAAGCGGGAGATAATGAATGAATATTTACCTGGAAAGGTGATCAAGAACGAGGTGAAACCGACTGTGCGTCTCGCTTTCCTTATAAGGAGCTGGTCTGATGACGTGTTCAGGGGGGTCTCGCGGCAGGTTGGCGTACAGCCTCCAGCCATGCGATGGTTAGTGCAAGAAAGGAGGGCAGAACCTGCACACACACACACACACACACACACACCTCTCACACACACACCTCACACGCACACCCGCACACACACACACGCGCGCACGTTGCAGCTGGGAAAGGCGCGCGCGGATTTGGATTCGGCGCGCGACGGTTGCCCCTGACAGCTGAAAGTGCGGCTCTATCCAGACGAAGCACCGCGACTTGTTCCCGCGGGGGGTTTTGGACTTTTTAAGAACGTGTTTCTCGCTATTTCGTTCTGTCGAGATAACAGCAGTCTGGCTGGCGTTTAAAAACGTCCGGGGAGGTTGCAGGGATGCGAACGCGTGCAGATCGGACGCAGACCTTGCGCTCGCTCGCTTGGTTCTCCTCTGTTCTGTGCGCGATTTCAGCTTTCAACTTGGATTTGGAGAACCCCACGGTGTACAGCGGACCCCCCGGGACTTATTTCGGATACTCATTGGATTTCTACCAACCAACGCAGGACAGGAAAGTGTAAGTTTCGGTGGTTTGCTCTTGTTAACCAGTTAAAGCAGAATTTGCTTTCCCTCCTTTTTAATATTTCCCCATTTTAATACGATTCTGCAAAAAGTGTTCGCACTGAGATTTACATTTACATTTACATTTAGTCATTTAGCAGACGCTTTTATCCAAAGCGACTTACAAATGAGAACACCACAAGTCAGAAGCCATGGAGGATCTAGCTTTTCCGTTTATTTCATCCTTTCCATCATCCGACCTCTCCAGTACTGATTTAATTTGGGTTCTTAATGTTTCTAGGCTAAGATGCACGTTTCAGGGCTTTGGCCACAGAAGTGCATGTGCAGTTTGCCTGATCGATCCAAATGCATGAAGTTAACTGTGTTCATCTCTGTTTCCACATGTGCAGCGTGTCGGTGCTGGTCGGGGCTCCTAAAGCGAATACATCCCAGCCGAGTATAGTGGAGGGCGGTGCGGTCTATTATTGCTCCTGGCCTCCATCCGAGCCGGACTCCTGCCGCCAGATTCCTTTCGATAAAGCAAGTGGGTACACACCAACGAATAACTTTGATTTAAATCCGAAACGTGCACCCTAAAGGCTATATGTCATGTCAAATATCAGATTTGCAGCACAGTGGCTTAGTGGTTTGCACGTTCGACTCTCAGCACTAGGGATTCCCGGTTCGAATCCCCATCTGGGTGGAGTTTTCATGTTCTCCCCGTGTCTGCGTGGGTTTCCTCCGGGTTCTCCGCTTTCCTCCCACAGTCCAAAAACATGGATCAAGTCAATTCATTCATTCATTATCTCCCGCTTTATCCTCTATTAGGGTCGCGGGGGGGGGGGAGAACGTCTCGGGCGCTGGGCAGAAAGACCCAGGACAGGGCACCAACCCATCGCTGGGCACACACTCACTCACACAGACACACTCTATATGTGGGGCAGTTTTGAGAATTCAATTGACTTGATCCATGTTTTTGGACTGTGGGAGGAAACCGGAGAACCCGGAGGAAACCCACGCAGACACGGGGAGAACATGGAAACTCCACCCAGATGGGGATTCGAACCGGGAATCCCTAGCGCTGAGCCACCGTGCCGCCTTCAAGTCAATTGAGTTCTCCAAATTGCCCCATATAGAGTGTGTATGCATGCGTGTCTGTGTGAGTGAGTGTGTGCCCAGCGATAGATTGGCGCCCTGTCCTGGTTGTATCGGCGCTGGATGGGCATGGGGAACCCCACCGCGACCCTAATATAGGATAAAACGGAAGATAATGAATGAATGTCAGATATGTGCCCATGCTTCCATTATTACATTCAAACCACAGAGGCTTCATCATGAGTTTTAAGGAACCCACGTTGCTTGTTCATCCCGAAGGCTTTAATAGACGATATTAAATGAATGAACGTGTGTTTATCTGTGCAAGCCCTCTCTATTTTCGGACATTAGCTCCAGGCTTAGTCTGCACACATTCCGGCTCCGACAATAAAAAAGATCAAAACCCACATCCAAGACAGAGCTGATTTCCCCACATATGGTTTGATTTAGACAGGGGAGCTGAGTAATTACCCCGCGCTGCCCGAGCCCGAAAGGCGCGTAACTTTAGCCTCAGCGCGCAGCTTCCCGACGCGGCGCGTCCTCAGCGCACAGCGCGCGCGTTTGCACCCTGCGTGATGCGCTCACAGCCCTCATCCCTCTCCATCTGAATTCTGAAATGCTCGACTCGGAGGCTCTACTGCTCGATTTGCAAGTCATCTGAAAAAGGAACACGTATAACTGTGAGGTCGCGTTTAATTGTCATGTGGAAAGCAGATGCCAAGTTTGCTGCAGGGCAAAATTTGTTTGCTGTTTTTGCGCAGCTTGTGACTTGCAAGGCACTGAATTCTGGTAAATAAGTCTCTTGAAACAACTGATGTTTTTTAATGACTTTCTCCTACAGACATAAAAATCCATAATAGATCCAAGGTTGCACCTCATGCATTGTGTGAAATGTTGGTTTGATATGTCTGGTCTCACCTCATCTCATTATCTTCCATTTAATCCTATTCTAGTGTCATGAGGGGGTTCCCCATGCCCATCCAGGGAAGAACATTTTAGGTGCTGGGCAGATACAGGGCGCCAGTCCATTACTGGGCATACACTCATTCACTCACGCAATCACTCGCGTGCACACACACACATACACACTGTATTTGGATGGGGTAAATTTAAAGCAGCCAATTTTTGGTCTGTGGGTGGAAACCTGATAACCTGGAGGAAACCCACACAGACACAGGGAGAACTTGGAGACTTCACTCAGAACCTGTATCCCCAGCACTGGGAGGCGAACGTGTGCTATGTCATTTTCATATTTGCACTATTTGGACATAAATACTAGGACACACCTCTTAAATACTTCATCCTTAGCATGATCCACAGTGCCCAAACCAAGGTTCATGGATGGATATGTTTGGTGTGTAACAACTTTACTTTCCCTTGGAAAGCTTGACCTTATTGCTATTCAACACCTTTTAAATGAACTAATAAGGAAATTCATTTACAAATTACAAATCGTTACAGATTCCAGACATACTCCAAAATCTTGTGGAAATCCCTGTCAGTAAAAGGAAACTGTTGTACCTGCAGGGGAGGCAGTGGGTACCTTGTATAAGATTTTATAAAAGCTGCCAAAGGTGTAATATAAGGGTGCCCTAAAGCTTTTGTCTATATAGTACATTACAAAAACTAATTTCCTTCTTATCGCGTTGCTCTGTGGACATTCCTAAACCGTGGGTATTAACACAAAGTCTTCCCTTCCCAAAACTAATAAGAACTTAGACTCTTCTTGGTAGGCTCATCACAACAAGTGGCATCTCTGGGAATGTCTGCTTATTGAGACATGGAGGTTTAATGAGGTCAGTCACTGATGAAGGGGTCAGATCCTGTATTTCAATCAGCATTCCAAATTATGCTTAAGGTGTTCAGTGAGGTTAAGGTCAGGATGGCAGGATAATATTCCTACTCTCAACAAGTGTTAAAGACAGAGTTAAACTGCTGTATAATAAATTGCTGTTATTGGCATTTAGCTTTTTTTCATTCTTGTATTCATAAAGTTCTGAAACATCCTCAGTTGAGTAATAAAGTAATAAAATAGTTGGGTGTGATACCACAGTTATAGTATATACTCAAAAAAAAATCAAGTGCTGATAAGTTTTATGACATGCTTTTAATGTTAAAAACACAGACAACAAGACAGCCAGCGCAAATTAGTGGATCACAGCCAGCGAAGGCAGCTCACATGGAGAGGTGTCTGCTTTTTATTAAGCACTAAAGAAAATCTTCTTGGCCTCTGGCCATTCCGGCTCGCAGTGCATAAGCAAACGTTATCAGCTTCATTAGTCACATTGTCTTGACCCCTGCTCATACTGTGGCATCCAGAATCCTCAACAGGAGGTCCAGGCTCCTTAGTGGACTCTACATAATTCATGCCGTTAAGCTGAAGTGGGCTATATTCATTCGCTGCATCATAAATTGTCCCATACCTAAAGATGTGTTAGGTGTTTGGAGGCACAGAATGTTCTGCATTCTGCATGTTCTTGGGTTACAGAAGACACATTTTACCTCAAGGAGTTTAAACACTGAAAACAGAAGAAACCCATTTTCCAGCTTTTCCATATTTAGATGGCTAATGGGTTAAATCGTCAGCTTTAGGTAACTGCTGTAAATATAATTACAATATATTGTTATTAAACATTTTTACAATTCAACCGTAACTCTGAAATTCAGCTGTATCACATATGGTAACTTTATTTTTTCTTTAGACTTGCACTGTGCACTTTTAGCAGTCTAATAAGACTGTTACATGTCTGACTATGAACTGATGTGAGTAAAATATTGGCAGAATTCAATATAAGAGTGTTTTTGAAGTCAGACTGAGCTATTAACTTGCTAAAGAAATAAAGATATGTAATAGCCTGACTACTGACTACAGTGATGGTCATGGCTGCTACTGTATTTGCAGCTTTCCTGCAAGCTTCACCTTCATTGGAACTTTTTTGACACAGACGATCTAAGCACAATCAAATCTGTGGTGGTCATATGGTCGTCTCGACCAAGAGAACAGAGAAAAGGTGACTTGTACAGTATGTAGTGAAATTTGTGGGCATCTATATGGTAAATGGAGCTTATAAAAGAGCCAATAAAATGTGGAAACATGGAAGTGGAGCCAAAGTACATGATGAGCATAGATAAATAGATTACGCTTCTCTTAATTATTGCTTTATTATGAATTGTGTGTATATATAAATGTATGGATAAGAGACTGAACTGGAACAAAACTTATATACTTCAGTCAAATAAAGATGTACTGTACTTAAAAGCTTATTTTATGTTCTAGGGCAAAACAAAAGTCTTTTTCATGTGTTTTGTGACTTGGTGTGGTTGGTGCAGTTCGGCATGGATGAATTTGACTAACTTGACCTCAAGCACATTAAACACCTTTGGCATGAACTAGAATGAAAAGGCAGGTCCTCTCATCCAACATCAGTATCTGACCTCGCAAATGCTCTTCAAGAATTTTCAGTCACACCCTCCGTAATCTCAATGAAAGTTGTTACAGGTTCAAAGGGAAGGCCACTGTGAAATAAAATGGCATGTAATCTTCTGGTTTAATATCTAGGTGTCCTAATACTTTGTTTAATTAACTAAATCTGGAAGAAGTATGTTCCAACATATCACAGAATCAGAAATATTTAGAATCTCAATAATGTTTTGGGGCCAAAATACTTTCTTAATTCTTAATAATTCTTGTATGGTCTATCCTGTATTCTCTACCCAAACATTCTCTACCCAGCAAACTATCAGAGGTGTTATTTCTATTTGTATGCTCTTAAATAGATGTATATATTTAGAGTGTCCTAGTTTCAGTGTGATGTAAAAAACTATTTTTATTTTTAGAAAGTCTGATGCTTCACTTGGTATATTTAAACTTATTAACCTAATTGCCAGGTCTCATTATTCATCCACTATGAGCTCATAGAAATAGCAAAGCCACAGAGTTTTAAAAGCACCTGATGATGTTTGGCTTGTATGTGGAGGGTGTAGTAAAACAGGTCACTGAGCACTGAACTCTTAAATGATCTCCCGCTGCTTGTTTATGCACTTTGAGAAGAAATGAGCAAAATGGGTCTCAAAATAACATAAACCAGAACTCCTTTGGTGTGTTGTTTCTTGTCAGTGTTGATAGATAAGACTTTTTTTGGGGGGATCATGACTGTGATCATGAACATGATCATGACTATAAAGAAAGAAATCAATAAATTGTCACACTGTCTCAAATCCTTACATATACATTCATACATGAATCTCAGAATATTGTTTTATTAATTAACAATCTCTAGTTATTTAACTTACTGCAAGGTTGAAATAATTTTGTTTGGGTAATTAAGTTTAAGTATATTTTCAGAACCGAAATGTCATCATATTGTACAATACTATGTGAAATTGTCCAATATATGCAATATTGACTTGATGTCAGTAATTGGAAAAAAAGAGGAAAGAAGACATGAAAGAAGGTTGAAGGTTCCTGTCTTTATATGACGTGTGGTCTGTGCCATATGCAACTCTAACCAGAGCCAGCTGTGCACTAACATCCATACTGCAGTATGTTAAAGTCTTACCAGCAAACCCCACCCCCACCCCCTGCATTGGCATAAGCTTCTCTAAAGACTTTAAGACAAAAAAAAGCACATTATGTGCTGTTTTTCAAAATGTCTGAATGAGAAAACCAAAAAAATGAATCAACAGCAGATATTAATCATATAGCAATTAAGAGAAACACAAAACGATGCACCAGATGTTTTTTTTTTTGTTCTTTCAAGTGTTTCAAAAAGTTTGGTTACTGCTTAGTTTAGTCTCACCACAAGAAGTTTTTCAACTAGTGCTAACGAGCAAAATATATTTTTATATCTGTCTTTACATTAAGCAATAGTTTAAAATAATAATAACTTTTTTTGCTGACTCATACTTTATTTTGTCTTTGCTTCCAGATAACCGTATGATTAAGGTGCAAGGAGCGCGGGAGCCATTAGAGTTTAAGTCCCACCAATGGTTTGGAGCCACTGTTCGAACTCACAAGGGCAAAGTAGTGGTGAGTTCTTATGAGTGTTACAATGATGTGGTATGCTTCACATCATGGAGGTTGGTGGTGTGTAAGATGACATTAATCCATTAGTGCTTGACTTGCACTAATGGATTAACTAAGAAGGGTGCAAGTCTTTGAAGTTATTAATGTTTTTATTGTTGGAATGCCAAGCTTGAGCTTCACATTTGTGTATTAGTTTTTAAATTCTCATTTAGTGTCAAAGGTGTCGTAATATTAAGTCAAATGCAAATGCACTGGTACCTAAAAAAAAATTATTTATCTAACCATGTTGATATTTGGCATCAAGTGATAAAAAGAATTTCTGTAGCATCATCAAAACTACAAAGCCTCAATTAAATAGAAAATACTTTGTCCTTAAATTTATTTATTTATTATTAATTTCTATGTTGAAATTACATTCAGACTAACCTATCATGGGTCTATGATTTAGAAATTAATTAAACTCTAAAAATACACCCAACCATATGTTCCATTTGAATTGAAATCACATTTATGTAATTAGAAATACCTTTAATAGCAATTTTTATTGTCTGATCTATCTCATCTCCTCCATGTCAACAGGCCTGTGCTCCTCTGTATCACTGGCGAACAGTGAAGATCAGCGGTGAGATGGATCCAGTGGGCACCTGCTATGTGGCTGTTCAAAACTTTAGTGCTTATGCAGAGTACTCCCCCTGCAGAACCAGTCAGTATCCTCTATTTCTTACACTAGTCTCTTTTCTAAGCACTACTCAGTCTTATACATATACCTTTATATTAATATTGATATTACAACACATCTTTCACCTTTAGATTTTGTATCTTTCTCTCAATACACCCTGTTTAACCTTAAAATGTTCCTTACTGCAAAAGTTTTGATACTCAAAATAATGGATAAACACTAATTTGTATGTCGACTGAGAATGAGAATGAGAAAACCATCTTGATACAATCTGTACAAGAGGCAATGGGATAGGAAATGATGCATTTTTGCTTTGAAATGTCCAGTCATCAGGATGAGATCTGAGACATGTGCAATCCACTAAAACCATGATGATTTTTTTTTTGCGACAAATCACTATAACTTCAAATCTTACTACATAGTAAATAACTACAGTGGCAGATAGAACTCTGAAAACTATTTTGCTTTAATGATTTGTGGCAAAGTTGCATCTGACCACAATTAAGTCATGACTCAGTAGTAAATATTAGTATGGGTAGCTGTTTACTTTTCGATAACCTTGGCAATAGGCCTTGGAATAAAATGCCCACACACCTAAATTCACTGATAAGAGAATGTACCTTTTTTTGTCCATATTATGTATATAATGTATAGTTTTATCTGATATTGATTTGCATCTTCAGATCTCTTTTGTTTTTGGTCAAAATACGCTTTACTTTAACCACAAGTCTTAATCAGTCTGAAACTTTAAATCTATTTTTAATCTTTGTGTATTTACTGTAGTTAGGCTTGTCGGCAGTGTAGCTTCTACCCATCTGTTTCATTGTTAATGTGACTGATTTGAGTGCTAATTTATCCATGTCATACAAGACTGATATACCACTGTATCTGCTTTAATGGCTTCCAAGTCATTTGCAGAACAGTACACAGCTATAATGATTTAGAAGACAAATCAGCATGCAATTTATTTCGGATAAACTCAAAAATTGCAGATCCTCTTAACTATCTTACTATCTATCTTACATTAAACACTGTGAAATGCCAGCCATATTTGGAGAAAGTCTTTACCACATCACTGCCAAAAGAAGAATGCTTGCACGGCGTTGACTTTGGCAAAATGTGCCAAAATCGGAAACCTGCACATATTTACTCAGCTTTGTAGCAATACAGGAATTGACAGTTTATAATAGTTTACAATGTAAGGCATGCGTATACACATTGTATACTAAAGAACGAATGGTATAAAGTGTATAAATATAATTGCATGTACTATATTCAGCCTTATGTGCTTTTGTATACAGCTTTTATATACAGCTTGTTCTGTATATTTTTAGCACTGTAAACTACCCATAATCATCTAATCACTGAACAATAACAATAGGGGATGTAGTATAATTTGAGTAACGCAAAAAACTAAAAAACATATTTCTCTTCAGATAACCCAGATCCTGAAGGACAGGGCTTTTGCCAAGCTGGTTTCAGTGTGGACTTTACTAAGGTAAGCCCTTTCTCATCTATTCTGTTATCAATTATTAACTAAATATGCTTCACTCTATAGCAAAGTGTTTATCATTAAAGCGAATAAATATGGGGATGCTAAAACATCAGTTGTAGTTCATAATGAAGTAGTTCATACTAGTTCATAAAAAAAAAAAGAAGTTTGTATTACTGGTACAATCTTGTTCTCTATTGGCATGATTGGCAGTAGATTTGTAGAACTGATTACTGACACCATAATAACAGCCCTCTAAACGGTAATTTTAAGCCCAGTCTTGAGATCAGGCTGAACGATCCAATAATTTTAAATTTGGTTCGCACAATATGAGCTTTTTTTTTATGCAGTTAAGGGTCAAACTAGAATAGTATGTTTGGTAAATAATAAATGCTAAATATTATTAAACTAGTTTATAATATTGTTATAAACACCACATTTATTATTATTATTATTATTATTATTATTATTATTATTATTATTATTATTATTATGTGGCAATACAACAAACTAACATCATACAACATTGTAATCAGCCTTAAACTGTGACATTTGTACAAATATGCATATATTTGTGGCATGCATCCATTTGCCTCCACCCGTTCTGCCTCTCTGCTTCCTTTCTAGCATGAGAACAATTTTGAAAGTTATTAAAAAGGGTGAAATAGGGGTTAGGAAGAGAGAATGACGCGCCAGACCAAAAATGAGACTGTCTAGCAATGGATGAATCAGTTTGACCTCTGAACTCCAAAGCTACAGGAAGAGTGCCCTCAAGCCCCAGTGCTCTTTGTATAGACCCTACATTCTTATATTATGTTCTTATAGACACATAAAAAAACTGTTCTTCAAACTATTAGCAGTGTCACACATGAATGCATGCTTACACGTTTCTCTCCTGCATCCACCATCCATGTGTCATTTAGTCATCTATACGTGTTGACATTTAAATCAATCAAGATGTGCTGACAAACACAAGATAAACTTTTACACGTCTATTGCCAGTTCATCTGACCTAATGTTTGAAATATTTATCTAGTATTAGTTTACACCTGATTATGAGGTATGAATCAATTTAATAACATCTTTAGAACAGTCACATGGAACAAAATATACTGTTAAACTATATAAGTATATATTTATGTTAAACTATATATATAATATATATATATATATATATATAGAGAGAGAAGAGAGAGAGAAGAGAGATGGAGAGAGGAGAGAGAGAGAGAGAGAGAGAGAGAGAAAGGGGAGGGAGGGAGTGAGAGACTTCAGGCTACTGGGAGAACATAGCAGTGGGTTAAGATGGGAGGACTTTGGTATGTTGAAGACCAGCCATTCTAAAGCATTCTGGACCTATTGTGGCGATTTGATGGATCACGCATAGAAAGATCTGCCAGGACTTATTTGCAGTAGCCTAGTCCAGATATGACAGAAGACTGGACAAGCATTTAGTGGCCTCAGTGAAAGGAAAGGTGTAGGAGGAACTGCATGACTGAGTCACATTATAATGTGGGTTATTGTTTAAACTAAGGTTTTATAACACAAGAGATTTTTAGAAAAGGGGTGTGAATACATGTTTCTAGAAATGCATAGAATATAATGCCTTTGTTTTGGTAATTACAATATCACAGCATTGTAGTGATGTTAAGTCTGGTTTGGACATATTTTGATGAATCAAGAAGTTAATATGAACAAACTCTATACTTTGTTATCAAGAATTGGTGCTGAGTGTTGAGGAAAGATTTTCCTGGTATGTTATTAAGTTTGCATCAAGACTGAAACTATAAATTCTGAATCATAAAGGTTTGTGGGATATCAGAACATGCTTTACATCAATCCAACACTTATAATTATGCATGGTGAAGGCATTAGAAACCCAGTTCATAAATCCTGTAATGATTACTGTGATTAAGGATGGAAAAGATTTAGAACTTGAGGTAAAGTTGGGCCAATACTAAAAACTTCACTTAACAAGACTGCTTTGCAAAGTAGTTTTATGTAAAAATACAGAAAAATATAATAAGCATAAATTAGAAAATACAATGCTAAAGACTGTGCCATTATAAAATTCAATAGTTCTTATAATGAATCTAGAATGTTACGTTTGGTTAATTATAAATAGTTAGCATTATCATTACTTGTTTTTCCATCACAGAAAATCTTTAGAAATACTTGCTGTAATATTTTCAATTAAGATGCTACCACTTTGTGTTTGATTATGACTTTTAACTACATAATAGCATATTTTTTTTTAGATACTAGACACTTTTTTTTTCAGTCTGGCGCTAATGTTTTTATATCCACATTTTATCTGTGCTTTAGGAGGGGACCTTAGTTGTAGGGGGACCTGGGAGTTTCTACTGGCAAGGTAATCAAATTCCTGTTCTCCCTTTTTTATCCATCATTCATAATGAACATTTAAAAAAATCACATATGGGTAAAATGACTGGAAAATTCCTCTGTTACCTGCAAAGGAAAAACTGGAAAGATCTTTAACCCAAGATGCTGCATAACTGTCCAGTGAGGCCTATTAGGCCACAAGTGAATGAATTCCCAATTCATTGCTGCTTCTGCTCATCCAATCATATAAAGCGGGTTGAGCCACAGAGATGCATGTATTCACAGCATGAGCGGCAATTAGGGCTGTAGTTTTCATGATTGGACAAAAAATTTGAATAACAATCTAATAAAGCTTATATCATGGTCAACATCATTTGCTATTGCCTCCAACAAATAATGTGGTTATTTTAAAGACTTTAAGATACTAAAAGAAACTTTTTTTCAAGATACTTTAATTCATCTTGTTTAAACAGTGTTCACTTCAAAGATTGAACACTTGAAAACATCATTTGGAACTAAAATACAGATAAACAGAATCTCACATTAAAACTTGTGCATAAAGAGCATGTGTTGAACTCTTTCTGTACATGCACAGGTTTTACAGACATAATCGCTATTATGATGGTTTTTGCTTTTGACCTACCAGAAACACAGTGTTGCTCATAATTTTATAACTGCAACTAAATGAGCCTAAGGAACGTGTGTCTGTGTGTGTCTGTCTGTGTGTGTCTATCTGTGTGTGTGTGTGTGTGTGTGTGTGTGTGTGTGTGTATATGTGTGTGTGTGTGTGTGCTTATGCATGTGCATGTTTGTTTGCACAATGATAAATACAGATTGTTGGATAATTGCAGCCATGTGTGCATGAGCAGATGCATGCATGCTATTCTGCAGACCCCCCACATTTCTCTTGCTATCATAAGAGCAGTATTGGGTGGATGGGCTGCACTGAAGCATGGCATTTAAATACAAACAAGAATATGGTATACCATAAGTTTCGCTGTAGGACTTTTGTCTGTAGTGCTACCATATAACTATATTCTGTATATTTTCTTGTTGTTATTAGTTTAATCCAGCACTCTTTTCATTAATATTCTTCAGTGCATTGCAGCTATGTTATTGTAATTACTACCATCTATTTAGTATTATAGTGCAGGTTTCAAGGTGATGCCAATGTTGTAGGAGGATATGGTGTTGCACAGTTGCACACACTTTTAAAGCCATAAAGATGTCCATTAACCTCCTCCTTTTCCAAGCTCTATTCGTTCTCTCTGACCTGAACTTTTTTTACATATTTTTTTAACACAGAAACGTGTAATATGGTATTATGTTATCATACACACACATATAACACACAAGTCCATTTATATACATTATATATATGTTATATATATGTTTTACAATTACACACCGTGTTCCATCAGTTTTCTTGTTTTTGTTTGTCCCCTCTTGGTTCTCTGTTCTCTATTAGCCAGAACCATCACAGCAGCGGTATCATTTGGGTGGTGGGTTGTTTACTGTCAGTTCTGTAGTGACACTGATTTGGTGAGGATTTTCTTTTAGCGTATCAGTGCTGCTGTAGTTTCATTTACCTCAGTAACACTGCTGGGATGGGAATAATACACCAACCAAATAATACCAGCTCTGTAGTGGTACAATTGGGGTCCTGACCATCAGAAAACAAAGTAACGGGGACGTACACAGTATGTACTGTAGTTAACAAACAGATGGACTACAGTGTGGAATTGTAGAATTACAAAGTCCAAATAGACAATAAGTGAAGCAAAAAGGAGATGTTCAAACTTTTGACTGGCGCTTTATGTGTGTTTAAATAATTAGAAAATTATGTTTACTTTTCTTGGAAAATTGTGTTGTAAAACACTGTTTTATTTATAAAATATTTACATGGTTTAATGCAACCATGCATAATTTACATAATGCCCTTAAAATAAATTGTGTAGATCAAGTAGCATGTTTAAATACACACTTAATGAGATTAATGGCAGAGAAGCAGGTCAGCCTACAGTCCACCTAATAAAAAAAGAGTAATGAGTTTATATAACCTTTAAGAAGAAGAGGAAAATCCAATCTCACTTTTAAGCATGCAGTTCGGTTACACAGTTACTCCCCTTACCGCAAATGTAATAGATCAGCTCAAATAAATTTGCTAGATATGAAGTTGGCTTATTTAGATTTGCACTAGAGCTGGGCTAATACGGTAAATATTTAAGCAAAGCTAATAGTTGTCAGCACAGCATTATATAAATGGTTTCCAAAAGCCATTGTATTAAGAACAAAAAGGTCCTGGATTCCATACGCTAACTGCAATGTAGCTAGAGACATGTTTTCCTGAGAATAAAACTGTAATTTGTACATTAATAAAAAAAAAAAGTACTTTCAAACACATTAACGATTTCATTATTCAGTAACTGGCTTATTAAAATCAATCTTGTGGCTAAAGTCATATAAAACTATTATTACAAGTTCAATTTCAAATGGATAAGATTACATATTGCAGCCACTTCATCGTAACAGCTGTATCTGAAATAACAAAATACATTCTAAAGGGTATTCTCATTCCAATGTGGCATATATTATGCCATGTATGCCTAATCCTCTCTCTTTCTCTCTCTCTCTCTCTCTGTGTGTATATGTGTGTAGGTCAGGTTATCACTGCTGGAGTTGCAGAGATCTTAAATGGTTACTCTTTGAAGGCCATTCTGCGAAAGGTCCAGGGAGAGAAACAGACGGCAGCTGTTTCAGATGTCTATGATGACAGCTACATGGGTATGAGGGAGCCATGTTTGTTTAGATGTTGTAGGCTTGTGGTTAAGAAACCAGCCTTGTGACCTGATGTGACCCATGTTCGATTCCCGGTCCCATCAAGTACTGCTATTCCCTGTAGGCAAAAATAGACTACCTTTAATTTTAGGAAATAGAAAAGGAGCAAGAAGGTGGTGTGTCCAAACGTTTGACTGGTTCTGTAGTTCTTCAATTAAAAAAAGACTTAAGGGTCAGTATGTACAGTAAATAATTGCATAGTCAGTGAGTACTGACAGTCCCCCCACTCAAATTCCTTTATGAAGCAACCCATTTATTTTCTGTTTTCTTATTGTTGCTCTCTTCCTCCTGTCCCTGTCAGGATACTCCGTGGCTGTAGGGGAGTTCACTGGTGATTCACAGCAAGGTAAAAATTCCCTTTATTCCCTATTCTTTATATATTTATTTTCTCCTGACTTTTTTGATTATGGGCACATGCAGACAGATGTGGCATCACACCTGTCCTGAGCAGTTTATTCATCAAACCCAGATGGGTTTTTATTACATATAAGTCCACAGCCAGAAAAGGCCTCAGAAAAAACCTATTAATGTCTGAACAGACCTAATAAAAAATGAAGTAGCAGACGTTATTAAGAATTACTGGTATCATAAACACAGCAAAAATTGATGAAGCAAAGTTAAAAAATAAAGCAATATATGGTTCTCATTAAAAAATCAAAACCGTGTGCTATTGAATATAGTGCTACTAAAATATGCTTTTGGAACTGATGTGTCTAAAATTTCAGTACCACTGCTTAGTGGCCTAATACAGCCTCTTTTTTCTGCTTTGCCTTCATCTAAATGGTATAGTATACTGGTATTATATGGTATTATACTCTAATAATATACTTACAATAAATTAAATGGTAAGTGAATCCTTGCTGACATGAACCCTCAAGCCTTTCTCTTCTGTCTTGATTATATTCATATTGCATTATTTATTTTGGGTGTTTCCTCACTTTAGGCCCACCCAGTTACAAATGTCACAAGGAATATTTACTCTGAATGAATTGGGGGTGGATTATAAGTGGTGTAATTGTTACCATGTTATTCAGTGCTTTTAAGTTCAATCCCCAATAATACTGATTATTTCTGTGAAGAACATGTAGTGTTGCTCTTTAAGGTGTTATATGTCAAGTGCATGTTAATTTTTTTAGGATGGTATTAAAGTGATACTGTAGTTAACTACATATGAACATCGAGAGAGAGAGAGAGAGAGAGAGAGATAGAGAGAGAGAGAGAGAGAGAGAGAGAGAGAGAGAGAGAGAGAGAGAGAGAGAGAGAGAGAGAGAGAGAGAGAGAGAGAGAGAGAGAGAGGGGGGGGTGGTAATGTTGGGCATTATTAACCATGTTCAACTTTTAAGATGCAACTAAGCCACAGCTCAAAAATAGATTTTTTCAATCAAACACAGACCTCTGTCATCCACTTCAGCACATCTGCTCCCTCCAGCGTTTAGACTGTACCAGGAATATTAAGTTTCTATTAAAATGAACAGGTTAACTGACTTAATCACTTATTGTTTTAGTACTTATGCTCCTTTTTGTCTTAGTTATGCATTTTCTTTAGTATTTCCTTTTGTCTTTCTTTAACCTAGTCACTGATTTAATCGTGCTTCATCAGTTATTTAAATAATTAGCTCACCAACACTTCTTAGATCCACAGAGTAGTTTAAGACTCATATATCAGTAGTTAGCTTTTATGTTTTCTAAAGCCTTACTATTTTATGGGTACAATATTTTTTTACTCACTTCAGTCAAATTTTTGTGTCAAATCCTTTTTTGACCTTTTTGCATTTTTTTTATAAATTAAATAATGTATTTGTTTTAAATCCACTTGCGTCAACACCTAATATTTACTGTTTTATCTTAAAATACGTGTTTTGATTTGCTCCGTGAGAACACTCTCACATATGGCTTATTCCAACTTTATTGTCTTTCACACTGCCTTCTGGTTACTATCTTCTGTCTGCATGTCTCATCAGCTATCTTAAATATTTATGTGTGAATGAATGACACGGTGTTGATAGTAAGGAAATCTCCAAGTCATTGTCCCCTCATTGTTTACTCTCAGATAACCTGGAAAGATTGATAGCAGTTTTGCATAAAAGTTCTATCTCTCTCTCTCTCTCTCTCTCTCTCTCTCTCACACACTCCCTCTTATGTATATGTTACTAAGTATATGTGCAAATATAATAGTATAACATCATTAATATTATGTGATGTTTCTTTTTTTATGCAGAATTGGTGGCAGGAGTTCCAAGAGGAGCACAAAACTTTGGATATGTAAGCACATGTTCTTAATTTAAGTGCTCTATTCTTTGCATTTTCTTATTTGTGTCCTTCCTTGCCCTTTGAGGTCAGAGGTCAGATTGGAAACGGGCGGAGAAAGGGCAGCCATTGTTAGAGTGTCGGAATAAAAAAGGAAACTGTGTGTCTATGAGTAAGGAAAAGGGGTGTGTGTGTTATAAATACCTGACCCAAGGAAGCAAATGATGCATTCATTCAGAGAACATTTTTTGCAGCACTGTAGTGTATGAAGATGTGTTGTGAACTCATTTTCTCTGATGAGTATGGCATGTGAAACATTTTTGCCATGAAGATGCCTGTGTGAATGAGAGTGTGCTTTGGTCAGCACATGTCTATAGGTGATTGTGAGTTGCTTAGCCTCTCTTCATATGGATACTATTTCATATCTTATGAAGGAATTCCCTATCTGAGCCATAGTATTACGGGGATTGGGTAGGGTTTTCTTATTGTACATCTGCTTTAGCTTCAACTAAATAACAAACTGCAGCTATGGTACAAAATGCGGATCAAATTAACATCTGTCCTTCGGTTTATAATCTCTAACACAGAATCACTCTTTTTAAAACAGTACTTTAAACAGTACTTTCATTCTATCTCTTTGGAGTAAAGGAAGATAAATGGCTGATTGATGGAATGGAAATAGAAGAGGGTTAATCTGCCAAAAAAGAGAACGTTTGCTTTGATAGAACATATGGTACGTAATTTCTAATGTACTGTGCAGTTTTAGTGCAACAGCATATGCATGTGGATATTATGCAGGAAAAGAGGGTTCGACAAGAACATACAGTTTAGTTTTGTTGAGCTAAGCATAATAAAGAAAGATACAGATAGATTAACAGGAGTAGAATACAGAGTTGGTATATAGAGCTGTGACTCGGTCTGGCTCAATATGTTGTGTGTGTGTAGGGTTTGGCGGGTTGGGCGGGGGTGTTTCAGGTGAGATGTGCTTCAGATTTATGGGTCATTGGAAGTTGAAAAGCCAAACATAATCATTTAATAATTATAATTAAAAAAAAAAATTTAAGTGAAAGACACTAATACGTATGTAAATTCTATATATACAAATGGTAAGAGGATGGGTGGGTTTGAGAAAATAAACATTGTTGATTATATGACAGTTGTATATATAATTTTATGTCAGGATTTATCTCAGAAATCATGATTTTATTCTTGATTTAAATTTAATTGTAAGTCTTTGAATTCTCTCCAGGTTGCCATGATCAACGCTACAAATCTCACTGTCATTCAGAATTTTACCGGAGAACAGGTAGGTTCATTTTATACAACATTAATTAAATATAGAGGACTTTAAATAAAATATGTTGGCCATTAATTGCTGAACTGGTGAATATTATTGGACACAGGTTCTCACAGGTAAGCAGTAAATTTACTACATAATCCTCATGGAAACACAAAGGCTCTGTCAAAAATGCTTAACATTAGTTTGCATAAAAGTGTTGCTCTTATTATTGTCTTTTCACCTCATTTTAAGTACAAAGTGAAACATTCAAAACTTAAACATTCTACCAAATGAGATTAGATCAGACAAGTGTAATACAGTATGTAGCTTGTGGTTTGTAATAAAGTGTAATTTTTTTTCTTTGGCCATATGTGGAAGCGGCATCTGTAGTCTGATTACTTCTTTTTGTGTGCTGTTAGATGGCTTCATATTTTGGATATACGGTAGCAGTGACTGATCTGAATGGGGATGGGTAAGTTCATTCTTACAGCTAAAAAAGTAAAAGAATGACGACAGATGACTGACACAAATCACATTGTGAGATCTGGGAGGGGTGGGTTTTAATTTACATTTTGGGCTCTTGAGTGACTTCCTTATTCGATTACTAGTGTTGCATGTGATTTGTGAGGAGAAATTGATACATTTACTTTCAGTTTTAATCTAAAAACATCTGCATCCCAGATGAAATGTTGAAGTAATTGTCACCTGTCATTGTATGAAATCTTTTAGACTTATGGATTTCTTAACTTTGTTTCTTTGTGTCTCATCCCCTTATCTTCTAATCTAATCAATCTACTAGGGGCGCATGTATCAACTGTACATGCTGGGTAATCTTATGCTTCAATTGTTGTGTATACACTTTTGGGATGGCCTTGTTTGCTTCCTCTTTGCTTCTCTCATCACATGTCCTGTTGTCCCCTTTTTTACATTTATTTCTTCTCACATCTTATGATTTCTACCTATTTTCTATCACTGTACGAGCTCCCCACTCATGTTATATTTTGGTTCTGGTCACGTCTATATTTTCTAATCACTCTTTCTACAGTCAAAATATTGTCCACCTTTTTGTGACTATTGTATTCATATCTGTTCTTTTTTTCTCCTTACAATTACCTCTGTGTTTTTTCTGTCTTATTGCTTATTTAAATAAGAGTTTGTATTCTTCCTGCACTTTTCTTGTGTTGAGACTGCTGGTTGTTCAGTGGGCTTTGTGGACAGACATGGTTGATTTTCATTGTGGTTAACGTTCTTGCTCCTCTAGATTGGAGCTGGAAACTTTCCATGATCGTGTTTAAGTTGCTCATGTCTTCGCTGTTAACCCTGACCTTTTTGTTTATGGCAAAATGCAGTTCTCCACACACTAACATACCCAAGAGCATACAGTGCTAAAACCACTAGACACAGTACGTCATGGTGTATGATAAATCCTCGGATGTGGTGTAACAGCTAAATAAATTAACTGTTTGTTTGAAACCATGCAAATCAAATCCTTTAATCTTAGTAGAAAACTTGGATGTTTGGATTGTTTTTCATTTGACAAATAGAATCTAGATGTCATGTTGTTTGGTAGTTAGATGTGGTTCAGTAGTTTAATTTGCTGAATTTTAGACATATGTGTAAACTGCAGTTGTGTAATATGAATCACAGAAAAATTATCATTCTTTTGAAAAATCTGGATACATGACTATTCAAGCATCAGTAATGGTATATAAATGTATGTCGTGTGTGTGTAGGTTGGACGATGTTCTTGTTGGAGCTCCACTTTACATGGACCGTGAGTTTGAGAGTAAGCCACGTGAAGTGGGACGGGTTTATCTCTACCTACAGGAGGACTCACTCCTCTTTTCGCCTCCTATTACACTCACTGGTACACACCTGTTTGGACGCTATGGCAGTTCCATCGCCCCTCTTGGAGACATCAACCAGGATGGCTACCTAGGTAAATGTTTGTTTGAAGGATACTAGTAAATCTATTGTAAGCCTCCTCTTCCTCCACGCACACTCATCCTTACACATTTCCTGCCATGTTTAGTCCTGGATGAAGAGGTCATCCAATTCTCTATCCGAATGCTGAAAATGTAAATGTGTTATTTCCCGTTAGAAGTCTTACGACTTTCATAATCTCTTAATATAATCTCAATATAATATAAGTTGTTGTATTTATTAAACATTATTCAATATTTCAATATCAACAACACCAGGTTGTGTGAATCTTTTTTGTAGAGATATGAGCTGTAGAAATGTAATGACAAGAACAATAAAACATGTAATTTACAAACTATACATATTTTATTTCTTTCCTAAAAGTAGTAATAATAATACTCAGGGTAGTAATTTATATAATAATATGCAAGTATAACTGTGTTTGAGAGATTACAACAAAATCATGCAACCCCACAATATGTGCATGTTTGGGATGGGGGTGCTGTATGTGTGGGTAGTGTCACGGTGCACTGTGTGTGATCTAGACCTTCTGTCCAATGTTTACATTCTTCTCTTATATTTGTTTTCATATTTACTTCCACTGTTTTGGTGGATCTGTTGACCTCAAGTGCAGCTTTCTTACCGAGAAATGCAGCCAATTAAACTCCATCACATGTTCAAATGGTAAATGAATCCAAATTTTAGCATTCACATTTAGAAACCTGACCATTTAATTATCTATATAACTTTGCAGAATTTGTGTAAGGTAGCATGAACGCATTGTGGGTAGGGCTAATGTCACAAAGATTGAGGCTTAGGTTTACACATTAAGTCTCACTAGCACTGTTTATAGAAAGCTAGCAGAATTGGGACACTAAAAAGAACCTTTTAAATAGTTTTTTTTACACAAGCCCAACCAAAGATATGCAAAGAGTTGTGCTGACCTCTAAATGGAGCAATTAAGGCATCTTTATCAGCATGTCTTTGAAATGTGGGAGGAAACTGTAATGAACTTACTCAGACATAGGGAGGACACTACACCTTTGAAATTTTGAGACACTTTAGAATAAAGAAATCCTTTAGTGAATACTTTCATAGCTGTAAGTGCAACTTATAATGTTGATAAAATGTCAAAAATAAGTTAGTTAATACACAGGATCAATTCAAGCATTTAATTATCACTAAATAAAGGGACATTTTAAATCATTTTCATATGTATAATACATATGAACATGAAAAAATGTAAAAAATCAATACATTTCCATGAGAAATATTATTTTTATATGTAACACTTTTTAAACTTTGTTTGACCTTTTAATATGTTTGTTTCACGTGATGCACTAGGATAGTATATATGAGATAGATTCGGATAACTAGATGTAACGCAGCCAACAGCATTTTGTACAGAAAAGAAATAAAGTCCTTCTGATCCCAAAATTTTACCCAGAGCATATGGGTTAGAGTTCACATTTAAAGTAAATGTTTGCACATATTTACCTAGAAATATAAGAACAGCAGCTTGATAGTGTCACAGAAACCTTTTTACATCATGTGTTTGTAACTTTCTAAATGAAGCATGCAACTACCCACCTGCTCTATGGAACAATTACAGAAAAAGCATGAATGACTCAGCCATGTGGTGTGTGTGTGTGTAACCAAATACTTTTTCTTTAAATAGTGAGATTAGCTGGAATTGACAAATTGATGCATTTTGTGTGTTGGTTGTTGCTATGGTAAAATTTATGGTCTTACTTTGATGTTGACTCTCAGCCAGTCGTAGTCCAACCTGCCCTCCTCCATTTGTAATCCAATGTGTCTATGGTCTTACATAAAGCTGGTTCCTGAGTTTGAGTACAGTTTCTATATCAAGTTTATGACAGAAATTGGCAAAGAATTAATTAGCATTTACTCTTACTTGGCTTCTCGAACTCAGAAAGTTAGACTTTGTGCCACTAACGGAATGCCAGTATGACTAGAAAGTAATAGTTTTATTGCTTAGTTTTTCAAAAACCACATTTCTGTCCCAGATAAAGATAATTGCTGGCTAATATTTTTATTTGTCTGTGTCTGTAGTTTAATGATTTTTGCAGTAATTCAGGGAGGAAAATATAATGAGATAACGGTCTTTAGAGATGACGGTGACTCATGGTGCGTCTGTGTGAGTGCATGTGTGCACGAGTGTGTTGATAAATTAAAAAGCAGTTTATCAATCCCTGAAGAGCTGTATACTAACCTGAGTCTTCACTTAAACCTTTAAACTTCATACACACACACACACACACACACACACTCTCTCTCTCTCACACACACACACACACATAGAGAGAGAGCATAATGTAGATATACTCAAATAGCAAGATAAATACTTTACTGAAATACACAAATCCATTCAACTTAACCTATTATTTACTTACATGACATTATGTACTTTATACAAAAAATTGTTTTGCTATTTTTTTTCTTTAAACCAACTAAGGAAATAAATGTTTTCTGACTCATAAATTATTTACTATGTATGTATGGACAGTATGCTGATGCAATCCATTTTTATTTACAGACATTGCAATAAGTGCACCATTTGCAGGTGAGGATCGTGGGGGACGAGTGTTTATCTACAACAGTCAAGCGTCTGGCTTAAGGCTGGAGGCCTCACAGGTGCTCAAAGGATCCTGGGGTTCATCTGCAATCCCAGCAGGCTTTGGCTTCACGTTGCGTGGTGATTCGGATTTGGACAACAATCAGTATCCTGGTGAGTAGGGACAAAACTTTTGTTACTGCTCTTTTTTCATTTTCTTTTTCTATGGCTGTGTGCAGAGCTTGTAAGGATCCCTGTTAATGTAATCATCTCGCATGTAGACCACAGAGATTAGAAAGAAAGAAAGAAAGCGAGGACTCAGGAATGTTAGTGATTTAGAAACATTTGTAGTGGATGAATCAAACCATCAATTTTATTCCTTTCTTGAGTTCAAGCTGCTGATATGGATTTGATTTGAGCTATTCTAATATTTGCTTCATGTTGCGACTGCTTCAAAGGGTGTCACATGTTTTCCCAACCTCTATTTTTTTCCAGAGTTGCCTTTCTGTTTGGCCTTTAGGGTAGTTTGTTCAGAGCAGAACAGCAGAATACCTTCATCTGCTCATGCATGTTTATTTCTGGGGTTGTGTGATTTAAGAACGCTGCAAATAATTTTTGGAGTGGAGACTTATGTGAATTAAAACTTTTATGGTGCTGTACATAAAATTCAATCCTTTTATACCTATTATGTGTTTAAACCTCTGGAGGGTCCCAAACAGTAAGTATATCCAATGTTGTGGTAATTTGGGATTTGTATAGGGAACACACACAGACACAGACACATACTTTTGCCCTTATTTAAAAGATGGAAAGAGTATTCCACCTTGTTTAATAGGATTAATTCTGTAAGACGTGGCCACCAAATCTGTCTACTGAATAAGTATTAATATCATTCTTCATTCTTTTCTGTTCTGTTCATTCTTTTATTCAATAAGGTCACATTTATTAAAGTTATATTAACTTACATATAAACAGCTGAGTCCCTTCTTTGTACATATGATTTACTGAGTGTATGGTTAGAGACGGGAGGTGACAGATTAACTTTCCAGAACCTCACTATATCAACAGCGTATAAAACCATGTTTTGCTCTCAAAGGGAAAATTGGAATAAATGTGTTTGTGTGTGTGAAAGTATATACGTGTGCTTCGAAGTCTTCAATTAAGACAGATGTTCCTTGCTAAACCTGAACCCAAATAGTGATTGAAGTGTAACATTAGATTGTGTGCTGCCTGTTCAGATTTCTGTACCGAAGGAAATGTTTAATTTCTTCTGTTGCCTGGTAACATCATATCACTACATGGTGGCGTGTACAATTTGTAACCCAGTTTTTGTAATCTGCTACAGATGTAAAATTCTGATATGAGCCCCTTAAAAGCAAGTTTTTTTCCCCACTTTTTGTCTTGACCAGAAACTTTTAATCAGAAACTGACCTGACCCATGAGCTGTTTACTAAAAGTGTCACTCTCATTTTGTACAGGCTCTTTGTACATTTATTTATAGACTGTAATCTTGAATTAATTAAATGAATATATTTCTGTTCACATGATGTACCAGTCAAAAGTTTGTCACATCCACCAGATAGATGGACTTTCTAGTTTTACAATTACATACTGTAGTTCATCTGTGTTGTTGTTTTTGTTAGTTGCTTCTCTGTTGTCTGTTGGACAGGATTTTTGGGTTGTATATTTTTATTGTCACTATTGCAGTGACACGGATGCGATGATGTGGTTTTAAAGTAGCTTATACTGCTGGAATGAAAATACCACCAAAGATCCATTTAAGTAATCCTTCTGTGTGGAGTCTGATGTCCTCCCTGTACCTGCAAAGGTTTACTCAAGGTGCTCTAGCTTCCTCCCACATTCCAGAGACATGCTGATAGGAAAATCGCCCCATGGTTGTATTGTTTGTAACTGCTCCTGTCAGTAAATAGCCATTAATGCTGTGTTAACCTTAACAAACCAAAAACATATTGCTTCTTCACAGGACTTTCGATTGTACATCAAACATTTATTTTAAGTTGTACTCTAAGAACTTTATGATCTATTGTGTGGTGGCAGGTGCATAGACTTTATTATAAACAATTATTAATTAAGGTGTTCATGTGAATAATTGATTCATTTTGTGTTTTATTGCCATATAATTCAAAGGTTCTATGGTTTGGACTGCTGAGGTAAATCCAGTGAACTGTGTGAGAGGAAGTGCAGAGATTCTCTTTTATGTTTCCATGCTAAACTAGACTTATGAAGACATAGGTTTGAAAGAACGCATTCTTTTTCCCTGATGACGTTAAAGACCAGGTGTCTGATAAGCCTTTGATGATTCTCATTGATGAGGTGTGTATTTGGGTCTGTGTGTGGTTCACATGCATGCATTATAGATAGCTTTAGCAGTGTTCTGTTTAACATCATGCACAACCTGTGTGAGTGGTGTACGTGTGCACGCTAGTGTGGCTGTGTGTGTTTGCTTGCATGTACACTTTAGGGAAATGGTGAAGGTCAGAGGTGAATCCCCTTTGCCCCAGTTTAGATCTGAATTTGGGGTTAAAATTAAAGGTCACATGACATGACTTGTCAAAAAGCCAAGCACAATTAACTTTGCAACACTTCCTGTTTACACTGGCGTTCTCTGCACAAACAAAAATAAATGGGAAAAGTGTGTTGATGCTGAACAGCAAACCTTTTATATTTTTAGATGTAAATGCAATAAGGGATCTGGACTATCCCTCTCAAGTCAATGACTGTTTTTTTTAGCTATCACTGACAAAAGATTCCAATTTCCACTGTTTTCTGTGTTTTAAGGTGTTTTATTTCAGGTGCAGAGTGAGTTTGATATAAAGCCAAAGTTTCACCTTGTGACCCATTGCTCTCATAATATTGCAAGAAGGTCCTGTGTACAATTTCTGATTGGTGATGTCCATGGGAGTACTTTTGCATGTTCTCCTTATGCCCTTCCACAGCTGTAATTAGAGGTATTGTTAATGCTACAATATTCAATCCTTAGTTTTAAATTTTTTCAATTTACTTTAAGCGATGCATCTCTTAAGAAACATTCACCTGTACACACACATCCACGTTTATATACACACAACCAAGCGCAGATGCAAACCCGTCTAAATCAGCTTCAGCATTTAGCTTTAATTAAACTCTATATCAGTTATTTTTGCATATCCTTCTAAATCCTCTAAGATATGGTTTGAATGAAATGGATAGCAGGATTGATGGGAAGGGTGGATGGATGAAATGAGCAGGAGGAATGCAAGGTTAAAGCTGTAGGAGGGGATTTCATTTGCTGGCCTTGTTCACTGGCAACACAAAAATGTCTTTGGTTGAGATAGCTTAAACAGATGTGGACTTTATTTAACACTAAGCGCTAAGATCATAATAGGATGGGCATTGTGGTTTCATTTGTGGCTATAACTTGATATATTAATACAATATAGTGCAATATTAATGTTTAGATAATGTCAATAACATCCATTATTATATGTAAATAAAAAAATATGTGGGTCCTGGCCATTACACCCACTGTACATGAGTTGATTATTCCCGTATAAAATTCATGGGCCCCAAGTACATGGTGTTATACAATATCTAAACTCTTTGCAGATATGTTCTTCTCTTGTTTCAATGAGATTGTAAGTACTATGAATGTATTCTGAAAAAATATTTCATTTTATACTTTGTTTCTTTTGTATTTTTCTTTTATATCCTTTTTCCTTGTGGTATTAGAATATCCTAAGTGTTTACTTTTTGACATTTCAAAAAATTTTGAACTTTATGCAGTACTTTTTTTGAATCTTAACAAATGCAAAAATTCAACATACCTAGCTTACCTAGTTATGGGGGTGCACACTGGGCAGTTTTAAAAGAAAAATGGATGGTATTAAAGACAATCTAAATGCATGGAGTTCTCTGCTAGACAGCTTAAACAAGGCAAGCTTCCCCGCACAGCACAGCAGCAAAAAAAGACAAGGGTGTTGTCAGTCCCTTGGAAATGATACTGAATCTGAACAATGCTGCAAGGGGGAAAAAAGCTATTCTCACTATAGGTGGCCAGAGCTAACGAATGCATTTTCCTGGAAAAGCTTTCCAGGAGATTGTTTTTATTGCTACAGATTTGTGGGTTATGGATGAGAAGTATGCAGTATCATGGATAAGGGTGTCAGGTATACTCTTACGAACATATAAAAAGTTTGCAAATTTTTAAGCAAATTTATGTTTACACCAGCAGATCTATTTAATTGATTCATTGAATTTAAAAGCTTTTAATATTATATAAATATGTTAATGGTGACCCCAGGTGTCATATTCCCTTATTGTGTTGTTATTGTGCAATGCACTTCCTGCAACACTTCTTTAATTTCTAAAACCGAAGGCATGCTCTGTGCTTTTTTCAAAACCCTTAAGCAACATAGTCTCCTGGGTCAATTCCAAATCAGCCCACTTTCATGATATAAGAAGGTGTAAAGTCCTGGATGTGGGATCTGGCAAATTTTCAGAATCAGATGAGCATGTGAAACCCTTATTAAGGTTTTTGGAAGTGCACAAGTACATTCCTGCCTGAAAGACTTGGACTCTGGCAGTGTACCTACAGCCCTCTAGGAGCAATCCATAGTCAACCAACTATTAACTGAGTTCAAACCTGTGCATATATTTTTTAATTCTTAGACTGAAATAAATCCTATTTGTCAAAATAGAAATTTGAATCCTCATAAGTCCACATTTTATGTTAGCGCTACAAATGTTACTCTCATCAGTTCTATTCTTTCTTTCTCCTGTTACAATTATTTTCAAATGCAAAATGTAAATGAGTTTCTTTCATTGTGCTGTGCTGTTTTGGTTAATAGATGATCATATGTTATTAAGTAATGAGGTAAAATGAGGTGAAGAAATGTTGTATAAATAGTTTAATAAGGGTTGTGGTAAGTTGACTGACAGTTATGGCAAAAACAGCTGTTACAAGAAGAGTGAAAAACTGCCCATAATAACAGAAATGTAATTTGCCTTAAGTGAAAAGGAAGTGGAGTGTATGAGTCCCTTTATGGTAGCAGTTTCTTCATGTGTGATCATTAAATAAGTTATGTGCATGTGAATATAATGTAATGTTTTATTATTTCATTTGGTTTCATTTCAAAGTCTCAACAGAATAAGAGTGTATATTCATTTTCCTAAAGTAAGCATACTCCCTGTTTTTATAAACCTCCATGCTGTAATGTGATACATATATTAGGGATTGTACTTAATAAAAAATATTTAATTTTAAGTAAATAATTAAATTTTTTAATAATTTAAGTCTATTTATTAGTCATTGTTTAGAGGATGTAGGAAACTATTTTAATTATTAACTATATGACATAAATTTTCTCAACGTTTCTAAAAGACAATGAAGAATGCACGTCCCTAATGGCTTATAGATTTGTAATGTGTATGTCTTGTAACCGTTCAGATTGTCATTTGTAATACAATAAAACAGTATAATACAACATGAAATAACTGTTAAAATAAATATATCATGTAATCCCAGACAGACTTAATGATGTTAAGATCAGGGCTCTGTGGGGGCATACCATCACTTCAAGGACTTCTTCTTCATGCTGAAGCTATTTCTTAATGACTTTGGCTGTGTGCTTGGGGTAGTTGTCCTGCTGCAGAATAATACATTTTTCACACCTGCACAGTACTGTATATATAATAAAACAAAAAAATCACAAACCAAAGTCTAGTGTGCACCGTTTTTAGATACATATTGCAGTTCAATTCAAACCAAATGCAATAGAGATTAGATGAAAGTGACGTTCTGAATTTATTTTGTGAGATTGATGTCTGGCTTGGGACAAAACAATTACCTTTTGTTTTTCTTGAGGTATGGGGAATTACTAAATTGTGTATGGATGTTATGTGAGTCATAGTGTGTAAAACAGAAAGTATGAGCTATTTCAAGCTGCTCATGTTGTGTTCACTGATGTGAGTAGAACCTGAGATGTCTGTGTGATGGAGACTGCTGGAAATCACTCCCAGCTGCGGCATGCTTTCAAGCTGACACACTGTCCCCTCTCTTCTCTGTGCACGCACACATTGTGTTTGTCTTGTGTGTCAAATGTTTCACTGCCTGTACCTGTACATGTGCATGTGTTCTGTGTCTTGTCTTATATCTGTTTTGCATTATGTTTTCTGTAGATCTTCTTGTTGGTGCATTTGGAGCTGACAAAGCGGTAGTGTACAGGTAAGTCTTTCTCTCTCACACACAAACACACACACACACACACACACACACACACACACACACACACACACACACACACACACACACACACACACACACACACACACACACACACACACACAAACAATGCAAAACCACTACCACATGTTCCTCTCATTGGTGGTTGTGAGCCTTTGTAAGGACTGGACTGTGTGTTTGTGTGTGTGTGTGTGTGTGTGTGTGTGTGTGTGTGTGTGTGTAAGTGTGTGTGTGTGAGTGTGTGAGTGTGTGAGAGAGAGAGAGATAGTACTGCAGTGTGTATGTGATGATTTTTTTTTCATTTCTGATGATTAGCGTTGAGGACAGTCATACATTGTGGCTTTTTGCAACAGCTGTCATTTTAAATAAATTGCCAACTACTTTCCACAAAGCCACCAAGTGACACCTAGAACACACACATATTATTTAAACATGTTCCAGAACACACTCTTTCTAACCCACTTGGCTGGGACAGGACACCGTCCATGTTAAAGCTATCAGCAGGCTCTGTTTAGTTTGTGAAAGCTAATGTTACCAGCGCCATGCCAGCAAAGAAGCGTTGGATTTTAAAACAACAACAACAAAAGAATGGAGTTTAAAGTAAAAGTAGAAGCAGGTGCATAAATAACAGGTTGTGCTTATTTTCTCTGTATATGTTTATTGTGGACAATACCACCACTTCTGTTATGAACAACCATCCGTTTAACGTAAATACATTTCACAGATCTTCTGTTTATAATGTACGTATATGTACATTTTAATTTTTTTGTATTTATTTAAAATGTAATTGTATGATTTATTATTCTGAAATTGTATTAGAGCACGACCGGTGGTTACAGTCGACGCTCAGCTCATTCTTACCCCAAAAATTCTAAATCCAGAGGATAAGGCTTGCCGCATGCCAACATCTGATATCATGGTTTCCTGGTAAGTGTTTCAGCTTTACCTGTCATAAAGTATCTATGTCATGATTCTGTGTTCTGGTTTCTTAGGAAACCAGTTTAGGAGCTCAGCTTTTTTTTTCTCATACTTGAGATAGATTTTTTTTTTATTTTGTGATGTCTGTTAAGCATGTGATAAAAACATAGCAATTTATTTTCCACCTCCACTTATTATAAAGATGTACTTGGTAGTTTGATAGTGACAGATTATATTCCTCTTGTTTCTTTACCTGTATTTTTCCCAGTTCATGTCAATTAGGTTCAATTCCGAATTGAATTTAAGTGTTTTTATTGCCTTACTAAAAAAAACAACACTTGCATTGCTCTCTCTCTCTCACTCCCTTTCTTTCACTTCAGTTTAGTAAGCCTTATTGTCATGACCGTAACAGTGGGTAGAATATTGCTTCAAAGTACAAAATACATTTCACATTAAAACTGCAGAATATTAATGATACTGAGGGATGAGAAAATTTAAACCATTCTGTATCTCTAGTTCTTCCTCTGTATGTTTGTGTGAGTATGTGCGTGCGTGAGTGTGTGTGTGTGGGGGGGTATGTCTCAGACTTAAAGCCAAGACACTGATAGTCCTGTAATAGAGCAGACTTTGCCTGAAGCAGTGAAACAAGTACTATAAGCACTGAATTGCTCCATTAGGAATAAGAGACATTAATGGTTAAAAAATATATACATACAAACTCACACACACATACTTACTCAGGATGCCATTAGTGGTGAGCTTCCTGTGGTAATTGTAGCTGGCTGACAAAACTACAAGTGAGGAAGCGTTCCTGTACGGTCAAAGCACAGGTCAGATACTGTCCCATGGGCACTGCTGTGTACTTTTGTGCACATTTATACATTAGTGTGTGTTGTGAGTTGTAATTGCGTTTTGTCACATGGGAGCAGCTCTAACAAGTCTAACACAGAAACATTATTAACTTATTTAGCAGGGCTACTCCTTTTCTAATTACACACAATTTACAACATACACACACACACACACACACACACACACACACAGAAACCCCATAAATTATTTATTTTTGGTTTCCAAATGTGTTTGAGATAAGAAGGGTGGATTTTACAAACTGTGTGAAACACTGGATTTGATGCTAAAGCATGCATGGAATCAATTAAAAAATAACTGTAAACAGCTTGAATTATTTCTCTGAATGTACCACATTTTACATTTCAACAAATTAATTGTGCAACACAGGGGAATATGAGACTTCCTGTGTTACACTATCAGACAAGGAGGCGTATGTGTGGGTGTGAAAGTGTTTATATTAGAATATATCAAATATATATATATAAAAAATTTACATTTTTTTTGAAGAACAGGATCTTACAAAAGGCAAGATATTTTGCATTAATGGCTGTTGTTTTGATATGGCATGTTTAGCAAACGCATACGTTTTGTGATCTTTTGGTGTTTTCAAATTTTTAAGAATTTAGTTGCCAATGTTACTTCAATCTTTGCTGTATTTTTATTAACATATTTTTAAATTAAATTTTACTCGTTTTTGTACTTGCTAATATACATACATATATGGAGGAATTATTAATAAATTGAGAAATTATTAATAAAAACAGATTAAACAGCTATTTATATATTCCAATTATGTAAAGAGTATTTATTACAATAATGTAAAGTTTAGAACAAGGTTTTTGAGAGGAATGTGGCTGTAAATCGAGGATAAATTGAGCTATATGATTTTTTTTTTTTTTATTTCAAACTATTTTTCTATTCCCAGAGGTGTTTTGATAAACAAATACAGAGGACAGGAAGAGGATATTTGATCCCACTAAGTAGCACTTTTAAATTACAGGCCATCATTAGATGACGATTAGTGAGAGTGGGGGATCTATGGTGAAGTTGCCTGATGTAGAGGCATTATTAAGTTATCAACTATCTGATTGAGCCGTTGAACCCAGTTTCTTCTGATGCTTCATGTATTCAACCTGTTTTTGGTATTCGTAATTAAAATAGAAGACAATTAAAGACTCTTTTGTACTTAATAACACTTAATAGTGGACAGTACCCTTGCATAATGGTTCAATCATGTATGGTACATTGCCTGTATGTGATTTATTTGTGACTTTAGAGCACCGAAGCTAAATTGCAGTTTGTCCATCTATCTAATTGTTGTTTTTTTTCTGATTCAGTTTAAGAGTTGATGTCTGTGCTAAAGTTTCAGGGACTGGACTTACTGATAGTGTTGGTAAGAAACAGCTGTTTTTTTTTTTTGTCCTTGTTGTATTTTTTTCTTACAGATAGCTTAATAGTTTTTTTCCATGGAGCCCCAACAAACAATTTATGTGTCTCGTCTATAACATGAATGATTTAAAGGATGGTTAACAGCAAACATGTCATTTATAGCCCTTATTATACAATGCATGGTATTTTTATTTACTTCCTTTTTTCTGATTTCTCAGCCTTACAAATGGAACTGCAATTGGACCAACTAAAGCAACGTGGTGCAGTGAAACGAGTTTTGTTCCTTGACTCACATCTACATCAGCGCTCACTACAGTTAATCATGGACCACCGTGATTATCAGCGCTGCCTCAATCACACCATCTACCTGCGGGTATATATATATTTATATATACACACATTCAATATTTTGTGTGTTTTGTGTGTGTGTGTGGGTGTTAAATACCTATATACTTATTTATCAAAACAATAAAAGCCTGCTTTCTGTTAATGAGCAGATAATGGAACATGGACAAAGCTTTGTGACACAGTTTTCTTTCAATTAGAAACCAAAGCCAACAAACTCTGACAGAAAAGGAAAACTGTCTTTTTAATTTTTATATATATATATATATATATATATATATATATATATATATATATATACACGCAATTATATATATATATATACACAATTAATAGTTAATCATTGTAATTAAAACCCAGGCAAATCAGCTTGTCAAATCAACACCATAAATTATTTTATGTGGGCACCTATATATGTGCACTTGTGTGGGTGTGAGTGCAAATGTGTTCAGAGGAAGTGACTAATGGTTAATCCCACAGCCCAGCCTTCTGTTAATCTGATAGAACTCATTCTCATTACAGTATCATTGTTAGACTGTGATACAGCTTTTCCCGAAGGATTGGGTTGCTTTCTTTCCTTCCCTCTCTCTCACATGTAAACTCCCTTTCTGCTCAGCTCCCCAAACCTAATTAAGTGATTACATTTGTTGTGTTTGGCTTTGCAGCATTTTGCTATTTACAAAAGTGTTTTATCTTGATTTTGTTTCTGATTCCCAGCACTAGGTCATGTCAGCGGAAGAAGGGAATATAAATTGGTAGATTTTAGGCAGGAAAAATGAGGGATGTAAAGAAGGAGGATGTATTTAGGATGTCTCAATAGCTGAGTGCTTATGAGAACAATGTGGTGAGCAAACAAAACCTAATATCAGTAGCTTATTTAAGGTATTAAAATACATTTGTTTTAAAATAAGAAAATGTGTTGTTGTTTTTAAAGAGCTTTAAAAGATCTGCATTATTCAGATCAGAAATATACATACTTATGCCTTATGCCTAAATAACTATTTAATTTAAGCATTACCATTCATCTAAAAGATTAGAGTTAGGTTGAAGATAGAAATATTAAAGAGAAAGCAACTTTTTGCCATATAGTGTGTATATAAGTATTTTTTAACACCTTCATTGAACACTCAGACTATTTGTTCTGTTTTGCAGGATGAAGGGGAGTTTAAAGATAAACTGAGTCCAATAAGTGTGTCTCTGAACTACAGTCTGGATCAATGGCTCCTCTATCCAGTTTGCATCTGCGACCCATATTGGATCACTATAGCAAAACCTTCCACAGTGAACAGGTGTGTACATGCACGTATGTGTATGTGTGTGTGTGTGTGTGTGTGTGTGTGTGTGTGTGTGTGTGTGTGTGTGTGTGCGCATCTGGGGCACATGCAATTGCACAACTAAAAATGACTTCATAGACAAATTACTTACTGAAAAACAAAATCCATTTATTCATGTTAAACAAGAACAACAATAAATAAAGTCCTGTTCAATTGTTCTTCTCGCATGAATTTCAGGCGAACATCCTGTTGGACTGTGGAGATGACAACATGTGCATCCCAGATCTTAAGCTTGTAGCTAAAATGTAAGTCCATTGTGTTTGTGTGTGTATCAACTTCTGAATTGTACACTGAACTAATTTTTGTTCAATTAGTATATGAAGTGCAGATGGATGCACACTGATAGTGTGTTGAAAGCTCATGAACTTTGCAGCCCATCAAAAAGATTTATTTTAACCAACTCCATTAATATTTGTAATTTATCACTGTCTACATTTAATCTAGATCCTCCTATTTATATTGTAGAGACCAGACAGAGCTTGTGATTGGTGATGACAATCCGCTGATGCTTACCATCCTGGCAGCCAATCAGGGAGAAGGTGCATATGAAGCAGAGCTTGTTGTACGCCTACCACCTGAGGCAGATTACAATGGCATAGAGCGAAGAAGAGAGGTAAACCACAATACCCATTATATATATTCCTATTTAGGGCTACTCATTTTTTTTAGTTACAGGTTTCTAAGAAGGTAAATAAAACTAAAATTAATAGATTTGTTTTTTAGGATCCATATGAAAATCCAAAGATTCTTAGAGACCAAAACTCAATCTGACCATTGAATCTGATTTTTAAAATCTTTACACGCATTTGTGTTGCTTAGTGGTTAGCACGTTCGCCTCTCAGCACTAGGGATTCTCGCTTCGAATCCCCATCTGGGTGGAGTTTCCATGTTCTCCCCGTGTCCGCGTGGGTTTCCTCCGGGTTCTCCGGTTTCCTCCCACAGTCCAAAAACATGGATCAAGTCAATTGAGTTCTCCAAACTGCCCAATATAGAGTGTGTGAGTGTGTTCCCAGCGATAGATTGGCGCCCTGTCTTGGGTGTGTCTGCCCAGCGCCCGAAACATTCTCCCCTGGATGGGCATGGGGAACCCCCCCCCCCCCCCCGCGACCCTAATATAGGATAAAGCAGAAGATAATGAATGAATGAATGAATGAATTTACACACATTTGCATACCTTTAAAACTGTGAGCCCACACTTAGCAATTAATCGTCAAATTCATATGGGGTACAGTTCTATATAAGTAATTCAGTATAAAAGCATGTTCAAAATCAGTAAATCCTATCTTAGTAAGCCAGTTCATATACATACAGGCACAGACTTGCAACCATAAGAAAATGCATGTTGCTCCAAAGTTGCAAATACATAATAGGTTAAAATGTCCTTTTAGGTTGTAACTTTAAAAAGCTATTCAAACAAATGTCCTTTTATAATACAGTAATATAATAGTATATAATACTGTAAAAATTCTGCTTATGAGCTTATGCTTATTGCAATTCCTTACTCCCAATTCCAGTGTTTGTATTTTTATTTAGTCTAAAACTGACAACTTTTGTGTTTTTTAATCAAAGTGCCATAACAGACAGACTTAAACATTCTTAAACATTAAAGTCATACTTAAACATTTAGAAGGCATTTAGAATGGGTGTTGGTCACAATAGCTCAGAAATAGATACAGTGTGTGGACAGGTCAGCTTTAATCTAAATACTCCAGTTTGCCAGAAAATTAGAAACACAAACATGGTCACCGTGCATTGTGGATTCAGTAATGATGCTGGAATGCAACAAAAACTGATTCAATTTTGGCTAACGTTCTTAATCAACCCACAAGCGTGCAGAGCGTCAGGTTGCATTTATGGAACACATCACATGTGTGATGTAAAGCATATGATTTCCCAAACATTAGCGTCCATATGTGGTTTAAAACATTTCTTTATATGAAACCTCCTGAGTTTACCATACCAACTATTCAAATTATGACATTTTATTGGTAATTGAAGCACGTGTAGATGAGTGGCCTCTAATGTGATTAACGTGGCTTTTTCGAACCCTGTTTCTCAAGGGACATTCCTGTTTGGGCAAAGGAGAGGAAACACTTTTCAGCAATTATGCTGTATGGACAGGAAGATATAGGGAATGACAGAGAGAGATGAAGTGAAGTGAAAAAGACAAATGATAGGACGGAAGGAGTTAGTGATGTATAGTGTTATTGCCATTTTTCTTTGTGTTTCCTTTCTTTCTCCCACATTTTTACTGACGCCAAACAGGCTCTTATCTGTGGCTTTAAATAGTTAGGGTCATTTTCTGCCTGCTTTTGTATTTTGTTGCTTTGTACCATGGGAGGATGTGAGGCAATGCATCTGAATACTGATCTAGCACTTTGGTTTTCATATCCTGTCAGATTTTGGTTATAATTATTTTTATTATATATTTATAATTATAATTATGAAATATTGTGTTCATTTATAATTTTAAACAAAACAAAAAAGGATGACATAGCTAAAGAATAGATAAGTATACATGAGAATGAGAAACACACAAATAAAATATGTTTTATGTTTAAAGTAGTATAAATAGTCTTGAGTTTCTGACAGAAAGATCTTTTTTCTCTGCAGGACCTGCAGATTTTGAATTGTGAGCACAGAGAGGAAAACGAAACTCAAATGGTTGTCTGTGATCTTGGAAACCCGATGGTGGCTGGAGCGAATGTAAGATTTGATTTTTATCTTTTCACCTTTACATGTTGTCATTTGGTTGTCTACACAGCTTTTCATGTAGAGCTAATTCACATTTCAAAGAGTGGTACGATTGTTCAAATACATTCCTTTAAATGAATTATTTGTGATGATAGACACAGATAACTCATTTCACATTGTTGTTTAAAGTAAATGTTGAACTCTTCTAAGCTAAAACAGAACCTGATTATTTTATTTAATACAATAATGATGTGGCATTTGCACCCTATGTACAGAACTTAACAAGTAAATACCCTATAAGTAGTCTTGTTGTAGGTAAGCAATAAATCACATATCACATTTTGTCACTAAATTTATTTAAATATTGTTAGAAATATCAATATTTATTATTTAAAAACTGTTTGCTGCTGGCAGTAAAGTATTTAATATCATGAGGCAATAAAAATGTAGTATGTGGCATAACTGTTGGTGCTTACATGTTCACTTACAGTGAATATTTACTTACAATGTTGCAAGAATTCAGTGAGCATCAGTAATACATTAATTAATGAGTGTACATATAAAAGTTAAAATTAGTAGGCGGGCAATAGAATTTAAACTTACTGGACCTTTTTTTCCACAATTTTACAGTACACAGAAAACAGCAAAGCTGTGCAACACTAAAATGTAGAAAGTATAAAAAAGCATATCAAAAAAGAAGCAAAAATAAACGACTAACTCTTAAAAGAAACATTCATCACTAAGAGTTTTGACTTTACGAAATAGTGCCTGGGATTTTTATACATCCCACCAGGAAAATAAATGTTCTGCCTTGTTGACAAAGGAAGCCACAGAAATGGCCTGATGCCAACTGAAGCTCCTGAAGTTAAGATGTATTAAACAGATGATGGGTGATTTGTGTTTGTTTCAGTGGAAGCTTTTTCCCTGCTTTGTTGTAGTTGTTTGTATCGCAGTATCATGTATATACTGATATATGGCTATAACATAGAGTAAATACACAGATTACAGTAATCAAAATGACTGCGGTAACACTTTGGCCAGCTAGTTTAATGTGGGTGTGTGTTTAAGACAGCTTGTGTACAAGTGTTTTATTTTGTGGAAACCAGTGTCAGCACAATCAGAGAAAAACACAGAAGAAGATGAACAGGAGGTACAGTACAGTACAGTACAGTCTATCTTAATGTGGATTATGTAGAAACGATTTTGATTAAACACATTTCATTTTTTACAAAATGACAACTAATCGTAACATCAGTGCCTGTTTATATGAATTTACAGGACTGATACATATTCAAAAAAATATTTAAAATCATATAAATACTTAGCTACAGAATGTCAGACTTTAATTCCAAGCCTTATTGAATGTGTAACACAAACACTACCCTGTTGCCAACATTTAATAAGAGTCTTAGCCTGACTAGTGCCCTGGACAAAGACACCTATTAGCACCAAAACACAACCACTAGTACTACAATAATGCTATTTGTGACAAGTGCCTTTATCTCTTCTAGAGACTACCTACAATTGTTCTGCAGTAAATTTGAACTGACATTATTTACAAAATATAAATCTCATAGTTCAGTTTAATATTTTCATTTTAGACTATGTGTGTTATATATAGCTCTGGATGTATGGAGCCCAGGCTATAATAACCAGTGTTTCATTTTGAGAGATGTCAAAAATAAAATCAATTTGTTTTTATAAGATCAAGGTTTTTCCCTAAATTGTCTTAAAATTTCTTCTTGTTAATCAATAAAATAAAATTAGCTATTGTTTTATGATTGGTATGGATAAAGGCACAGAGCCAATGGAAGACCAGGAGTGAGAAGAAGTCCATTATGTGGCTCATTAAAACAGATGTTTCAAATACTGACTCTTAGAGTAAGTTCTGAAAGGCAGCTGTTATGCAGATGTGTTCATTCATGCACTTTTCTACATCGTATCCACTCACTTGTATTAGTGTGTGTGTGTGTGTGTGTGTGTGTGTGTGTGTGTGTGTGTGTGTGTGTGTGTGTGTGTGTGTGTGTGTGTGTGTGTGTGTGTGTGTGTGAGTAGAGAATAAAATTCACATGCTGTGAATTAGGTAAGCTAGAAGATGTCAGGAAAGGAAACCTCTGGTGGTTCACCTCTGAAATTAGACCTTTTATTGCTAATTTGCACTGGAAATTGCAATCCATATAATAAGGTTTGGTGTGAGGTATGTTGGGACTTTAAACAGTGTTATGTTACTGAATAAGACTGAAAGAGCAAGTTTTTGAGTAAAACCAGGGCTCAATCATTCATTTTTAATCAGCATATTCTAATTTTATTTTTATGAGGTCACAGGAACTGCTGGGCCATTTTACCCTCTTTGAGAATAAAGATGGATTATTGATTCATATTTTAATATAGTATTTTGCTTATAAGACTTTAATGACAAAATGATTTGCATCACTAAACACAGCATTTATGATCTACTTCCTTTGTTTGCAGTTATCAGGTTTGCTGATGCAATGCAGTGAATCATGTTTAAGCTTATTGAATCATTTAAAAACATAGCATCAAAATATAAGGTATATATAAATATAATGCCATCATTACACTGTTGTCTGAACACATCTTAAAGGGCACATGCTTCTGCATACTCCACTGCAAGCACACACACAGATGCCCAGAAGGTAAAAATAAAGACTCTAATACTAAAGTATTTTAGAAAGCTCCCTGCTTAGACTCAATCCTATGGAGGCTCCATTGAGAACGAGAAGCAGATTTAACCACAGACCAGAGCAACTTTTCGGGGGACTGTGTTGTTGTCTTTCTAGTTTAAAGACAAAACAAGAATATATATATATAAAAAAACAACAGGAAAGAATCTAGTAAAATTGTACAATTAGACATCCACACACTTTTTATTGGAAAAAATTACAAAGACATGCATTACATAATCTAAGACAATAAATTTATTGTAAAACACAGTCACAGCTAAAGGTATTATGTTTTGGAATTGTCCCTTATTTCCTTACATTCTCTTGAACCTGATATATTTGGACTACTTTATGGATATTTTTTTTATATTTGCACAAATGTTCTTGTAGACTTAAAGATTGAATTAAATTTTATGTCAAGTTTTAAAGGCCACGGTTACCACAAATTTATGTCTTAAATGCCTCGAGGTGGTAGCCACTGACTGATATATATATATCATGCTATATATATGCATGTTAGTAAATTTTAATGAGCATATCATGTCTTTATTAAATAGTGTAAATATGTATGCAAAAACAAATATACATAAACAGTAGACAACCTATGCTAAATTAAAAAAATATATTTTCTGTTAAAAAAATCAGCTAATCTATTGCATTATCAAATTCAGGGTTTTTCAGTTATCAATAGAATTATCTTATCAAATTATTATACAAAAGCATGTGTCTGAAATCAACTCTCCCATGTGTTTGCTATTCACTCACCTCAGTGGCAATGTGACGTGCAGAAGACTAACAGCAACATAAATGGGTGTGAGTTTGAGCGGGTCAAGGAACATGTCACAGCGCTTAACTGGTGCCATGCTAATATGTTGCATGTGAGTTTAACCCCGCAGGTCTATATCCATGAGAATCCAACTTGCCAATCTGGAACATGTTTACATGTCAGTGGGCAACCCATTAAACCTCATTCATCCTCCCCCATCTTACTCTCTCAAACTCTGCATATTTATTATTTATTCTACACTTCCTATTGAACCACTTAGCTAAACAGTCTGTTCGATCTCTCTCATGCTCAGTAAACAACCTTGGCCAGACCACAAGCACGTCAGACTATGCTTTCTTCCACTACAGATTCTCTCTGTCCTAACAGCCACAACACAATCTTTTCCCAAAATTATTCACTTGACTCTCAATCTCTGGTGATCAAATAGGCAGCCTTGTCAAAACAAGCCTAAGTATTTTCAATCTCCCTCCGCCACAGTACAGTCAAGCAACATTTTCCCTAACCCACTTTCTTAATTTTCTCATCTATCCTTTTCTATTTTTCTCATCAGCTACTGTATCTCTTTCACATAGCTATTATCTCACTCCATCCTTACTTCAGACTACAGATAGTATTTTTTATTAGACTATTAGGCACTCACTTTGACAGACTGTATTTATTGTTTAGTTCACTCTTAAACCCCACCACTCCCACTCTGTCTGCACTGTGGTCTTTGAAGATGTGGGACTCACTCTCATTCTCCACTAAAAGACCAAAGCACTGATCAATCTTTGACATAAAATAAAAGCACCATAATTCGGCTCTCAGGCTAAAAGCACATTGATGATACTCCATCCAAAGAGTGCACACAGCTCTCTATGTCTCTGTAGAAGATTAGTAATAAAACATGGAAACTTCACCTAAGGTTAATAAAATATTATTAAATTTAGTTGAACTAAGGTAAAGTTTATGGTCACGTCCTGTCACGTCCTATGAAGTTCTTACAATTTAACACTATATAGGGTAAAATTCTTGTAGTCATATTTAGTCTTTAGAAATTAGGCTGGTCTCTTTATTGAAGATGTTTAGTCTTTAAAATTCAGGCTGGGTCACTTTCTCTGAAAGATGATGTTTTATCTGCTGCCATCATGTTATGTTGAATAAAAGGTTGCTCAGATCAAGTTTATATCCTTTATATTGTGTTATGGTTGTGCAGTGGAGACCACTGTTGCCTTAGCAAGAAGAGCATGTGATTAATGTCCAGTCTTTTCTAAATAAGATTTGTATGTTCTCCCTGTGCCAGTGTGTGTTTCATCCCATCATCCCACACTCTAAGACATGTTGGTCACAGAATTGGAGATTTCCCTCAGTGTGAATGTTTGTCTTTTGTTCTGCCCTGTGATGGACACGCAAATATTATTATGCTTTGCTAATGTTTATTGTGTGGTATGGGTGACCTTGGTTAGGCCTACCATAAAAATAGGGAAATTAAATTGCATTAGTAAACAGTGTAGTATTTATTAAACATGTAATTATTTCTTATTTTATTTTTCATTTTAACATGTTCATTTTTTATTATAAACCTTTATTTTTTTTGTGTTTTTATAATAACACTATCTGAATGCACTGATCTGACTTTCCTACGTGCTGTGAAATTGATTCCAGTTTTGGCTTTATCCTTGGACAAACACAGCCTTGAAGATCTCTGGGATAAATTTCGAACACTTTCCAGCAGTTGTCTTTTCCTTCTCATCTCCTTTCTCTCCGAAAGAAGGAAAAGTAACGTCGATAGAGGCTAAACAGGGATAAATCATGAATGAAGTGCTCTGCAAGTCATAGGAGCAAAGCTTAGCCTAAGGGCTCAAGGGAAATAGGAAACTGATGGGTAGCCGATGAAGGGAGGGGTGAACAAGGGTATGGAGGAGGGAAGAAAGCAAAAAGAGATGAAGCAGCTGCGTTTAGACTCTGGAACATTTTAGAAATGTCATCCGAGCATTCAGTGGGGTCCAAACACTTTAATCACAGGAAATAATGGATTTGCTTTAAACCTACAAGTGCAAACAAAATGCACAAGAGCAAGTTGACCAGAAGTAATTGAGGCCTTTGAAAGAAATAGTTTACTAAATGTATTAATTCTTATTGTTTTTTGAACTGGTTATAATATTAAGATACACACATTAAAAAAAATAATATTCCAAAGTGGTACAATATTGTTGTTTTTTGACTTTTAAACCTGAGTCTGAAATATTTTTTATATTTAATGTGGGGTTATTAAATTGAGATTTGTTATGATCCATCATAATAATCCAGTTTACAGTTTTTATTATTTATCCTGTAGTCTCTCATCAGTGGCCATAGAACACTCTTGACTGAAAATTTTTGGTTGGCATACTGATTTGTAATTCAGTCCAGACAGTCCAGTAATTACAGTAAGGTGTTTAAAAATTAAAAATTCACAGCTCTGTCTGAACTAAATATATCATCACAACTCACACTAATGAATCACCACCACTGCAGTCAATAACTGCTCTTGTATAGAGTGCATAGAGCCTTAGATGTAACATTATGTCTTCTGTGTTTGCATGGTTCTGATTGTGCAATTTATTTCTAAAGACATTTATATCTGACAAAATATTTTCATGTAAAAGCAAATTGGCAAATCTATCACAAGAGTACAACATTTAAAAAGACTACCCTATATTTTATATTAATAAACTTGTAGATTATCTGTAATATGTTCAAGGCTTGGTCGGTCCTCAAACAAGCTCTGTTTGCTCCTCGCTGCGTTTCATTAAATATAGGCATGGTTCAAAGTACATCCTTTTTTTTTACTCTACACACATATGGAGAGTATCTGCTCTCTGCTCATCTAAACAACAACGATGAGGATGACGGGTGCTCTGTGTCTCACCCTTTCACCATTTCAACATCATTCACTCTTGACCTTACTCGACTTCCACTGGATAAGTTTACATTTGTTCTTTCAATGTGGCATGGGCCAGACAGGGAACTTAGGCATGGGTCAGACAGGCTTATCCATGTCCCCTATCTTTAGTCACCATAGAATTTGCCAAAAAATGTTTTAATACATTAGGTAACTCAATTATAATTGTAATTATTAGGTAACCTCAATTATATGGGTTATATGTGCATAATGGTTGTCAAATATAGTTTGAGTCTCTAATTTGTATTCCTGACTGTTTTGTTTGTGTCTAAAGTAAATCTTTGAGTCACTGGAGTTGCATGTGTGTTGTAAATAGTACTACAAATAGCTTCTCTAGATGTGAGCAATAATTCAGCTATCTTGCAGAAACATCCATTTGACCAAATTAAGAAGTTTTATTGTTTAAAAGGTTAATAAGGTAAATGGTATTAAATGTCATGTTTGTAGGATGTTTACTAAGACTTACCAAAATAGTAGTCTAGGGCCACTTCTTTTAAAGTTCCTGCGTTAAAGCAAATGACATCACATTGCAGTGGTTGAATGTTATGTTATATAGTTTGTATGTTTTGAAGCACAACTTTTCAAAAAAGGAGATTGCAGATCATGTATATTTGTACACATCTGATTAACACTCAAGTGTTTTGATCCTTTAAAGCATCCATATAGGTTGTGATGAATGTAAGTGTGAGAATGTACAAGATTTAAAGGTTTTATTGTCATGTGCATGATAAACAGGCATTTACACTGAACAATGAAATTCTTACCAATACACACCAATATGTGTGCGTACAGGCTGTAGGGCTCCACTTTGTCAGTGCTGGCTGATAAAACTGTACCAGCTGCAGTTTAGTGTATTTATTTATTGACAACTTGGATAAGCTTTTTACAATTATGCCTTCGAAATTAAATATATTAAAGACAGATTGAAATAGATGTTTAATTTGCTAATTTAATTAGCCCATAATGAACCCTATTATAAAATAAAGAAAAGCGAGAGAAGTGACAACAAAATTTTTTTCACACATGCGCTATTTGGTCAGCTGTGAGATCAAAACTCATGCTGGCAAACCCCTCGGTCTGAACAAATTACAGAGAGTCAGGAAGGCTGCAATCTGTAATAAAAATAAAGAAGGAAATAATTTAGTGATAGCCAATGTAAGCATTTCTTGAGGTGTACGGATTAGATTTTACTTGCAGGTTTATTTTATAAGTCCATTTTAATGATATGCAAATTCTACAATCACAAAATGTGTATATATAAAAAAAATATATTAATCATTGTTGTAACCTTATTTATTAGTTATTTGATATTTTGTGATTATTATACTATAATCATTGATCTAACATTATACACTGTACAACTATACACTTTTTATTTATTACAGTGTGATTTATGTCTAAATTTAATGCCCAAAGCGTACTGTAACTGTAAAGTAAAGTGGAGCTAAATAAATACAAAAAAAGGTTTGTATTTTATGTTGCTATGTTGGTTTGTGTTTTTTCAGGTTTGACATTGGTAATGTGATGATAAAATTAATTAATGACTGTAGATTCCAAATCTAAATCCTATCAAACACAATAACTAAACAAATGAATGACTTCAATAAAATAACTTTTGTTTTAATTGTTTTAATTATATAATTGTTTCACCCAAACCATATACAGGTGCAATAATGTGTCATTGTTCTTTCATTTTACCATTTTTATTTATTTATTTATTTATTTATTTATTATTATTATTATTTTTTTTTTGTATGTTGGGCTTTTGGTTATTCTGCAGGTTATCATCTAATTATTGTAAATGAATGCCACAAAAGTATATGAGACAAGGCTCCTAGATCCTAAAACTTTAATAAAATGTGGTTTTGGAAATGGCTATGCACAGTCACACAACTGTGGTCCTGTGACTGTGGGAAGTTACTGAGTCTTGGGCTTTTTCAACTAAGAACGCGTGACCACAAAAATAAGCTTTAAAGTTTTATAGCACTTGTTCCTCTCACCCCTCAGTTATGCTGGGTTTCCATCAAGGGGGGAGTCTGTTTATAGAGTTGCAGAGTTAGCGTATAGCCTTTAGCCACAGAGCTGGCCTTCATTAAGCATTATCATAGTCCCACTAATGAACTGCACCATATGGGCACAGTTAGAGAAAGAGACAGTCAAAGAAAGACAGACGGTTGTATATAGCTGTGTGACTAAGTAAATTGGCATGGCTTTTAGGAAATGTTTTTTTAGTGGTTTAGATAAACAGTTTTTGTCTCAATACCGAAAGTTAACAAACAGATAATTTAAGTAGAGGATACTCAGGACATCCACCTTTATGAAGTAGGATTTTTTTTGATTAAGCATTTTTATTGTCTTACAGTATCCTGTGCCCCTTTTTTTGTACATAACAATATTTTAAAATGTTTATTATTTTTTTTTAATCTGTCATTCGTTGCAACTGCGTATTCTTGAAGTAGGCCTTTGCTAAGCTTGTATGGGCAACTGGGACCCAAAAGTGTATTGCCAGAATATATACGTTTTTTTTTTTTTTAATAAGAAATACTGTAGGATTTTTTTAAAAATCAAGAAAGGTAGAAAGGGATGTAGGGAATTAAAGGATGGGAAATTAGAAGGGAAAAACAAAAAAGACTCCATAATTCATAATTTATTAATTAAATTTAATTTAATTTGTCTTTATAATATCCCTTTTTTTTCTTTCTCTCACACTATTTTATTTTTTTTTTTTTCCCCGAATCAGGTATCTCTTGGTTTACGATTCTCTGTAAGGAGATTAGAAGATGCCGATGCTCACATTGGCTTTGAGCTGGAGATACAGAGGTAAGCCCCCCCACTGTTCTGTCATTTCTTCATATATATTTTGACCCTTATATTGACCATGCCCATATTCTCCAGTTACCTATTTGCCTGACATCTTTTTATTTCATGTTTTGACTAGCTGTCCTATCCTTCTGCTTTCCATCCTCTAAATAGTTTATGTCCTTGTCCTTTTCTGTGTGGCATTTCCCTTTCCTCCTTCATCTGATCTGTTCACCTTTCTTTAATCCTTTGTTATTCATATTACTGGGCTTTTGCTGTATTAATAATCTGCACAAATAAGTATAAGTAAATCAAGTAAAATCAGTTCTCATTAATTTGACATTTGCTAGTTAGCTGTTACAATACAATATGACATGTGAATTTATGTATTTTTGGGTGGGATGAATTAATTTCACATTTTGTTACTGTTGACAGTACTCATAACTTTGGTGTACAGTATCTCCTCACATATCATATATCACATACTGCTGGTTGGGTTCAGAGTGCAGGACAAGCCATTATTCACTGCCCCTGTGTGGCATAGCATAGCACAATCGGTTTGTTCCTCCATTGTTAAACCAACCAACTACGTGATAGCCTAAATAGGTCACACCATATTTTTAACTTCCCTAACCCTGCTCTAGCAGATTTGAAACATGCAGTTCAAGGTGGAGAACAAACTTGAATGTCACAAGCCATCAGACACAGCATGTAACTCAGACCAGATGCACACAAACTAGGCATCTGGAAGGATAATGGCAAGGCCAGCAGAAAGGTCTCTGCTCAGCTAAATCCTGTAATATCTCTATTTTGTTCTTGAAATCAACAAATAATAGTTATGACAATCCTAAAAAGAAGCTTTAGATAAATGGCAGTTAAATTATATCTTTATATTATAGGATGCCATTTTGGCCACACCTTGCACCAATCACTGCTCCAGCACCTGTCATATTTAATGCCATATTGCTGAGTGCTCAGCAGTGGGTCATTTTGTCACTGGCGTTCGCTATGGGCTGGATCTGATGTTCTGTAAATATAGTAGATTTGGGGCACCATGCTAGATGTGACATGCATCCTAAGATATGGCTAAGCAACATATATATAAACAAAGCAAAAATAAACAATAACTCTGAGTACTGTACACATGCCACAAACTGTACCATAGAAGATAATGTGTCCTTGCAACCAAACCATACCTTAGGATGCATGTGTAGTTTGCAATAAGACAGTTTACTATGTTCACTTTTATTTGTTTTTATTTGTTTTATTTGACACTCTGTCTTCTTATTGCAAACTAGACTAATACCTGAAAATTAAAATGCTATTTGTTATTTATTCGATTGTTTAACTGATTCATCAAATAAAGACATTTTGCTGTAATCCAGGTCTGTTATCATATATGTATTTTAAACATTAGAAAGATTATGCTTTTAAATTGTCAAAACCTTTTACTATATGTCTCTAGGCTTGTGTCACATTTAATGTTGCTTATGTGTAAAGTATAAAATCATCATCATCATAGGATCTTTTACCATTTTCAGGCAATGCACCAGCTTTTATTATACTGTTAACTATTATAACTTTAGTAACCCATATTAAGATATTAAGATCAGATTAAGTCTTCATCTGAAGAAGGAGGTGTTGCATTAAATTATATATGGGTTGGTATGTGTAAGATTTCTTCAGCTTTAATATGTTTAAGGTTTGTGAGTTAAACTGGTTATTAGTGCAAAAAGGATCTGGGGAAGAAAATCACCTAAAGGGGGTGGGGGGGTTCCAGTTTCCAGGTGGTTTATGTTAAAGGCATGTCATCCCCCAAGAACATCATCCTCATTATGATTTTTTTCATTGAAAAGAAACATGTACAGAGAAAAAAGGGTGATAAAGAAAAAATCCTGAGTGTCTAAGCAATGTTGTGTCTTCCTTTCTCCTCACTCCTCTGATAAAAATCCCACCTGTTAGCTAATCGGAGTGTACCATTGACACACACTTACACCCACACTCACATATGAGACATTAATCATTAATAATATGGAACATGTTAGATTTCATAATATTAGACAAGTGTTATCTAAAAATAAAAATGAAAACTTAAGGTTTAATCCTTAACTGAACACAAAATGGTTCAACAGCAGCAGAAACCAACAATGATGATGTTACATTTACATGATAGGTATTTGGATTGATTTCCCCAGAAAGGGTCGTCTTGTCGAGTTTACATGTTCTCCCCATATCTTATTAAGTTAAGTTAAATAGACACACAGTTAGAAAAAACATTTGTTATATTAACAAGTGTGTATATGCTGGGGTGGAGTATATGATGATCTGGTGTCCACATCTAGCATCTACACAGCACATTGAGCCTGTTGTTCTGAAGCTTGTATGTCTGAGTGTGGGGGTGTGGGGGTGGAAATTTGGGTTTTGGGAGATTTGTGGTTTTACAGCACAATGATCGGCGAGACAGTTGACATGGAGAACTCTGGTTCAAAAGACTGAAATTTGCTGAAAACAATATTGTCCTTATTCAGTACACACACACATACACACACACATCCCACTCTCATTATCCCCTTGGACACCCATACGTTTAATATCCAATGTTTCAGTTTCCAAGACAAAATGTCTTACAGAAGATTAAACTTTTAGTCTGTCAGCGGCTAATAGTCTGTCAATAAGTGCATCCATAACGTTACATTAGGACGAAAATATTGGAATACACACACACCCACACACGCGCACACATGTTATGAATTATAAATGGACTTTTTTTTCTCATTTTGTAGAGACTTTTCCAAACCTTAACCATAAATACTACTACTCTAACATTAAACATAACTTTACCATAACCATGACCTAACCATAACTATAACCATATGTTTTCACTTTACTACAAAATGAGTTACATTGTGGGGAGCAGCTTGCAGTCACCATAGTTTAAGTGTGTAAAGAGGTCTTAGTTGGTTAACCACAATATTATATATACCTGGTACGGACACACACACACACACACACACACACACACACACACACACACATACACACATACATATACATATACATGCATACAGATTTAACTGTTTAATTGTGTTTTTCAGCTCCAATAAAGACAATCCAAAGAGTAACCTTGTGAATTTGAGTCTGAACATCATAGCAAGAGCGCATGTGGACATCAGAGGGTGAGTTCAACCTTCTCCTTATTATTTTGTTTTATATTTCTTTCTTTTTATATAAGATAAGCAAAGTAAAATAAGTTAAATGAAAGCAAATCTTTAATAACTGTTTATTAAATGTCTTTAATATTAAGACCTGTCAGGCTGTTTGAAGACATTAACATGTTTAGTAATCATGACTTAACATCCCAAGCAGACAAAAGGCCATCTGCTTTATGTCAAAACACAATCATGATGTGTCACATGGTACATGACTACAGTATGGTCCTAAAAAGATTGTACCTTTGACAAGTAAATTAGCATGTGCCCATATAAAAGTCACTCTGTTTATATTTAACTTAAGTCTAGCTTTTATCACATGACATACAATCGTCATTAATCCAGCTCTTTATTGTGTCAATGTAAACTACACTAAATTAAAGCTATTAGCCCAGCAAACACTCTTCGGCTGTTGTCCATCATTATTTATATGCTTTGAAGTGACATTTATTCATTGAATGAATCCCAAATCCCAAGACCCCAAAGAAATTCTGACATCTTACAGTAAAATAATCAGTCACAAATATTTTAGGATGAAAGTTGTTCTAATACTGTAACCTGGGAACATTTATACATGTATAGTTAATTTCTAATAGTCTGGACCAAATCAGAAATTGTATCATAACATCGGATCTTATTTTAATCAAATCAATCTTAGAGATTGTAAACACATTCTCAGATCTTACAGTAAAGGTTATAAAATTTTATGTGACACTTCTACCTTGAACATTTGAGCCAGAAACAAATCATTCTTTTTTAGGGTGTCTCTCCCAGCTCAAGTAGTTCTTCCTTTTCCTCGCTGGAAGCCTAAAGAGAAACCGATCAGAGAGGATGACATTGGGCCTCAGGTCCAGCATATCTATGAGGTACTAAACACATCAAAACAAGCACATATATACTTTGTTATGATGCAGTTTGAACAGATTTTTACTTTTAGAGTTATTATTATGCATACTTATTCAAAACCACAATTTAAAATATACGCCACTCAGCAAATGGATGTATTCTGTAGTTCAACAAAATATAGTCTACTTGTTTCTTTACATACTATCCCATTAACTCTGTTTTCTAATAGTCAGGACCATTGAGCAGGTATTTTTTGTAGGTGGATCTGTTGCTCTGTTAGGAACATTTACCTTATTGCACCACATTGTAGATCTAAAACCAGCAGACAGTAAAAGATTATGCAAAGTGACTCATTTGTTGTTGCAGTTAGGGTACTGTCCACCGAATGCTGATGAATAGACAGTTCCGTTAGTGGCATCTGATACACTTTTACCAGTCCAACACATTAACACACCATAATAGCCTTAATAGCCCTGCAGTGCTTAAAATGATTCACTGCACACATCATAATTACTTTGTGGTGGAACAGAATTAAAAGAACAAACAATTAGACAATTAAATTATTAAAATAGATAGACTACAATCTATAATTGTAGGACTACAAAGTGTTTCTATACTTTAAAGGAAGCTGAAAAAACTGAACATAAGTATAGAAACAAGAAGGTGTACCTAATTAAGTGAGTGACCCATTGTACATACCACAGTGGGGAGGGGTCTAAGGGTTAAAAAAAAACTAATCACATGTGGAATTCATAAGAAAGAGCACATCAGTGGTACACTGTTAACCTGAGCAACACAGTAAACAGTAAACACATGCAAACTATAGTTGGATCAAAGAGTAGCGGTAGTACCCACAACCAATAAAAATGCACACACACACACACAGACACACAAAATAATTTTTTAAGTATTTGAAAAAACTACATATAACAGCACAACACCATAAAGTGTTTGTTCTTCTTTCATTCATTTAAACCTAAATTTTTAATCACCTTAATTAACAAAACTCACATTCAAAATATGTCCTCATGATAACTTTTCAATGAAGAACAAAGAGGAAAATGACCAGCAGAAGTCCGCTTCAAAATCTTAACGCAAATGATTCATTTAATTGTTTGTTTGTTTAGGGAAATATAGTTGACCTCGCTGTGCTGAGAAAAGGCTTCCAGCAGGCTCAGTATATCCTCCAGCTAATAATTGGTGTAATTGGTGATAATGTTAGCCAGACCCCAAATGGCCGGCCTCATGTTTGCCTTCTGGTTGCAGCAGATACTGCCACTATTGTTATTTAGATAATTTCTTATTTGCTGTGCTTTAAATGCCGCACTCTTGTTATCAGATGCTGTTGTTTTGAGGTGAAATAGTGAAACAGAAATCTTGAACCAAGGTGGACATGGCATTAATATTATTTTACTCAAGTGATTTCAATAACACCACAAATTTTTTGATGTAGAGGCATTTAAAAATATTTTATGAGATTATTAAATACATGGTTGGGTATGTTTTTAATTTGATTCTTTATACAAGCTATGAAATACAAAAATATTTTAACCAAATACACTGTAACTTCATATTGAATCAATTTGTAACATATTATTTAGTATATTTCATTTATTAACTAAATTTATGTATGAATTACAAAGTATTACAAAGTATAATATTAGTTTAATTATTGGTAGCATGTTAGCATTTTTATTAAGTGTAGACTAAAATTTTCTTTGTGCATTTACAATTGCAGTTGCATAACAAAGGTCCCAGCTCATTAAATGGAACAATACTGAAAGTAGGGTGGCCCAGTCGCCATCGAGAGGAGCACTTGCTGTACGCCATGCAGATCATCACAGATGGACCGATACAGTGTCATTATAATGGTTCTCTTAATCCTCTGGATCTTGAGGTATATATATACATTAAAAACTGTGTTTTCATACTTAATTATTGTTAATTAATGTAAGCTGATGCACAGATGTTTTAAAACCACTGTGAATTGTTTAGTTTATTTTTTATTTTCAAGTTTGTTTTTTTAATTACTATTATGAAAATACTATCAAGCATTATTACCAATAATCGTTTCATTTACATGTAATAAAGCATTGTTTAGTATAACTGGGAAATAATACAAATCAACTGTTTTACAAATCAACAAAATGTCTGTTAGTATTTTGACTAAAATAAGAAAAAAAGATGAAATGCTGTAATGCAGTAAAACAGAAGAATAAGCCAATACTTCGTCTGGGACAAGTCAAGGCCAGACAGTTCGTCCCCACCACTCTGGGGACCACAAACAAGTCCAGCTGCCACTTTGACAAAATTACCTCCAGCTGGCGGAAAACATGGGCTTTTACATCTTAAGGTCAAACTGTGCATTTTTAAGAACCAGTATTTAATCAAGGAACAACAACTAAATCTTTATTTGAAAAAAATTTGTGCTCTTTTAGAATATATATATATATATATATATATATATATATATATATATATATATATATATATATATATATATATATACATACATTAAATATTTGCCATTATATTTGCCATTATAATGTAACATTTCAAATCATTAATTAATGTAGTTATTTATAGATTTTTTGACTGTGTGTAATGCTATATTATTAATTTTTTCTTAATGTGCACTTTGTTACATTATAAATCCATCATATATACCTCCATATTATAGTTACCTGTATCCCTGTTTCTGGTTTCATTTGCAATAGTTATTAAGCATATACCATTTAGCATATACCATATCAGACCTCTGTAAAGGATGCCATGTTCATGCTCTGCTGGAAACCTTAAAGCTTCTGCAATCTGTCTTAACTTTACTACTGAAACTTTACTGAGCACTTCAGAAAGGAATGTGCCACTTAGAGTCTTTGATCTAGTCTCACACACACATGCACATGCTCGCACACACACACTTGCATATTAACACACTTTTTTTGCCCATATAACAGATGTCTAAGTCTTTATCATATCTTTACTGGGTACTGGCTTATCTTCTCTGGTGTAGTTAAATTTATAGATCAATCACTAAAGTTTCTTGTGTAAAAGTCATCAACATTGTCATTAGGAACCGATACACTGTTAGACTGGAACAGAACAGGACCTTTAGCATAAATCTAAAAAACATGAAATTACTGAGTTATGTTTAGTTAATGTTATATTAAAAATTGTCTTCATATTTTGACCATTTGAAGTTCATGCAGGCTGTTGAGGATGTCAGTACCTCAATTTAAATTGCTGCCATTGCAAGAAGCTGTTCTGTTTGCTTGTGTCAATTTTCTAAAAGATTTCAATGCATAGTGGAATCTGTCACCATATAATTGCTATAACTATGTTATACCACATTACTGTCACTAATATATATGTATATATAGATATTATTAATGATATTTTTCGTTTCTGTTTGCCTTTTAGAACACTTCTCTACAGGACACTCCCGAGTTGCTGGGTTTTCTGCGTAACAGCAGTACACCAACCCGTCATAGACGATCCATTACCACCACACAGAGCTACAGCAGCAAAACCCTGGTACATCCACATACCTGTACCTTCATAGACCATAAATAAATTGTCTGATTTGCACAGCGTGGGAATACTATGACATGCTGACTTTTAAGTTCACATTGACATGTGTTATGCTGACCCAATGTGCCCTTTGTAGGTCACTTAACCTATAAATCACCAAACCAAACATTAAGCACTCACACTGCTCAACACTTCTGTGAGACATGTTGTGTTGTGTGCACTGACTGGTGATGATCTGTATAATACTAGTTGTCATCCTACTTTATCTTTGATGTTTCACTGCTAGAACACTCAACATTTTGAAGGTGGTGTTAGTTCTTTGTTATTCACTGAACAACTTTTACTAATAATATTTAAACTGTTGGGAGTAAAGAAGATGGGCCACCAGGATGTTTACTAGTGTAAAATAGAAAATCATGCAATGGTGCATAATTCTTACCACCAACTTCGATGGTCTCTATTGCAGTTAATGACAAAGTTGCTATTAACCAAAAAAAAAAAAAAAACTAATTTATCTTTGTGTTTTTACTTCTGAAGAACTGCAGTAATATCCATTGCCTGATGCTGGAGTGCATTGTGGGTCGTTTAGATCGAGGTCAAAGTGCAGTGGTGAAAATCCGTTCAAGACTTTGGGCTCACACCTTCCTACAGGTAACATGCAACATGCTTTGTTAACATGTGATTTTAATGTTATTTGATTTTTCAATTATATTTTATAGCTCTAGTATTATTATTAACTAGTATTTTATAATACTTTGCATAATTTATTCATTTATTTTAGTAAACCACTGTTCCATCATGTCTATTCCTGTATGTAAGGCACAAAATACCTTTAGTTTTATGAGTCTGATGTCATAGACCCTCAGTGTCCTGAACAAAACCAATGATCTCACTACCACTTAATATCTGTAAGGTTCTTTCAAATGTCTGTATTTTTAGATTTATCTAAAAAAATGTTTTAAAAGTCTTTTTAGACTTTCAGTACTACAAAAGGCTTTTGATGCAGCAAACAGGGAATTCATGGTAATGTCTATAAATTTGAATCATGTCTATCCCGAATAAAATTATTTAAAGTACAGTGGTAATGTGTTCACAGACTTCTGGCCCTATAGTGTATGTTGTTTTAAAAGGTCAGAGGTAATTGGATTTTAGATGAGGAGTTCCTGATCCTGTCAGCTCTCTTGTGTATCTAAGATAAGAATACACGTTTTGCAGTGGAGCAGTATGTATGCGTTAAGATTTTGTAAGGATTAAGACTGGAAATTAAACTGTGAGCAAGTCTTAAAGTTCCTCAAAATACAGATTAACAAACAGGCTGCTTTAGTTTCGCTCATGTTCACATAATGACATCCAAACTGATGAAAATGATATGGATGTGATTTAGTTTGTTTTATACATAATGCATGCAGAAATAAAATAAAATAAAACATCTAGTCTCTTGGATTACATGGCTTATTAGGATTTAAACTGACTGACAGTAATGTCTTTAATCTTATCTCTGCTCAGTGGCCAGAAGAAACCAGTGTAATGTAAAGCATGAGAACATTGTAAAAGATGGGTTATGGTTCAAAGAAAACCCTTTTTTTAGGTTTTTGTTCTTTTCACAACAAAAACATTTTAAAAATACTACAGTGTTACTAAATAAAAATACCATATAGTTATATGATTACAAAAAAAAACATCTGTTAAGCTGTTACATACTCATGTAAGGTGAAGAGAAGCAGGTGATATGGGATAAAATGGTCATGATCAGGTGTTATACACAATAACCCTAAATGTTCAGATTGATTTTATATTTGAACAATTATTCTATCAAAATATTATTTATGCCCTGCTATCCTCAAACATGTATTGCATATGTACAAATCCTATTATTCATTTACAGAGACACAATGATCACTACTTGGTCAACTCAACTGTGTCTTTCCGAGTAACAGATATGCCATACCGCATCAAACCACTTCATTTGCCACAGCAAAGCACCTCGGTAAGTTTGACAGTATAAATGTATCAGTTTGTTCATCAGCATTAAGAACGCAGAGTTTTTACAGTTACACAAAGAAAAAAGGAAAATATATGGGGTATTAAAGGAAATTAATGCCTTTTGTGGAATAGGTTTTACTTAAAAGTTAAATGTTCTATTTTGTCTTTTTTAAAGGAAAAATATATAAAACTATTTATACCATATGTATATATTTCATATTAATTGATTATCCTCTGCTGATGTTCCAAACATCTTTTTGAACCTGTTACCAAGTAACATGAACTGATGAACAGATGAACAGTTCATTCAGATTTATTGAGAAGTTTGGAATTCACTGTATGTTTTCAGATTGTGATCATGCATATCTTAACATTCCACTATTGTGTGTGTGTGTGTGTGTGTGTGTGTGTGTGTGTGTGTGTGTGTGTGTGTGTGTGTGTGTGTGTGTGTGTGTGTTTAGATTGGTACATTTGTGATCTGGGCCATTCCTGATTTATCCTTTGCCATTCCTTTGTGGGTGATTATCCTGGCAATTTTGTTAGGACTTCTGGTGCTTGCTATTCTAACCCTTGCAATGTGGAAGGTATGATGGATTTACACACCTACACACACACACACACACACACACACACACACACACACACACACACACACACACAAAACACACATTTGTAATACTCTGCATATGAAAACCACAAGTTACTTAGTGTTGATTTGTCCAGACTTGAGACTATGTATGGCACCAACAGCTGCCATTTTAAACACTGGTATAAAGTTTTAGTCTTAGTTTAGTTTGAGATATGGACCAACATTTGTGTCTTACCTCTAATTAAGCCTATGTAAAAAACACAGCACCTTTTTTTTTAGAAACATTTACAGATCCTAACTAGAATTTCTATTTTAGCCTGTTATGGCTTTCAGTGCACAAACAAGAAATATGCAAAGAAAACCAACAGGCTGCATCACAATTAGCAAAAAAAGAAATGTCACTTAAGCCGTTCTGCTGAGGGAGAGATCAAGGTATAAAATATTATAGGTATCAAATATTAGAACCTTCTTACTCACAATTTGAAACATAACAATGTTAATATAAAATAATCTATATTTTATTTACTTTTCCACCAGATGTTTTTTTACTAAGTGTGGATACATTTAAAATCATTATACTGAAGCAGTAGGAACTGTACTATGAGCTGCATGTGTTCACCAAACATTATTGTATGCCCAGCTTCAGCGTATAAGTGTAACAAGATGATGTATTAAAAGACATACAATTATAGAGTAAAGTATACAGTGAGATTTTTATGACTAGTCATTAAAATTACAATGGGCGATTATGACAAAGATTAAGAAAGGTACTTGGAAAGCATGCTGGGAAGTAATGAGTCATGATGATAATATCAGTGTATTGTCTGCAGTACAGTTCTCAGAGCCTTGGTGGGTCCCTTATTGAGGTTTTGCAGTTTTAGCCAACTGTTTAGAGTTAAAACATTCGACCTGTCAAAGAATTCCAAGGAGCAGCCTTACAACCTTTTTTAATGTAATCAATATTTTTAGACACGTTAACTTATTAACATATGATTGGTCTGTGACTATACACTGTTACTGTTTATAAACAATCAGCTATGAACTATCTAGCACTGTCTCACCTTTTCCAGACTCTGTGTCACGTAATGTTTTTATTTTTGTAGAACAAAATATGACCAGGCGGCACGGTGGCTTAGAGGTTAGCACGTTCGCCTCTCAGCGCTAGGGATTCCCGGTTTGAATCCCCATCTGGGTGGAGTTTCCATGATCTCCCCATGTCTGTGTGGGTTTCCTCCGGGTTCTCCGGTTTCCTCCCACAGTCCAAAAACATGGATCAAGTCAATTGAGTTCTCCAAATTGCCCCATGTAGAGTGTGTGTGTGTAAGTGAGTGTGTGCCCAGCAATCGGTTGGCACCCTGTCCTGGGTGTATCTGCCCAGTGCCCGAAACGTTTTCCCCTGGATGGGCATGGGGAACCCCACAGCGACCCTAATATAGTGGATAAAGCGGAAGATAATGAATGAATGAATGAATGAATGAATGAATGAATGAATGAAAATATGACCATGACCACAGGCACTTGTAAATAGCAAATTAGGAAGAAGGTTAAATAGAGATTCATTGAAATAAAAATACATCTATCATCTCAAATACTGCTATTTTTTATATTAATTATAATAAATAATATATAACTCCTCTGGGTAAGTTTAAACATATTGATAGATGATTTGAAAACAATACAATATTTCACTCAGACATTGTTTCTGATTTGGCGCCCTCGCGTGATGGCGTGAAGTACTACATTTAAATTCACACCTTTTTACAACCCAGATACAGATTCATTCAGTCCCATAGATGTTCATAACTTTTATGACATTTGTTTCTCCCCTGAAAATGACTGAAAGTGCTTATAACTGCTAATAAACAGTTATCATGTGTCTTTACAAGCATTAGGTAATGTATTGTAATTTATTACCATTAAGAATCATTTGTTACAATTTGTTAACACAAATTAAACACACATAAAGCTTATGTCTTATTGGTAATAAACTTTATGACTGTGATCATGAACATATATGTACATTAAAAGAGGTTAATTACAAATAAACCTCAAAATTATATGAAATGTCAATACTTTATAAAGATTTTTGAATGAGCTTATAACACCTTATGCTTACTGGATTGAAATAAAGTATTAATCAATATTATTTTACATGATAGAGAGTGTAACTAATAAATATTCTTCTCTAACATTTACATAACACCTTTACTTATGCTTTCTGTAATTTTTCTTATTTTTTAGTGTGGGTTTTTTGATCGTGCTCGGCCACCAAAAGATGACGACATCTCAGACCGTGAGCAACTGACAGCAGATAAGGAGGCTTGAAAGGTGAAAGCTGGAAATACAGACTAAAGCAGCCTTGAAGAAAGCTGGAAAACATTGTTAGTGACTGATGTATGAACTACAAATCCCATGATGCACTGGGATCTGTGAGCTGGACCACAGTGATATCTATGCAAAGTTTATGTGCCTTTGGGATCTTCTCCAGCAGGACAGCAACATGATCTAGAGCAAGAAAGAAATCCAGATGCCTACCAGCACTGAGGAACTTTATCATACGTGGGGACTTGTCAGTAAACACGGTATTCTTTACAAAAGCACTAAAAACCCAATCCGCTGCCTCAAAAAAAAAAAAAAAAAAATCCCAGAAGACAGACAAATTTCAAAACAAAACAGAACTGTAACCCTGCTGATTTTACAACCTGCCCCAATTAACAGATAAAACTTATATCTCATCAGTAGATCAGACAGCCTCACTTTTGCGCTAAATCTGATGCTTAGTTTGGAGTGAAATATCTACCAGTGTCTCTACAAGTCAAGGTAAAACAGAATTATGACTAAATACGAATTTAAAATTCCATGGACAGTTTGTCCACGACTTGCTTGTGGTTCATGTTCACGTATATACATTTCATCACAGAACTTGAAGCTAAGTCTTAAGTCTATAGCAAGTTACTTTGCAATAATTTTAATTACAGATGATATATATATATATATATATATATATATATATATATATATATATATATATATATATATATATCTCAGTAAATAACTAAATAACTAGATGATCATTTTACATTGCAGGAGTGGTATTTGAACTTAGGTATGTGCAATATTGCAACATTTTTTTCCGTTGCTAAAATCACTTGTACACTGGCTCCTTTGTGTGTTTTTTATTATTATTATTATTTTGTATATAAAGTTTACAGAGACTTATTTTAAAGCTATATGACTGATGTACGACTGATGCTAATGTAGAAGGGGAACACATTTGCATATTTCTTCCTCATAGTTCTCCACACAGCTAAACCTCACGCCACAGGTTTCTGTTTCATGGTGACAAAATGCTTTAAAATCTAATAAATGTAATGAGAATCAAATGTAGCTGGAATTATTTTATCCTCACAATCCAGAAGAATTTACAAACTATTGTAATTTCCATGTTGATACACAATCAAATGCCTTTTGAAAATAATTACAATAAATGTTTTACAGAATTATTCAAGAATTTTGCATTATTACCGTGCAGATTTTTAGTTTAACTGAATATATGTATTTGTAGCTTACTTTTTAAGGTAAACCTCTTGTTGTCTCATTAATTGTTTTTTTTTTGTCCTTATTGTGCTTTATTCCTCACCAGTCATGCACTTTTTTGTAGTTTCACAGTTACTACAGTCCAGCAGATTCACTATGTTCTATGTTAGCTATGCTTTATTATGGTCATGATCACCACAAAGCAGGTGTTATTAGGGTGAGGGATGATTCTTAGCAATGCCGTAACGCTTAAAATATGGAGTCTAGGTGAATGAATGGAAAGAGTGGGTTTTTAAAGAGTGATAAAAAGTGGACAAATAGTATGATCAATCTGTGATTTCAGCTGACCTGGCCCACACCTGGAATTTTGGAATGTTTGTATCAAGTTAAATGATAGATTTTGTAGATGGACAAGACAAGAAGAAAGCCAGTCAAAAAAACGGTGGAATGATAATAATAAGAAAATATAAAAATGAATTCCTTCCTACTGATATAAAACTACTTAATATAAATCAGGTAAGATTAAATTTACTTTTATTTTTAACTGTTTATTAGTTAAATGCTGTCCAGTTCAGCATTTAAGGTTCCGTAACCAAGGCCCTTAAACTGGTAACAATGGAAATGGAATTCTGGTGGAGTCCCCATTTTGAACAGTGTTTGAAAACCACACACACATATATTTTAGGTCATGAATTAAATAAAAATGTTAACATGAAGGTAGTGATTCAAATTTAGCTTTTCAATGTTCTTACTACTGAATGTGCGATCTATTCTTTTTGCAGTTTTATGATTTTAAATTTATTTTATGTGTTTGCAACACAATTTCATAACATGCTCAAGCAAGTTAAGTTAGGTTAACTCAGAAATGTGCAAATTATCCAATAACTAACAATAAAATTGAATTAAGTTAAGTACTATCAACTTCTATATGTATTATAAAAAATCTTTTAATTTTAATAGAGAAAGTCAACTAAACTCAGGACCACTTCAATGGGAAAAAGGAGGATTCGTAGTAGAGTTAAAAAGGTGGCAAACCCCATGAAAAGGTACCATACTGGGGCTGAAAAATTCTCTGAGGGCTCACACCAAAACACATGGACCTCAATATGGAAAAGACCGTAAACGAACTATGCATGGAATCTGGTAAGGCATATTTAGCATAACTGTAATTTGTTTATAAATTAATTTGTATAGAATCTATTGTTTTAAGGTGACAGTTTCAATTAATATTGTCAGTAATGCACATTATTTAAAGTATGATATGTTTTGGTTAATCAAACGATTTAACTGTTTTCTTTTTCCAGAACCAACAACCACAATGTTGAGATAAAACCAAAGCACCCTGATTACATATAGTGAGTTTGTTCAAATAATCTACTACACAGTCATATTTAAACATTTCACATTATAAATCATTTATAGGCAAAGTACATACAGCATTTAAATATGACATTTGTCTGCAAATCTGAACATATTCTTAACTAAATTTAGCCTATTGTGAATTCAAATACTAATAATAGCATTAGATTTTTAACAAAATCTAAACTAGTCTTAGTTTACAAGTACTTTACTGGATGTTAGTAATGAAACAGTTGGTTTTCTCCATGGCTTCTGACTTGTGGTGTTCTCATTTGTAAGTCGCTTTGGATAAAAGCGTCTGCTAAATGACTAAATGTAAATGTAAATGTAAACAGTTGTTAAATTGTGTTGGTTAAGGATTTTTAAATATAATAGTAATGCAATTTAATTTAATGCAATGTGATAAAAAAAATGTTCGTTAACACTTAATAAATCTGTTATTCATAATTCATTATTAACATATTTATAAAGCTTTAGAAAGTGTATATAATGCTTTATAATACTTGTCATAAGCCTTTGTTAATGTCTATAGATGTAAATAACCAAACTCATAAAGTGTTATAAGAATATGCTTTATAACAAAATTTGACATAATGCATTAGAAATTATATATTTTAAATGTTTATCAATTTATTATAAAGACCAGTGACATAAAGCCTTATATGTGTTTAATGAACACTTTCCTGAAAATTACTTTATAAGTGCTCATAACTATTTATAAATACATATTCTCTCTCTTTACCAGAATAAGGTAAAGTGTCATTAATAACTAATTTGAAAGAGACTGAATATACAGTAGTAATGAATAATGAGACATATAAAAGCTTATTTACAGACTTTAAGTAAAGCATAATCATCGTGTTTTAAGTAAGAATGTCTAAACATCCAAAGAATCAACATTTTAAATAAATTCATATCATGACTTGTAATGTTCTCATTTGTTAGTCGCTTTGGATAAAAGCGTCTGCTAAATGACTAAATGTAAATATCATGATGCATGTCACTTTGTGCTACAAAGCCTTATGTCAAATTGTTATAACAATGCATGACTATGATTATGAACGTCTATGTACATTAAAAAGGCTTATGACAAATGTTATAAAGCATTTTGAATACTTTATAAAGCTTTTGTACCATATAAATTGTACAATGGTATTTTATTATTTTGCACAAAACTGTATGTACCATATCCTTTCTTTGCAGTGATTACATAGTGGTGATCTCCATGGAGCAAAGGGAGCGCTACCAGAAGGAGTACAACACTTTCTACACTGAATATCTATCTCTTCATCATCGCATAAACATCATCACACAGTACATAGAGAACTTTGAGCAAAACGTTCAATCCCAGAAGTTGGAGCAAAGCAAGGTGAAACACTGCACAGATATACTCTGATATAAATTACAGCTCAATTAAACTAAGAAAACAGTTAATTTTTAAGAATTTTATTGTATCACATACAAAATCAAGTTCATAATTAACATATTTCTTTATAGTGGGAGGATGCTCATGCTGAGGCCGTCAACAAATACCAAATTATGCTAAAAGTAAGTTTGGAAAAACATGACACATTATTAGCATATTAATTTATCTGTATTTGCTGCTCATTGAAAAATGATGTTACATTGTTTTTGTATTTATATCCTGACCCACTACAAGGACAAGGAGCACTATCATTATCTGCATGACAAACTTCATCACATCAAGAGGCTGAATGATGATTTTGATAAATATTGGAAAGAGTGCGGAGTCTGGATAAAGAAAGGTTTTAATGGTAGTTTTATTTAATAAAGTCAGTAACGCAGAAATGCAATTTCTTCATCATCGTAAGCCACATAGCTGACTCTCACGCCAAAAGTTTCAGAGACTTTAATTTTTTTTTGAGCATGGTAAAATGTTTGTGTTTGTATTTATATCTGGACCCACTACAAATAAGCGCTACCATTATCTGCATGACAAACTTTGTCAAGTAACAACTATTTTATTTATTTTCCTATTTATTTATCAATCAATCAATCAATCAATCAATCAATCAATCAACACCAAACAATATTAACTTGCCAGCCTACAAATCTAGCTGCTGAGTTAACCTTATTTTTCTATCCCTCTACCTTTGTATATCTTTGTATGCATCATTTATATTGTATTCAAACAAGAGAATGTCCATGTATCATTGTAATAAATAAAACAGTGAATTCAATGATTGATTTTCTTTTACTTTGCAACTTTTTGAAGTTTAGCCACACCATTAAAGACTGGATTCATATTTTAACACTCTCACTTCTTGTGTTTTGTCTCTGCCTTATTATTATAATTATTACATGGTAATTTTGGAATTGTTGGCTAATAATAACAATTATATAATTGTGTAATGTGCTATGGAAACATAACCACAATATATCTTAAATTGTTAGCACAATAGTCACTCACAATAAAACTCAATTTCTTCATCCATACTACAGAGATACACAATTCTGGAAAAAAGAAACTGCAGGGCGTAAAACATTACTGCTTTAATTATGAAAACTATTAAAAGTTACATTACCAGCTTCCCACTGGATAATACTACTAGAATGCATTTTTGCCTCTTTTTAGTAGGAAGATTAAAACAAGAGAGAGAGAGAGAGAGTTTTAGCAAAAAAATACTGTTACAATTTTTTTTTTTTCTGTAATACAGCTTAAATGGTTCTTTACCTTTGTTTTACTTTATAGATATTGTACAAAATTAAACAGACCAACAGTGAGCACCAATTACCTGAGAAATAAATAAATAAATAAATAAATGTTTTCTACATGTTTTCCATATTTAAGAATTCGGAATTCTTCATTCATTTGTGTTTAAATATAAATAGTATAATATTATGCAGCCAAAACATGTAAACAAGCTCATTTGCACTTCATGCAGTTGTTCCAATAGGTACTAGAATAAACTTTTTCAGTAACTTTCTATGAATCCGGTATTTGTGCTTTATAAACACATTAATAAATCTTACTAAAGTATTCATAATGCCTAATAACACTTCAAAAGACTATTAATGTACAAAGATGTTCATAACCACACTCATATAGTAATATAAGAATATGTCATAAGGCTTTAAACACAGTGACATAAAGCATTAAAAGAAAATGTGTATTTTAACAATTTTAACAACTTTTTGTAGAAACCAGTGTCATAAAGCTTCATAACATGTGTGTTTAATTTGTACAATGCCTGAAACTAACCCTGAAAATACTTTATAAATGCTAATCTATTTTTGAAAGCTTAAGTTCTCTCTATGGGTGTTAGGTAAAGCGTTGTAATTTATTAGAATTATGTAAGCGAATGCATCAGTGTTTATACATAATGACTTATAAAATATAAATGCTCCTTACAAACTTTAAGTAATGTGAAATCATCGTGTAATAAGCAGGAATGTACGTACAATGAATTAAAAGTTTATGTTATAAAGCATTATAACAACTTGTGTTTTTAAGCCTTGGGTCATATAGTTAAAACACATTATGACTGTGATTATGATCATTTATGTACATTAACAAAGGTTTATGTCAAATGTTATAATGTTATATGCTTTATATCTGCACTTATATGCATTATGATTACAGATTACAGAAAGTTTAAAAAGCTTTTCTTATGCAGTAAACAGTTCATGTTCCTTGTCTGTTTTCCCAACTGCATCTGGATTTGTGAGAGGATCTAAATCAGCAAACAGGTCAAACCATGCAGATTTATCCTTCAGACATTCAGAAGTTCCTGTTAGACACCAAGAACAAAGTTGGACAACACTTAACACCCTTGAACAAAGTGCATATAAATGTCCAAATGACAATAAATGTGTTTGTATACACAATAACAATTTTGCACCACCTTGGGCTGTCAGTCTGGATGACAGCGAGGTTAAGTATAAATACAAACCTGTCTTACTGAAATTACATTTTGTTAACCTGCCAGTAAGTTCAAGCTTAAAGCTACAGTAAATATGCCATTTTTTTTATTTATACAAATCAACATTTAATCATTTATGAAATCTACTCAATCTCAAAATTTCATTTCGAAGTGGCTGATCCTGTGATATAAATAAAAGTTTTATCTTTGATTGTAGAAGGTTTTACAGTTCTTATTTTTCACACTTTCCTACCTGACTCTGCAGACTGTAGGTTGGTGATATGTTGGTCAAGAAGCTGTGATGGGAAGAAAAATGATGCCTGTTCCTCTTCCACCTGAATGCTTGAAAGTGCTGATATTCCTCCTTCTACACATTCATCCTCTTCGAATACATCCTTCCACTCTTTGGTAAAATGGCTTTCTTCCATAGAGCTAGAACTCAGGATCTCACTGAGCATGCTCAGTTCCTCCTTTTCCTGAGCATTGTTATCATACAGCATCTCTTCAGTTCCTTTTAAAATCATACAGGAAAGCCTGTCACCACATATCTAAAATATGTCTTTTACAAATGTTCTCAATGCCCTAAAAACATAAAAATAATCACATTTTGTAAAATGAATTTCATTTCAACATCTGATATTGCAGTGGTGACTACACTGGCTGATTCATAAAAAAGACAAATAAAACCCCACCCCAAATTATTACATAACTGTATCTCTACATGTAATAAAGTTGGTATCTGATAAACACTACATCGGCACAGTCAAAAGTTTTGCTGAATTACTACCTGATTGAGTTGGGTCCTCATTTGAGTCTTCATCTATTGAAATTAGCCTGTAGAATTCAAGAGAAAGCTACATTAATATATATAAAATACATTTATACATATACATAATACAAAAAAACCATTGTATTTCCTACATGTCTTCTATTATGGGAACTGTATCCTCTTCATCTGATTTGGTCTTGTTTTTCTTTTTAATTCGTTTCTTTGTAACATGATCAGACACTTTAATCTGTTGCATATGACAAAAACAATCAGATCCTGTCTTAAGGTTGTTTGTTAGGACAAACTTTACAACTGGCCTACTTTCCAAAGCAATGTGTCATCAAATCATAATTCTTTAGATACGGATAAACATATTTTAATCAATAAACTTGACTGTAATTGGTTACTTCTGAACTACAACAAATGCAAATCGTCATTTTAAAATTTGTCTAAAAAAAGTGCAAACACAATAAAAAATATATTTATTCTTTGGAAATTCTACAATGGAGAATTCAGACACATTGACACAATACCACATTGTTTTCCCATGCAGAATACAAATGTAAATGTGCAATAATATTGATCAAACTGACCTGTCCTGGTAGCTCATAAGCATGGCAGCCTTTAAAGCTTTCATGAATAGCAGCCATGGTATGAGATGTTTTCTCCCAGAAATGCAAAAGTGTTGTCTTGAAAAACATTAATAAAATTTTTAAAAATTCCACAAGAAAAATGTTCTAAAAGCTCCTCTTACTTAACATTAAAGCCCTTGTTAAAATGTAATGTATCCACAAGTATTTTATGATAAATGTATTTTATACTATACTACTATTTTTTAATCTTTATATTGCATTACATACTTATTTAACCTTTTATATTCATTAATACATTCAATCATTTCATGTTTTTTTTTTTTTGTTAAGTGTGGGGAAAAAAGTGAAAGACCTGAGTGATGTAAAAACCGCAAACCTGGTAGTTTGTGAGGACATGAGAGAGCAGGTTACACCGGCTGGCACCCAAGAAGATCAACCTTCTGACAAACATCATCTTTCAGCTTGTCAAAACTGGTCTTGGTGAGCCGAACCTGAGCCTGAACCTGCACGATACAAAGCTAAGCAAAATCAGCTCAATGTGACAAATTCCCTTAGTAAAAAAAAATTTGTTCAAACCTAGCACATCTTTTAAATTCAAACAACTTAATCTTCAGACAATTAAAAACATACAATAATTTAAAACAACTGGGAGGCAGTAAACATGTTCTGCCTGACTGTTCAAGTAAGGAGACCCAAGTGAAGCACTCAGGAAACACAGCAGGAACACTGTAGTGATGTAGGTCAGAGTTCAAATGCCCTGTTAATCCAACTAATAAGTAGTTTTTAGTGAATTAAAAACATACAATAATTTAACTAATAAGTAGTTTTTAGTGAATTTACTAAAAACATTGTGATGGGTATCATTATAGGTTTAGAAAATTTCAGTCATGACTTACACCTCTATAACTGACCTTACGAAACTTTTCCATTTGCTTGTGTGTGTCAGGGTCCAGCTCCTGGGAGACATCTTTCATCCAGAGCAGTGCCCCTCTGTACTCAGTTCTAGCTTGCTCCATCCTGTTCACTGTGAGCCAAGTATCTGAAATGGCCCGGTAACGGAATGTCTCCACCTCCTGGTACAAGCGACACAGGGGCACACGCAAACCCAATCTGTGAAAATAGGATGACATAAAAGGACTGATTGCAGCTCACATTCAATACTTCTTGTAAATAAGGAGAGATATTTTTTTTCACACTTTCATATATCTGAAGTTGTGTATCACTGACCTCTGCTGTGAGGAAAAGCAGAGAGCTTTCCCTGTGGCCTGCATGATCTTCCCTGCTCTACTTTTATCCTGAGAACCCTGTGAGCGCAGGAAGCGCCCAAGTTCATTCTCTTCCTGAGATAAATCTAAAAGAAACAAACAAAAAAAGTTTTACTGGAGCAGAAGTATAGAGAAATGTGTTTTATTGTCTACCTAAAAGCAAATAGAAATGCTGCAAAACATCTACTAATAAGACATTTTTTTTTTATTTCTACATGTTTGTTTAGGTTTTTGAGGATGTGTTAGTAATGCACTGCATCAGGAAAGATGATGCAAAAATAAAAACAAAAATAAAGGCAATTTGTGCCAATCTGAAAGACTGTGTGTAAATAAAGTTGTGTTCATACATACAGCAGATCCTCCTCTGGTACTGCTCTATTACTTTAAGAAGTTCCATGCATGTCCTCTGTACTGAATGAAACACCTGGCATGGGCAAATTAACATGTTTACAACTTACCACACTGTCGAGTTAAATTATAACATACTGTACGTCAATTTTATAAAAACACTCAAAAGTTTACCTCAAGCTTGGCATCGAGGTCCCCATCTGATGCCACAACATGCTCATCTTCTTTTTTCCCTGTCACTTTGATCAGTGTCTGTTTGGTTTTCCAATACCTCTGCTGAAACTTGTTGACAACTGAGGAGTTTTGACTTTGAACAAAGCGCATACAAACATTACTATGAAATACATTTTTTTTAACCCTAGTGACATAATGCAGATTACTTATTTACATACTTACTAGTGACCTCCTTCCATGTTGTTGAACAACCTGGGAAAAAAATACAACGCAGAGATGAGAGATACGATTGATAAAGCGTGGTGCGGTGATCATTTTTTTCATTTTCTAACCAATACAGCGGTGACGAGCATCAGATTCATTTTTTTGATGATATCTATTTAATTATTTGTAAAACCAGTGATTATACAAAAGGTGTTTCTTGAAAATGCTAAAATATTCCACTACTCTCAAGCAGCAGTCACCATCAAAACACATGAATAAACTATATTGTTCATGAGAGACTTACTAAATTTAGTTAAATATTATTTTAGTGGGGCGGCACGGTGGCTTAGTGGTTAGCACATTCGCCTCTCAGCGCTAGGGATTCCTGGTTCGAATCCCCATCTGGGTGGAGTTTCCATGTTCTCCCTGTGTCCGCGTGGGTTTCCTCCAGGTTTTCCGGTTTCCTCCCACAGTCCAAAAACATGGATCAAGTCAATTGAATTCTCAAAAATTGCCCCATATAGAGTGTGTCTGTGTGAGTGAGTGTGTGCCCAGTGATGGCACTGTCCTAGGTGTATCTGCCCAGCGCCCGAGATGCTCTCCCCTGATGGGCATGGGGAACCCCCCACCGCGACCCTAATAGAGGATAAAGCGGGAGATAATTCATTCATTCATTCATTATTTTAGTGTATTTTGATACCTGTAATAAACATTACATATATAGTTGGTGTATTATTCCTATACCAGCAGCCTCACTGATGTGTTTAAATGAAACAACAGCAGCACTGCTGCACTAAAACCCCCTCACTGCATCAGTGTCACTGCAGAACTGACAATGAACAATCCACCACCCAAATGATACCTGTTCTGTGATGCTCCTGACCAACAGAGAACAGAGAACCAACAGGGGACTAACAAAAACAAGAGAGAGTCTGACAAAAACAGTCTGCAATTGTAAAACTACAAATCTTTATTGTGAGTGGAGAGAAATAAATAATATGTAAGACGGTGGTGTGTCCAAACTTTTGACTATAACTATATTTACTACTAATTTTAAAAAGACCTGTCCGCTTTTATCTGCGCATGCGCATGCTTGGGTGTTTATAACAAAGGCCTCCGACTTTCGCAGCTGCGCAAACAACAACGACAATTACATCACACAATTAAAACCGCAACCAGGTTAAAATAAAACATAAATACGCTGTGCGTTATATGATGTGATATGATGTATGATGTCACGCAACAATGCCTTAGTATTTGCTACTCAAAAACAAACGTGACTAACAAAATGAACCTCTTCATCCGTTTTGTACTGTCAACAATATTTGAATCATATAGAGTATCGCTTACCTGTAACGTGTGCGTTTATAAGCAGGATCGTTTACAGCATCTTTATGTTAATAACCTCCTCAGAGCAGCCACGCTGTCAAAGCGCTCATCCAAACAAGCCGACAAGGCGCCTGTGCGATGACGTCAAACACATTCAGCACTGAATCGGTTCTTCTGAACAGCTGTTTCAGACTCTCCAACAATTACCCCTTCATTACAACATACAACAATCCCCTTCATTAGAAAACAACAGGGCGGCAGGGTGGCTTAGTGGTTTAGCATGTTCTCCTCTCAGCACTAGGGATTCCCGGTTCGAATCCCCATCTGGGTGGAGTTTCCATGTTCTCCCCGGTTCCGCGTGGGTTTCCTCCGGGTTCTCCGGTTTCCTCCCACAGTCCAAAACCATGGATCAAGTCAATTGAGTTCTCCAAATTGCCCCATGTAGAGTGTGTCTGTGTGAGTGAGTGTGTGCCCAGCGATGGATTGGCGCCCTGTCCTGGGTGTATCTGCCCAGCGCCCGAGACGTTCTCCCCTGGATAGGCATGGGGAAACCCACCACGACCCTAATAGAGGATAAAGCGGAAGATAATGGATGGATAGAAAACAACAAGACTTCATCCATTTATTCATTACAAAAGACAGCAAATGGGTATGACATCAACTGTCATAAACTGTAGTCAATTTTTATTTCTGAAATTGTGAGGTCGAAAATGATGAAAATTCATTATCAAGACGGCAGAAAGAACAGCTAAATAAATCATAAGTGTGATTCTGTAAGTCAGAAAAAAGAATGTAGTTTCCTGTAACACTGAAAATTGGGGAAGTTGAAATCATGTGAAAAACCTAGACATTTATAAATAAATAACTTATTGTATGGGATGCTTGTAGATTTTGTGAATGCATTCAGCTTTAGAATGTGCCCTTTTGCCCAATCTGTGAAAAATCATTCAGTCATAACATTAGAAGTTTTATTTTCCATCAAACACTGCAATGTAAAAGTTTGAAATCTAAGAAATCTGTTTTTTAAATGCCATTATCTTTTACTACAATTTATTATTTACTTTACATACATCTGCAAATGTTTATTTTAAACATGTATTACTTTAATTTACTATTTAATTAGAAAAGGTCCATTTTCATGATTAAGCGATACGTTGACTGGAAATAAAACGTAAACATCTTGTATTATTATTTATTTTTCATTGTTCTCTATGGTTATTCTGGATCTTACAACACATATTACATGATGCTAAGTCTTATAGTAATGCAGATGATTTTCTCTGAAATTTTTGTCCTAACATCATGTCAGATTGGGTGTTATATCCAGGTGCCAAATTCAACTCATAATTTTTCCGTGGGCTTTCATCACCTTCACATCAGTCCTTGTGAGATTCGTCTTAAATGTTCTTAACAATTTTTATCAGTTACACCAAAGATAACTTTACAGATGGTGCTACAGCAAAAAGGAAACCAAACAGTTAGAAATAGACATTTTTGACAGAGTTGCTGACATAGTGTGATGAAAAACAGATTTGTATTAAAATGACATACCCGAGTGTGTGTTGTATAAAGTCCATCTGAAAAAGTTTGACTTCTCTTATTATCTTATATTGATTTTTGAATGGCTCAGCCTAACATACATCTGGTTGAGTTTTCTGTTTTAATAAGTCTAAATCCATATGGTCAAGCTTTAGGTAGCCTGTCTTATTTCTGAAATTGGATGCACTTTTAAATGTTGAACAAGAATATTCTGCAAAAAACAAAAACAATGACAACATAGACCGAATATAACAAACATCAGTAAATATTTAATTTACAATTACAATACACAGTTGTTACCATGTTGAAATATTAATGCTGTTTACCTGAGGCTTGTCTCCCCATCTGAACGTTAGCTCTTTTGAATCACTGTATTAAACACATTAAAACAAAACTGTAGACCAGAAGGTGTATTCTAATTAAGATCTAAAAAAAGAGACTTACATTTTTAAAATATTTTTTTTTGGTTATCTTTAAATGAAAATGTATGATATTTTGTATGACATCCCATGACATCTTTATTGCTTCCTGTGGTGTGTTTCTGTTTATCTGCCTTTTTTTATAACTACACCATAAATTGTGTTACTACTTTACATTGTTTTTACAAGCAAACATAAATATCCTTTTAGTACTGTATAATTGTATTTCTTACAAACCCATATGCCCAAAATAATTTGAAACTTGATCAGATGACCTGCATGATCTTTATAGAAACATAATCTGACTCTGGATATTAGTTTAGATTTTGTTTCACCTTTACAGCTATTTTAACTTTTACTCCTTAGAGAAGCCTTTGCAGATGTGGTGTAAGGTGTGTGGATATATTTGATTTTTATAAATATGTAGCTTTTACTTAAGAAAAACTTATGCTGTTCATGCATGCTAAAGTTATGTTGAAGTGTTAAAGATTAACATGTTCTAGACTTTTACTTATTCTTATAATTGCAAGAAAAATTATTTCACCAATTGTCAAATACATGTTTATTGTTTAACATTGCCCAGACTATACACAATCACATGACTATTATTATTATCATTATTATTATTTTTATTATTATTAATACTAGAACTATTTCAACAACTCTTATTGTTTATATCCCCAGTAAATAATGTAACCTCCAAACACTGCTACTGAACGTTACAACATTTTATCCATGAAAAAAAAAATTCATTATCACCCAAAAGAAACGTAAGGTACATCACTACGGTAGTTGTAGTCTGGACAGACTTTCTGCATCAGTTTGTAGTCCACACTAAGAAAAGAAATGTAAACACAGATGACCTTGAACGGTTTGGAGCACAACCAAGACACCTGACTGTGGGTCTGCTGATGCTCACAGCTCTTTGATAAGTCAAACAGGCAGCGGTCATTATTCAAGGTCTGTTCCACCTTTTCTGACTTTACCCTGCAGTTAAACAATTTGGACTCCACCGACTCCTGAACTGCCTGCTGTGATGCTCCAAAATTCACCATTTTGGTGGCTGGCACCAGTCCGACAGAGACGTTACCAATGCCTGTGGTGTTGCACATAAAGTACACACTAAAAGTACCATTTCCATGGTCGACTATCTTTCCCCTGATGAGCAGGTCCAGGGATCCCGATTTGACACTGCAGTGAAAGTCTCCCCATCCAAACATCTTCCTCAGTTTTGTCGTTTTAAATGGTGGAAGTCTTTTAGCTTGTTGGCCTGATGGATGAAGACCCGTGTAGTCAAGAAACCAGTTTCCCATCTCATGCTCACTTCTAATGTTCTCAAACATTAGAGAAGGGCTTGTAGGAACGTTCATAGCTTTAAGAGCCTGGATGTTGGAATGCAGCATTGCTACATATTCAGATTGTTTACTTTTCAGAAGGTCTGGAAGTTCAGGTTGTTTAACCCACACAGTCTGTTAGAGAAAGCATAGAAAATTATTATGGATTTGGATTATGTTAAATAACATTTTTATACACACATATATTGTTTTAATACAATACTAAAAATAAGTATTTACACATAATTACACATAATTACTCACCAGAACAACAATATCACAGTTGTTCTGGTGATATTCGTTATAATTTTTCTTTTAAAAACAACTACACAAAACTTTTATGAACCTTAAAAAACCTGTAAGCCAACAATAATATATATGGATTAGGTGTAACATGTGTCACTAACTAATCAACCAGTTACTGTTACTATGTTACTGTATGAGTAACATATTTTTGCTTTTCTTGGTATTTTATCAACCAAGAAAAGCAATATGTTTTATTGACTAAAATGGAATGTCATTAAACTTAACACAGAAATAGAAGCTTAAACATAAAGTACACCTTCCTAACTTCTTTCTTAAGTTCTGAGAGGTGACTCTATTGGGATTAGATGGGTCATTGACTCACAGGCTCTGATGAGGACGCTCTGACAGCACATCTGTCTTGTGTAAGTGAGGCGATTTATAAGAGACCCCATGGATCAATAATCCAAATATTAGAATTTGTCACTCATCAAAAAATCTTCTCAACTACAGCACAAAAAGTGAGAGCAAGGTCAGCTATAAAACAACAGAGGACAAACACTAGAACATTGTCACATGCTATGTATCATAACATACGACAGAAGTGTCTTTTATAAGTGCTATTAGAAAAACTGCATTTCTTAATTATGTCCATATTTTTTTTATTTAAATAAATGTATTAGTTGTTGGACGACACGGTGGCTTAGTGGTTAGCACATTCGCCTCTCAGCACTAGGGATTCCTGGTTCGAATCCCCATCTGGGTGGAGTTTCCATGTTCTCCTCGTGTCCGTGTGGGTTTCCTCTGGGTTCTCCGGTTTCCTCCCACAGTCCAAAAACATGGATCAAGTCAATTGAGTTCTCCAAATTGCCCCATGTAGAGTGTGTTTGTTTGCGTGTGAGTGTGTGCCCAGCGATAGATTGGCGATGAGACTACATAAATATAATTAATCAAAAATGAAATAAGCTAAGCAATTTAAAAATGGTTACCAATGAACTGCTGTAAAGGATTGCTTTAAATGATATATTATATGCACATACAATTATGAGTCATAAAAGTTTTGAGTTTTTCATGTCATTATGTTACCAAATTTAAATACATTTATTTACATAAAAATGTTTCGAAATCAAAGTAACCAAATTTGAGCAAATTGCACAAAATGAAGTGCAATTATAAGTAAAACATGCACTAAGTGTCTGCAAACTGTTGCTTTGTACAGCACATGAATGGATATGGATAGAATCACAAAAGAGTCCTACACCCCAATCACACATGCACAGCTGGAGATGAACTACACATTATGTTGAAGTGTCACATGGCTGGCAGCACTGAGAAAGCTTTTCACACTCATGACACATCAGTCATTTCTAATTCAGTCTTGTCTAAGTTAGAGCTGAAAGTATGCTTGATGGAGAAAGCTGAAGAATAAAACATAAAAAACGTTGTAGAATTATGACTGTACAATAACAAAAACAGTTGAATGACACAGCTTATTACATGTTCTCTGAAATAAAAAGTTATTATGTTCATGTCATCAAGTTGCAGTCAGCTTTACTTTTCCTATAAATGTTCAATAAATGTGTCCAAAGCATCACAGCACTGTGCTGCTATAATACTGCCATTAAAGTGTCATAAAATAAATTTAGAATGTAATTAATTAAGAGTAAAAAATATTTTGTTAGTTAAACATAGCATATGTGTGACATACCCAAGTGTGTGTTGTATAAAGTGGTCATGTAAAGGGTGGTCATGTATGCTCAATAGTTAGGGCTATATGTCTTCCCCTTGTCTTCATGTCATTTTGTTATTAGCAAAATAGAAAAAAAATTCAAAGCCCCCTGTATGTAATTTAGTCTCGTGACTATTTGTTTCAGTGGAACTATCCATGGTTCTGAATCTGCAAGATACACCAGCCACCAAAATAAATAATTAATAACAACAACAAATACTGATAATAATAATAATAATAATAATTATAATAATAATTATAATAATAATAATAATATATGAATAATAATAATAAGAAGATTCAAGTCTTACCCCCTGAATGGTAGCAATCATAATCCATCTAAGAGTGCAGACGGAAAACATAATTGAAGCACAATGACTAACTTTTGTTGCCGATTTAATTAGAAATAAAGCACATTTAAAAATATTTAGACATGCAAGCTCTCCATTTATGAACATAAAGCGTAGAGCTCAAAGAGAAGCAGTATGTGTGGAGCTTGTAAGGAGAGAGAGACAGAGATAGAGATAGAGAGAGAGAGAGAGAGAGACAGAGACAGAGAGAGAGAGAGAGAGAGAGAGACAGAGAGAGAGAGAGAGAGAGAGAGAGACACAGAGAGAGAGTGTAGTGTGCAGGGATTTACAGTTGTAAGGCGTAGAGTCGATGAAGAAGCTTGCCAGGTTGGTATTTTGACATCCAGATTTTGTTTTAAAGTAATATTATAGTAATATTATTACGTTTACTTTTACAGCTCAGACTCAGTATCGCTCCTAATATAGATGATCAGAGAGATCTTTTAGCAAGTAATTTTAGAAATGGGCGGCTAGTCTGAGACCAATACGTGATCCATGATGTTCAGATCAGGTTTAAGACAAAAATGTTTTTAAAAGCAAATATACTCTTGAGGAGTTGTGGTATTTTTTGAGTTGGTTAACAATTTTCCCAGTATTTATAAGACTACCTGCAGAATAATATCTCTCTCTCTCACACACACACATCCATACACTGAGAGCAAATTGCTCTTGTACCTCTTGAAGAATCTGGATTGGACCTATTTTTACCTTCAGAACTGCCCTAATTATTGTGCCATTCTTTCCAGCGCATCTTAAATGTAAACAATCAGAGTAAGAGCTGGTGACTGACCAAGTACAGTAAACTCACTGTCATGAAAGTAGCCATTCACAGATGGCGTGGTCATGAAGATATTCAAGTACACTGTGGCATATATTTTAGAAATATATTTAATTCTAGCCTTGAACCTGAAAAATAATAACAACAAATCACACTGCATAATCTGTTTATTATACTAAATCAATACACAGTATGCAGCTTTGCCCCACTATTCAACTGTTCCATATTATCTGTAATCAATCAGATACACAAACAGCCTGTACAAAAAGCACTAAACCTTGGTCATACTTACAACATGGATTTCAACAGTGTGAACAGAGATTAGACCATATTGTTTTATAGTTAGTTGGTACCATTTTGTCATAGAAAAGAAATATACATATTTTATTAATCCAAAAAATAGTACTTAATTACACATCATACTATTGAGAAAATAACCATTCATGTCACCAACCACTGAACACTGAAAATTTGAGCAGCTTTAATAAGTGTGTTAAATAAGTTAAAGTAGAGACCATTTCATTCTGATCTTTCATATTGTTTTCTCAATGTAAGCTTATTTATTGACACATTACAGTTATTAAGCTTCTGTAAGTCAGATTTGTTGTGCAGATTAGGCAGCATTATTATAATCTATATAAGAGTTCACAGAAAAGTACTGATTCTGGATGTGATTTTATTCTTACAATACCTCTTTTTACAACTATAATCTCACAGTTGTTAAGTAACTCAGCAGAGCACTATACCTTTTTATAAAATACATATATGATTCATGTATATTCAGCAATTCTTTGCAATAGTTTTCTGAAATTCGCAATTACAAATCAAAGCATACTTCAACAAACATTTTTCAGTAATGACATACATTTTTGATACAAATTCAAAATACTGTTGTTGCAAATACAAGAGTGTATCAGTATAAGTGTGTGTTTTTGCTTAAAGTGCCAAATTATTACATTATTAAATTTTAATATGTGTACATTGACAAAATTGAGATAATTATTGTTGGTGGTAAAATAATACAAATGAATGCAAATCATTTGCATTTATTTAATAAAAGAAGAAAAAAGCAAAGATAACCAAGAAAAAGCTGCTTATTGATAGCATGAAACATAAACCCATTTGTATTGTATTGTATTTGCAACAACTATTATTTTATACTTATATTAATCAATTACATCATTTCATTTTGCGATTTACAAGTATCTCATCTTAAATGTTTCAGAGTTAGGGCACACGATCATTTATGATACAACATTTTTGGAGCAATCATTTCTGGAGTTTCACTCTGGCAACTTTTTGTGGGTATGGGGTTTGAAGCCCCCGAGTTTCAGATTGAAAGCACTAAACCCTAACCACTGAGCAATACCACGCCCCATTTTACTTATTAAAAATGGTAATTGTGTTGGACATTAAATAAAGTCCATACAAGGGCAGAATAAAATGGCATTGATTTATTATTATAATTCTACAAATGCTTCCCAACGTATTATTTAAAAATCTTTGAAATAGTATAAAACACACACACACGCACACACACACACACACCCAACATGATGAGCAGAAAAAGACACATCAGACAGTCTATACACTTCACCTGCGACTGTAAAAATAGCTCATCCAGCTGTATGCTATAAATGAGTCCCAATCCTCTGATCACAGTTGACTTCCTGTCTTTATTCCTTACTTGAAACAATGTGGAGACATTTAGCCAGACCCTTATTGAAATGCATATCATGCTGCACTAATATAGTGCAATAACGTGTGGAATGAGAAGAGAAGAGGCAGTACATCACTGCATTCCTCCAGGTTTTACCTTCCACAGAAAGGCTGCTGCCCCACAGTTTAGAAGGAAGAGTTCGTTAAAAGTCCTGTTGTGCATGAAGTTCAATTATGGATAAATAAGTAAGATTTGTTAACTTATCTGGCAATGATGTGCAGACAAGAAACAAAGGAGCAACTTCTTTCTGGTTATACAGCTGTATTTGATTAATAAAGGCTCCGTGTTTAAGAGTTCAGAAGGCTCTGCTGTAGCAAGGTAAAAACACAGTCGAAACTATCCAGTGTGGAAGAAGTTTTCAGCTCTCTTGCTTTATGAACTCACTGGATAAAGAATTGGAAATGGACTAAAGCCGTTATCACAAGCTACATGTCAGCATCACCATCATAAGCCAAAGTTAGTGGCTTTAGTCTGTTGTTGTTTTGTCTTCTCTGGGGCTTCTTTGGCTTTTTGCTTAAAAAAAAAGAAAATATATTATATTATAAATTTCAAATAAAAAAACATTACATCCTTCATTGAATTATGGAATGATCACATGATAAGATGGAAGTCATAGTCAACAAATAGTGTACAGAAATGGGCAAACTTTTAGAAGCTCACAATTATGCATTACACAATTTATTATTTAGTATTATACAGTATAATGCTTTTTTTTAAATCAATTATATAATGTTCAATTATGATTTAAAACTGCATAACTTCAGTGTTGTATTAATAGTAAGTCCTTTTTTAGTTACTCTTCACTTACCATGCAAAGTAGATCATTGACACTATAAATACTAAGAGCACAAAGACTCCAGACGCCACACCGTAAACCCATGTCTTTAATTTACCATCTGTAAAGAAAAAACAGGATATGAGTTTCAATATGATCCCCAATTGTTTCACATCAAATTTAACTGCAGTAACACATTTAGTTACAAATTGGTACAAATTGGTAGAAGTTTTAAAAAATATTTCCCAAGCATTTATAAGTCACAAATATACAAATTCATATTGGGCTTAATTGATGAGTAAGATCCAAATATTAGGCGATAAGTTAACAAAGGTATTAAAAAGAGACAACTAAAAGTGCAGTTTTACCTGGTCCAAAAGGTTTTAGGTACCAGGTGCGTCCTGGTGGACTTGACACTGTACTGGAATCAGTGGGGTCAGTGGCACGGCTTGTCTTCACTTCTGTGGATTTACTGCCTGAGGTGGGGATCACCAGCACGGGAATTTGAGTGCACTGCTGCAGCTGACCATCAGTAGACAACATCTCAGTATATCCTTCCTCGCACAGACACTCTCCTTCCTGCAGAGGGCAGTAAATACACATAATATAGGACTCCCCTGTTCATTATCAGGTGGTGAATAATCTTTATAATATTAAGTTAAATCAGTTACATTACTAACAAAATGTGTCTGGATGGGCATCTGATCTAAATACAATTCCATATACTGTATATATATGTGTGTGTGTGTGTGTGTGTGTGTGTGTGTGTGTGTGTGTGTGTGTGTGTGTGTGTGTGTGTGTGTGTGTGTGTGTGTGTGTGTGTGTGTGTGTGTGTGTGTGTGCACAAATATTCCATATTTGCTATAAAAATTAACATTTAAAAATCTGCTTTTTACAAGAATATGTATTAAAGATAAGATACGATAATCCTTTATAGGTCCCAAAATGGGGAAATTCACAAATTTTATATTTAAATTAATTCATTCATTATCTTCCGCTTTATCCTCTATTAGGGTCGCGGTGGGGTTCCCCATGCCCATCCAGGGGAGAACGTCTCGGGCGCTGGGCAGATACACCCAGGACAGGGCGCCAATCTATCACTGGGCACACACTCACTCACACAGACACTCTCTATAGGGGGCAATTTGGAGAACTCAATTGACTTGATCCATGTTTTTGGACTGTGGGTGGAAACCGGAGAACCTGAAGAAAACCCACGCGGACACAGGGAGAACATGGAAACTCCACCCAGATGGGAATTCAAAACAGGAATCCCTAGTGCTGAGAGGCGAACGTGCTAACCACTAAGCCACCGTGCTGCCTTATGTTTAAATTAAAGTTTGAATTTAATTTAATAATTAGTTTTAATTTTTGGCGGGTGGCACGGGTGGCTTAGTGGTTAGCACGTTCGGCCTCTCAGGCGCGCTAGGGATGTCCCGGTTCGAATCCCCATCTGGGTGGAGTTTCCATGTTCTCCCCCCGTGTCTGCGTGGGTTTCCTCCGGGTTCTCCGGTTTCCTCCCAATTAGTTTAATTTTGCTTTAATAGTTGTTTACATGATTTCATAGGCATGTTAACTAAAGTCTATTCCAGAGGTTATGTCCTGCGGACTGGTTACTGTATAAATTGATATATTATGTATAAAGCAGACTTGCCAAAATGCTACCAGCATATAAAATATCAGAACATCATTGATTTCTATATGGTTATCAATAAAGCTCTAGCAAATATGTGTCTTTCATCCCAAAGAGGTTTGAAGTGAACGCAAAGATATGCCCTTGAAAAAAATTTGACAAGATGTTGGTGCTCAAAAGTAGATTTATGACTGCACTCCCAAAGGTAGAAGTTTGGTATGTCCTTGAGGTCACCTGCAGTAAATTGCATCATGGTACACAAGCTACAAGATGTAAAATCCTTTAGCTGTGAAAACAATTGTCTACTTGTGCAAATTTCAGTGGAATTTTTGGTTACAGTAATATATATATATATATATATATATATATATATATATATATATATATATATATATATATATATATATATATATATATATATATATATATATATATATATATATATATATATACACACACACACACATATATATATATATATATATATATATATATATATACATATATATATATATATATATATATATATATATATATATATATATATATATATATATTATACACACATAACAAAAAAACATGACTGCTTTCAGTTTTACCAAACTATACATGTTGACAGCAGCATTCATATTCTTGTATTTATTTTAGCACTTCACTTGGACTACAATTGGCTAAGAGGTGGGTGAACTGGAGGTGAACCAAAAAAGAAACCTAGAGTGCGACTTTCCATTGCATTTTATTGCCTCTGTAGTACCCTGCTGCTGTGATGGTGAATAATTAGCACAGCACAGTTTGAACAAACAGGACAAAAAATACATTTTAGAAATGCATACATATTGAAATAAAATAAGAAAAATAAGTGGACAATATTTCAGATGGATTTTTGAAACGACCCTTAATCACTGAATTTAGGTGTTTGTTCAGTTTTATTCCCACAGGTGTATGAAGGAACTTAGACATGCAGTCTGCCAAACACATGTATAAAAGGAGTTGTTCAAAACAGTTCATTACATTTGAGCATGATACTGTAATAGGATGCCAGCAGTAAAACATGCCGATACATGGAAATTTATACCCGCTAGATAAATTAACTTGTACAAACTATTACCAAAAAAATGTAAGCTATTTATATAGGATTTCTTTTTAATATGTTTGTATTAAAATATTTTCTGTATTTAATAGTGCACAGACTCTAAATCTATTACTTAGTGCATTATTTTTTTCAAAGTTGCTGACATAAATACAACTTTTGACATCCCCTATGAGAAATAATTAGCTTTCTGCAGAACTATGATTCCATTCTGACCCAGTTCTCTTGGCAAAATATTTTCATTTCCCCAAGGTTACAGGGGTCCCTCTGATGAACTCAATTTTGAAATCCTCCATAAATTTTTAATAGGATTCATGTCAGGAGACTGTCTAGGTCATGCAACACCTTTGCCTTATTTCAAAGTCTTTTTGTCCAGAGCTGTTGTTCTGTTAAAATGTTGTTCATCCCCCCCCCACCAAATGAAGGTGCTTGCCTGGGGAGATCAACTATTTCCTTTCTCACAACCACCATTTATGTTTAATTCAAGAACATTTGATCCCCACTACTGCAAATATTTGCTATCTAAATACAAATCTATTATTGTAATTATCACTGTCAGTAAATTAATCTTTGAATTGAGAAACTTTTACCTGCAGTAAAGAAAGACTTATATAGGACTTCAGTATAGATCAATAGATAGATATTGTTCTAATCCTAACTGTTGTTCCTGTCACTCTTTTTAATGGCTTTTTGCTTCTTGTGTGGATAAACACCAGGTGAGTGCAGAGTTTTGGATAAGCTATAGAGGCTTGTCCATGCAGGATCAGAGAAGATAAACCAAGATAAATTGCTCTAAGAAGATAAACACCAATTAGTCTTAGCGTTACAAAAATGAGCAGAGATTTTTACAGTGCTGTGTGCCAAACCTCCAGATGTTAAATACATTACTCCTGCTCCCTGTATTTCAATCCACTTACTTTCAATAAAATACAAGTGAGTGTCAAAATACCCCACACAACAACAAATCCTCTTGTTTCTTACCTTAGAGCAGAATGAACGAGGTTTTTCACATGAGGGCATGCATGAACGTTCTACTCCAGGTGGGCTTGTAGGAGGACAGCCACCTACATACAATGCAAAGCGGAATCATAGATTTATTTATTTATTTAATTATTTTTAAGATTCATTATATAAAAAATAAGAATTCATCTCAAAAATTATGTATACAGAAAATCAACAGACATCCCTTTTTGGGACATCCTATTAAATCTTGTGTGGGTATTGAACATTTTTTACACAATATTTTGAAGTACATTTAATGGAGTTCAGTCAAAATAGCATTTTCTTGGTCAGATGCTGATTCCAAATTAAAAAAAACCCTGTATCAAAAAGCTCTGTAAAGAATTCATTAAACTTTGTAACTTATACAAACATTTATTTAGTACAGCAGCAAATTGCAATTACTTTTATTTCCTATTTTTTTTTAAGATCAGTGATTTCTACTTCCCATTCTTTAGGATAATTTTAAAAGGCAACAACTAATTAACAATAAAATGTTTGTAGAGCTTAGGGTTACAGCGATATTGACACAAAGAAAATGTCTTGTTAGTGTTAAATAAAAAAAAGCTATTAAATGCTGTATAATAATTATAATTGTATAATTCATTCATTATCTTCCGCTTTATCCTATATTAGGGTCGCGGTGTGGGTTCCCCATGCCCATCCAGGGGAGAACGTTTCGGACGCTGGGCAGATACACCCAGGACAGGGCGCCAATCTATCGCTGGGCACAGACTCACACACACACACACACATACTCTCTACATGGGGCAATTTGGAGAACTCAATTGACTTGATCCATGTTTTTGGACTGTGGGAGGAAACCGGAGAACCCGGAGGAAACCCACGCGGACACGGGGAGAACATGGAAACTCCACCCAGATGGGGATTCGAACCGGGAATCCCTAGTGCTGAGAGGCGAACATGCTAACCACTAAGCCACCATGCCGCCTTAATTGTATAATAATAATAATAATAATTAATCTTTGATAACTCATTTCTACATGCATCCTATGAAATAGTGTTTCAGCATCATAGTTTACAAAGTGTATTGGTTTAACCAAATATCAGTTGCTAATTAAATGCTTCTCTCTATTTGTGTATAATTGTTGGCATTTCATAATAAGCCATTTTGCACTAATTGACCTAATGTGTACCAACAGAGCGCTAAGCGTACCTGTGACGTTTATTCCATCTGAGCGCTCACACCAAATCAGATGAGAGGCACTCACCCACTTGTATTCAAAACACTCACCATCTGCAAACAAAATGCCAAAAATACATCAAATATTGTGAGATAGATCAAGCACCATGTTAAATTAGCCATGAGGGCTCAAATCTTTCAGTGTCACTGAATGAATGTTCATGAATATTTATGACTGTGTAAGTGAAGTAATAATCAATAATAATAAAATAAAAGCTTTATAAAGTGAGACAATGGACATCAATACATTAATCAGACGTAGCTCTTAATGTATAAGGTCTGCACTATGTAGTTCTCTCTTTTAGATATTGCCATACACACCAAAATGACCAATCGTGGGTGAAAATTGTTATTAGAGACATTTAGAGATAAAATAACTTGCATCACCAATTATCATGAGCAAAATGGAATTGCACTACTTAGAGAGAAGGTGGCAAGTGTTGCATACCGATGCCTGCACTGAAATTAATTAACGAGCAGGGAAGCTGATATTTTGGCACTTCAGAGGTAAGTGGCCTGGGTTTCAATAGCATTATTTAATAATAAATGTGCATTAGATCCTGCAAATTCTTCCCATATTCCATTTACATAAAAGCTACTGTATATCTGTATGCAAAATGTATGAAACCAAAGTAATATGTTAAAAATAGCTTTGATACATTCTATTATTATTGCCTACCAACATAGATAGTCAGAGGTACAAGATCAACTCTGAACAAATTGTTAGATTATAAAAAATATTTTACATGTGATAAGAATATTTGTAGAATAGACTAATATGAAATTTTCTTTAATTTAGTTTGGTGTTTTTAATAAATTACTATTATAAATGCATTCCATTATGTGGGGCTAAATTAACTATCATTGTAATTATTAATATATTTTAAATGGAATCAAATATCTAACCTGTGCAAGGGCGCGATTGCCACTCTTGATCAGGGCATTGTGCAATGTTTTCAGGCTCCTGAGCAACGACAGCACGTGATCGGACTTGTACAGCACCTGAGTCCTGACGCTGACCATTTACACATATCAAATGACATGGACTCCAGTCTGACCACTCCATCAGATAGCAATCACCTAAACATAAATACATAACAAGGAAATACTAATTACACATATGAAATCAGTTGTAGGGCTATAATATACATGTCACTCTTCTGCCAACAGTAAAATAGTGAAAATAAATATTAATTTCACTGTTGTTAAACTAGTCAGTAAATAGTATCTTAATATGAAACTATTTTTTTTCTTTTTAGGCCCTGCTCCTCTCATTATTTTGGATCCAGATCAGTAGGAACAAAAATGAAAACTCCTGAAACCACAAAATTACTACAAATCTGGTAGTGCAAGCATCTATGTCAAGACAACTACTTATTTTTGACACATACAGGGTCATTATGTCTAAAAACAAGAACAGGAGCTGTACCTATTTCCCTTAATAACTAATATAGTGTTGACAATGACTACAGTCACTGTCTTAACTTTCTTAAATTCCTGTTCCCAAAGCAGTATCTAGTTATAAATGCTGTGCCTTTTTTTTAATGTGAATATAAAAATATACACTTTTTGCATGGCTTTATAAGAATGCCATTGGTATGTAGATCATATTTAGCTGGAAGTGATTTTAACATATAAAATGTAAATTGTTGTTGGAAATCAAAATGTAGCTATGCAATGCCATCATGAACCAAGAAAAAACACCACAAATTAAAACAGGATTTTGCTTCCAAATGCTTTAATGTATGATCCTGAGCTCCACGAACTATTCTTGTTGGTTAGTTTCCCACTGTTCTCTGTTCTATTTTCCCCAACATTTTGATCTTTTAGGACTTGTCCTGTTTGTTATTTTACAAAATATCTTAATTTACTCTTTAAATTATGGTCAGGTTTATTGATTATATAAGTAATGTGCATGTGCCTGGGCTCATCTAATATGGGATGAAAACTTTAGCAAAATAGCAAAAATACAAAATATTTTGATATAAAACATAACATTTGATGGCATATAGCCTTAATAACAGTGTTGTACCTGGGCATGGTAATGTGCAGGCCTCTTCTAGAATAATTTTTCTGTCCCCATCAACAGCCAGTTCCAATGCTGAACATAAGTCATCCTCTACCATGCTGGCCTGACTGTCTTTTGAACCATCTGATACAAAACAGGTTAAGTTTCGAAAGCGTCGGCCCTCACCGCACACCACCTCCTACAGAATTTTTAAACACATATGTATATACGTTCTGTAATTTTTGATCACACAGCATACATCAAATAAAATGTTACATTAGGTCTTTGCATTTCTTTTTGTGTGTTACTACATGCTTACTACAGAAAGCTGCAGTAGAAGCAGTTAGGCAGATCAGGCAATGGAGGATGAACATCAGAAAAAAACAGGCTAATTAAGAAAAAGTGTGAAAGGGGAAAAAGAGAAAATATAATAAACATCCCACATATCCCAGTGGCACACTGTCAAAGCCACTTGCACTTAAAAAGATTTGTTATTATATTTATTTTATTATGAGCAGTATTTCTTAAATTTTATATGGCTAATACCTAATATTCTATTTATACCTACAGTTTAACACATGTTCATATGTATATATAGATATAAGACCATATATGAATATAGACTTATACATATAATTACCATTTTAATCATAAAAATACAAACTCAGCCACATTCTCTTTTTATAACAATACTGCTAATTGCACATCTGAGAAATGTTAGAAGCATTTTGTTGCCTTGTACTCTATACTAAGCAATGAAAGTTGAATGTATCTAGGTAATTAAGGAACTCTGGCCTTGAATGGAAATGCTTGAACATTTTGCTTATCTACCTTTAGGTCTTGTGAATTTAGAATAAGCCATGAATTTGTCAGAGCTGTGCATCCTCAACAGAGGAGGTGTATGTTGGCAGAATTCTTTATCAAAATGCAGGCATTCATAAAAATAAAAAAGTCAAAGAGAGAAAGCAAGACCATGAGGAAAGGAGTATGCATGAAAGAGAGAGAGCTGGCAAGAGAATTAGTTGGAGAGAAGAGAGAGGAGATAGAGAGAGAGAGAAATAGAGTACATGAAAGTGAGAGACAGCTTAAAAAAAAAAACAAAAAAACAAGTAAGGAAGCAAGAAAAAGTGAAAAAAGCAAGAGTGGGGAAAAATACAAGCTTAGAAGAGTGACAGAATGAGGTAGTAACTGTAAGCATAGGTGTAGAGTGATGAATGCAATAACATACTTCTGTATGTGTTAAGAAGGAAGACTGATAACAACAAAAAAGATGAAGAAGAAAAAAAAAAGAAGACAAAAGAGTTTATCCTGAAGTGATTGTAAAATTACAGGAGCAATGCTTTACTAAGAGGAAGGGACATTGATGGAAGAATGTCGTTAAGAGTATGAGATACACAATGATGGAGGTTACAATAAAAAAACTATTTAAAAGAATATAATAGGAAAAGAAACCCGAAATGAGTTGCTGTAAATGTTGGAGGTGATTTTTTTTAATACAGAGTAGAATTCAATCGAAATAAAAAATACAACACCATTGCTTTAATTTAGAATCATTTATCAAGCTCATCAGGTAAACAGGACAATGATATATTCAGGGTGCTTTGTAATTTGAGAAACGAAAAAGATACAATTACAAAAATTACAAAAGTATAGTTCTAAACTTAAAAATAGTTCATATACTGTGTACATCAACTGTCCTAGTTTCAACACATTTAATTAGCTATTATTTGTGTAGTGGAGCATCATCAGCACTGCAGTGACAGTGGTTCAGTCACACCAGTGCTGCTAGACCAGCGTGCTTCCTGTGACCAATGATATATTGAATGACTTACACAAACTGCACTGTTTCTTACTTACTTACTTACTTACAAGGCGGACCGATAAGATGGGATTGTATAATAAATTGGACATAGTGTTTAACACAACACTGCTAATCTATGTATACCAGTGTAATTCCCTTACACACATCAAATACTTTGTGATTTGTGATGAAGTTAAAGTTGGCTTACAATATATGCAGAAAAAAGCCTATGATCTGTAATTGTAGATCTCCAAAGGGAATTATTATGGTAAGTGGAATATATTACTCCTAGAAATGTAGAAAAGGAGCTTATACCTCAACTCGACACTCAGACCAAGGGCTGTAGCGCCAGTGATAGCAGGGCTGAACAGGACATGGTTTCAACTGCTCCATCAAAGAGGGACATGGCCGGCCATCGCCTTGAGACAGCTGGACCACTCTTCTACTGCGCACCATTCTCCCTGAAATCAACACACAGGAATATTAGCTTCCATTACAAATACAATTCTCTGAAACACAAATAACATAGATACAGCCAAAAAACAGGTGTATTTTTACACAATTACATGTGTTTTCATACTGCTACTGCTTTAGTGCTTTAGTGTACACACTAAAATAACCAATGCATCCAATCAGTAGACTCTTATGGGTGTCTATGACTGAAAAAATAAATTAAATCTTTTATTTAAGTACAATGGTTATGGGTTGAGCAGAATGAGATAGAAACAAGCTCAGGAACAGGCTTTATTAAGATAAATACATTTCATATTAATCAGCAATATGTTGGTCGGTATAAATTCCGTATCACAGCATTTTTTCACGATCTCTCCCTCCGCAGCATGAGAAAGGCTGTTCATTAGTAGACTCAGCCAGCAGGTGCTTTAATTACAACTTATGTCCATTGCTCCAGCTTCAAAAAGTTCATAAATACTAATGGCAAAATCTAGTTTAGGTCCTCATTTGGTTTCTCTAAACAAATTACACTCTATGAAAATAAAGTAATAGCACACACAACTTCATTAAATTTAGGTGATTAATTTTAGTCCACAGCCATGCACTTTGGACAACTGTATGCTTCCCACTTGATGAAGAATTCCAGGGAGGCCTATTTCTGTTTCATCATTACTGTGCCATAGTGCACTAAGGCACAGTATAAAGGCACATGCATAAAGTCATGACTGGGTGAGATTTGTTTTACCAAAAAAATAATAAATTGGTCCACACTGAGGTCCAAGCCATTGCAAGCCATTGCTTTTTATCCAACATTAGTATCTGACCTCACAAATACATTTTTGGAAAAATTCCAACTAAAACTCATCAACTTAGAATGGGAAGTCAGAAAAGCTTCTGTGGATGTGATGAGTAGGTGTCCCAATATTTTTGTTTATATAGCGTATTTTATGATGTCATTAAATTTAAAATATTGAAGCATTTGTGTTTAAATAGAATGCAACAACAATATCTGTAGAATGTAGAGCTAGATATGCAATGCAGAAATAAAAATCTATTAATAGCATATGGACATTTCCTACTGGGATAGATGGGTTTCTAAATCAACTGATGGATTGTAAGAGAATGGCAATAAAAATAAAAATTATAATAAATGTTAATAAAAAAACCATTTGTTTTGACATGGTAGAAAATCTCAAACACCTGACAAGTCTCACCCTGACAAGTCTGACAAAAACTGATAATGTTAATTAGGGTCATCTATCATATCCCTTCCTTACAGCTGTCTGTCTATCCATCCATCACTCAACATTCTTTCTATTATATATTAAAATATTCATGTATTCATTGCCCTATCCATCAATTTATCCATTTAACAAATCATTTTACCCATTGTCCATTCGTCAGTTTGTCTTTCCACACAATGATACAGCTAGTAATTTATCCATTATTCACCAATTTATCCTATTACACCAATTTATCTACCAACTGTACGTTCATGTCTATCTGCCTAGTTATCTATCAAAAAGTGGTATGGGCTGAACCAGTGTGTAGATTGAAGTAGACATTGGGTCTGTAAGTGCATTAATTGAAAAATAGATGGATAAATGGGTGGTTGAATGGATGGGTAAATCAATGACCACACAGATTTGAATTATTATAGTCACTGAGTAGTTAGATTATTAGTTAGCAGTAGGGGGTTGATTGTTTTTGAATTGTGGGTAGTGAGATCAATGGATGGGGCAGATAAGAAGTAAACTGGACAGATTTGGCCATTTATATTTAATATTTTGAAGTTTTAACTTAGTTGCATGTCTGTAATTAAAACATTTAAAAAAAAAAGTGTTGCACGAAAGCTGGTTGCTAGCTGGTTAATAGCTGGTTGTTGCTGTAAACAGAATGCAACATGTTTCATCTGCATTTGCTAATTTGCTTATATTTTTCATAGCATTGTGCACAAATTGACAATTGTATGTTGGAATGTAATAATAAGGCCAAAGAGATATCAAAGTATAAAGAATTTCAAATACTGACAAGTTGAAGTCAATTTAAATACTAGAAAGTACAAGAGCTCATAATGCCTACAAGTTATTTTTGCTGCTACACTTAGCAAATGTTACATGTGGAACAAATAAAACAGTGAGAAATAAAATAAGACAACTGGCAAACTGGAAATAGATTGCATACATGTGGTACATGTTTATAAAATAATAAATCACTAGGTGGTAATTTGCTAAGCTAGTAGTGCTCCTGCATATCAAACGAGTATTTTCCTAAATGCATCAATCACCAAAATTCTTTTTTTGATCTCTACATTTTAAGCATAAGGAAACTTGATCTATTTGAGTGCCAACCTCTATAAAGTTGACACAATGGAGCTTATAGGGGTGCCTTGAAAAATGACCCAGACATTTCATTCGAAGAAAGTGCCATTTGGCAAAAACCCCAAAGTAGTCCACTTTTGCAAAGGTAGGGAAGTGTGTGATACAAATTTTTATGACTTTCATTTATTTCACAGATGCTTTTATCCAAATTGGCATAAATCAAAATGCAATCCAACTGATAGATTTCACTGAGATGATATTTCAAGCACTGGCTCCAATGAATTCAGAGTAATAGACTTAAAAAATATGCCATTTCTGTAGCCTCTCATTAGCAGTGACTTTTATAAGTACCAATTCCCTCAATGTTAGCTGATCGGTATCACAAATCAATCTAATTCTTAGGCTAAAGACTCTTATTGAGTTTTTTTGACACTTACGAGCCACTTTATTGGATAAACCTCCTTGTTTCTACACTATGCATTTCATTTAATCAGCTCCACTTACTATATAGATGAACTTTATAATTATACAAGTAAAAACTAGAAAATCTGTTTCTTTGCAAATATCAATAGTCATTTACCCTGTTGTCTAATGGCCAGGACCTTTACAGGACCTCCACAATTCAAAATTATTGTCAGCACTCTAGTAGCACTGACACTGGAGGTGTGACACTTGTATTCAGTGAGTGAACACAATTTTAGGGACTCCAGCAGACTCCATCAGCCTGCACTCATTACAGAGTGCAACACACACCAACACAGCACTACCATATCAGTGTCACTGAAGTGCTAAGAATGATACTAAAATAGTACCTGATCTGTGGTAGGCCTATGGGGGTTCTAACCATTGGAGAGCAGAGTATATGGGACAAAGTACACAGAGAAAGAGAAGAACAAACGAAAAGAATAAATCCATGGAGCCAACTTGTTTTGTATCGATAGACTAGGATGGTGGAGGTGGTGTAATGCTGTGGTAATGTATTTTTGACACACTCTGGTATTTTAATGTCACATATTATTTTAATGTCACAGCCGTTTTTAAGGTACTGTTGTTGATTGCAACACATTTTAATCCTATTTTCACCATAATATTTATTTTTTTAAGTAGTAATACTAGTTTTATGAACACAACGAGTTGTATGTTCCACAACATCTTTCCTAGTCTGTGGAAATAAATTCAAAATAAAATGTAGTAAAATCAGCATTAGGTAAAACTGGGGCTATCACATCGTTATGCAATGAAAATATAAATACATTATGGTTCCGGACCATTTGCCTAGCCATGTACAGTATGTGCACCTGATCTTATTGAGAAAATAGAATAATGCTGTATTCATTCTGTATTTTTTTAAACAAAAGATATTCAAAGATTTTAGTATTTAATTGTAAATGTAAAATAAAACGAGTTGCCTTTACCATCCAAGCCACAGGTCTGAGAGCACTCTGTCCATGTAGACCACTCAGAGAGCTGGCAATTTACTGGACACTCCACCATGCATGATGCATTCATCTGCCATGTCCTCTCCAGGCCCAGCTATGTTAAAAAAATGCACTGCATAAACATTAACAAAATCTATATTTACCATCAATAAAGCATTTTTAAGCTTTTCAATTAATTCTGTGAAGCTCTCTAATCAGTTGCAGGTCTATGGCTGGTGCTAAATAGCTTGCCACACAGCAAAGTGGTGAAAGTGCATTATGGAGATAATAACACAGCATGGATTTTCCTTTTCAAACTGAATCAAATTGAAGTGACTTTCTTTACTGGCCTCACAGTCACCAGCTTAAGTTTATGCAGAGTTCAGAAGTCAGCTACCAATGACTGATTTTTGTTTATTCCGTTTAGAATAAAAACAATGAAATTTCTCAAGCATAATGTCATCATATGATTAATCAGATTAAACTGAATTAAACTAAATGAATTTATTCCCCATTTACTACAAGCACTTGTATTCTACAATTACTATTTATATAGCTACCAATAATGTATTCAGGAAAGGTTATTTTGTGCTACAACTGCCAATTTAGCTAATAAATATCACTATCATAGCAACTACTGCAACTGCTACTACTAACATGCTTAAATAGCTGCTTTTGTTGCTTAGTATGTATGTATTAGTATGACTAAATATTATGGCTTCTACACTACTGTTACTTTCATTTATGTTACTACTACTACTACTACTTTTCCACTACTTTTTTAATTTCGCTCTACAACAAAAACTTATCAAAATTCAATGTAACAAAGGGAACAAACCTCCTTACAAAACTTAAGGTCAACAGATTTCCCATCACTTCTTACACAATCCAGCATGCGAGTTTTCAAGCCTTTTCCACACACAGCATTTGCACTTAACTGACATGTGCTCCAATCTAAAAATGAATTACAGCAGTACATTTATCTTGTTTCAAGATTGAACATACACAAGATGTAGTTTTAAAATAGATTTCATTATTCTTATTTCCAAATTTTATAATGAGCACACATTTAATTTAAACTTTTATTATTATTTTATTATTATTGTAAAGACTATTAAAATGATTATTGTGATCTAAAAATATTTGGAACATCTAAACAGTACAAACACTAGGAAGATTATTGCTCTGAAGCTGAACCTCTATGGGGAGATGTTGAGAAATAAAAGCCATACAGAGAGTTGTAAAAAGCTTATTTAGCAATGATTGCAGGCATAAAACTAGTATAACATGGCCTGAATTGACCACCAAGTGCTTCTGCAAGCAATGTTAAAAGCATTGTTTTTATAAGAATTCTAAACCACAGTTTTAAAGGGAAAATGAGTAATCAGTTTGTTCTTTTAAAAAAAGAAAACTACAATGAAACTTGATTAAAAACATGTGGATGTTTGACTTCCACAGCTACATACATTGTTTTTTTAAATATTAAATTTTAAAGCTAGATTTTAGGGTCTGCAAATATATATGCAATATATATACAGTACATACTGTATTAATACATAGAGCAATGAAACTATTCTATGGCATGACAGCAGCCTTAAAACAGTATTTGCCCTCTATTGGGAAATAAATGCTATGAATGCAATTACATTAAATTTAATATATATATGTATAAAATGCTTTTCAATATACATATAATCAAAACATCAGTGCTTGTACCTGTAATGTTGTAACTATAATGGAAACAGTTCTTATTGAGCAGGCATGTCTCGATCTCAATATTTTTCGGGCAATCTCCTCCTTCTTTGGGCATGCGTAGGATGTCAGCCGATCTCTGTCTTTTTTTTTGGCCACTACAAGGCTTTAGGACAGACACACAAACACACAAATGCAAACACACACAAACACACACAAGAAACAGGGTTAGACTTCAAGCCTGAAGCTGACATGCACTTGCCCACTTGTGAATAACGATTAAATGCAGCTGTCAGCTGATAAGAGCACAGTGATGGGATATCGCAGCAGGAAATCTGCTCTCTGTTCCTATTTCCAGACAATTTTTGGTGTAAGTGCATCAAAACGGGTTGTGCTGATTTTCCACTTCTTGGTTTTGGCCCCCTAGTGTCTAGTGATTACTGCTGAAAATAACGAGATCCCTCTCGTCTTAACCTAGATGAGAAGTAAGATAGGAAACAAGTGAAAGAGAATCTAGGGACAGTGTACTGATGTTTGCCTTTTTTTGTTCTGGCACCAGATTCAAAAGCAGACACCACTGGAATATATTTTTCGTTGTCTCATGAATAACTCATGATAGGGGCATCAGCTGCACACTGACTCTACATTCTAGGCTTGTAATGGCAGGCCCCGAAAGTGAATAGCATGTGATTAATCACCCTGGAAGAACAGACAGAAGAGATGGAAAGCACCAGAAACCACTACAAACTGAAATCAGTGGCATTCTGATGCTTAATCTTGAATAAAGTGCTTGAATGCATGAAAGTCTAACAATTTTTAACCATTTGCCCCATTTCAATACAGTTAAATAGGAAATGATCTTTAGACCTTTTTTTTAATCTATCAGCAATACTAATGTGGTAAGATAAATCTACATCTTATTTGTTTTACTTTAAAAAAAAAAAAAAAAAAAAAAAGAAGACCAGAATTAATAACCACATCAAACACTCCATGTATCAAAATTGTCAGTGCTGCTGTAAAGTAACTGATGTTTTGAAATGTGTCTATTAAGCATTTTTTTTTAAATCTGTATGTTCCCATAAAAGCTGCTGCCTTCTTTAAGCAAATGCTGGCAAATTATCTAGAAATGCAAGACACAGCATTTTCACATTTTCATACCTGTATAATAACCTACATATCTTTGATTTGTCTGCTCTTATCTATCTGTATTTCATATATTAGGACATTTTTGCATACTTGATAACGTAATGCAACAAAACTTATTTCCAAAAGAATTATGGAAAATTGTGTCAAATTATTTGAGTATTTTGTTATTATTTTATACACACACAGGATATTTATACACTGCATTTACATTTTAACAAATTTCATATATAATTTACTTTGTTCTAATACAATGTTATAAATACTGTTTATGAGAGGTGCATTTTATGTGTTGGAAAGACATCTATTTATCTGGCTTTATATTGTTCCCTGCCCCGGGTTGGTTATAACCAGCCAACAATATGAGGATGCTTCATATTTTACTAAGTCTTATCCCACAGGAGCCCATTAGATGTTCTTCATATCTCTGTGCAGCCACAAAGCAGAGCAACATCACAAACAGATAATACAAGTCTTCTTCTCTCACCAACTGGCATGCCGTCCAGGAGCTCCATTCAGACAGTACACACTCATCTGGGCATGGCAGCAGATTCTCCCGTGTACCCGCAGGCATATTTTCTGGGTCACACAGATAGTCTTCAACTATATCAGTTGGGCCATCTACTGTATTCAGCATACACCTGCACAGCATACACATATGTAAACGTTATTATAGTGATGAATTAATATTAAGCATGTCCATTTTTTAAAAAACAATGCTTTTACCTTATCTTACCTTTTTATTATCTTCTCAAAAAACAAATACTCATCTCTCTAACACTTATAAAAATTATAATATATAATTTCTATCAATAGGCAATTTAAAGAACCATATGTATTTATGATGCTATGTATGTATTTGTGACTCTACTGCTAGTAATAATCAAATGGCAATGTATAATAAAAAAATATGTGGTATATATAGGTCATTTATTTATTGAAGAGAAGTCTGATTCCTACCTGACTTTCCTGGTCTGCATTCCTTTACCACAGTTTTCTAAAAGATCCAAATTACTGATCTTCCATGTACTCCATGGCTCAGCCACCCACACATATTGAGTGCAGTCACTTACACACGGTACCACCTCATACACCTGCAGCAGGGATGCACAATATTTCAACATGGCTGACTTATGTAAGCTAGAATGAGCCAAAAACTAATTAGTGCTGCTATATCAAGAGAGAAGTCTCAAAGACATCTGCTCTTTCAAAGTGTGAAGGATTAAAATGCTTCAATGGGCAGTAAAATGAATAAAGCATTCTTAATAGTTAGAGTGGCATAAATTCTTACCTGTGCCTGTGCTCGAGCCAAATTTCAGAAGAGTGGGAAAGAGAAGCACACAAAACAGTTTAGGAAACAATTTAATTGAAAGAATCGGCTTAAACAACAGCATGGACAAATTATGGACATGTATACAAATGTAAAAAAAAACATGCTGATGTAAAATCAAATGGTTTTACTAGAAAGATACATTCAATACATTGTTTAATTATAAAAGTGAGACTTTCATGGGCACAGCAGTCATGGATTTTTTTGTTGATTTACCATGCATGCGTTCAGATGTGCTAAGATATATGCTTTGCTTATATCTGGATTTTTTGTTTACAGCCTTACATTTCCCTAGTGTGAACAATTTTCTTACTGAAGACTTCACAAGAATAGAACCCATTGTCATTATACCCTAATGTATAATACAACATACTACAATGCACTAAACACTGCTCTACAACTGAATGACAAAAATCAATCAGAGGTTTTTTCAGCATTCCACCAAATTCTGTGAGTAAAAACAGTTTCATAAAACTGACTCGAACTTTATCACAAAAAATGATAATAAAACTACTGCAAAATTCATACCTGGGGGTCTGCTTTCTCATTGTTGTTTCATCTGATATTATTGTGTTATTCTACCCTTAGTACACTGTAAATTCAGTTACTGAAATAATATCTTTATTGCAGCAATCTTTTTCTGTTTCGTAGCTTTCCATTCTCTTTATTAGATAATAACCGTTTTAATATAATAATTTTACTGATTAAAAATGACTAAAATAAGCCATGTGAAGGCAATAAACTAATGCTCAATGAAACAATATCTTATATTGTATTTTTCACATTAAATAACACACACACACACTAATAAATCATACATACTTGCATAATTTGGTATATACACTATTACCTGATTGACATGATCGAGCTTTGGACAGGGTCTTCCACCGTTGTATGGCTTTTCCCTAAGCCATTTGGAGCGCACTTTGACTCCACTGCCGCAAGACTTGCTGCAGCGTGACCAGTTGGACCATTCGCTAAGCTTGCAGTCTGAGGGGCAAGGGATGATACAGGCCTCTTCAATGTACCCTAATAAAGAACAAAAACAGTACAATTCAGGTCTAGAGCTGCTCTGCAGTTCTGCCAATAACCACATAGTTTCCACCAACTGTGAACAACTACAATTAGAACACGCTAAAAGGCAAAATTGTGATGTATACATTCAGGTGGAATAGCAAAAATAAAAAGCTATAATAAAAGCTAACAACATTTTAAAATAATGAAAACTTAGCAGGTTTTGTTTTCTTAAGGCATTTTTTTATCAAAACAAAATATTAAAAAGGTGTTTTTATGTAACACAAAATGCAACAGTCTCACAACTTTCCAAGTGAATAATGAGAAACAAAAAGGAGTGCCACCACAGAAAATCTTTTATATCAGAAGCCCCATCTCACCTATGGCTCATATTAAAGGCAAGCATGACCAACATGCAACGGATACTTAATAAACATTCGATATTTTTGACATCTACATGTTAACAAAGCTATATTAAACTAATAGAACATAAGAAGGCAGTGTACACCCACAATCTTAATATCCATCAACTGCCAGCTATTGGTTTCAGCATGGTTTTAATCCTCATTAATACTAATACGCAACTCTGCATTTCTTAGTTTATTGGGTTGGGATGAAAAATATGTATATTCTATTGCTGTTATACTGACCAGTGCAGAAATACTTTGGTTTTAGTGTTGTGACAAATTATCATACAGTGTAATTTAGCTGTGGTGTGTGAGAGTGAGAGAGCTTAAAAGAGAAGAAATCTCCATAATGATGCAATTCCAAGAGGCCCTGAAATCATTGCAAGCCTCAATGCCATATTGTCCTGTACAGCACAACTGCAATTTTTCAATACAGTTTCACTACAGCTGTCTGTAAGAGTTAAATCTTCCATTGCCTACCCTCTATATCAACCACTCACTGTCATAATACTGACCTCCCACCCACATGGCTTGAAGGCATAGGTGTAATTCTGAATTCAGCACCAAACTGTCATAGGACAGCTCATAGCATCATGATCGCCTTCTCGCATTGGTAGTGGCATTCTTACTAAAATCCTCTCCTCACAGCACACACACACAAAAAAAAAAAAGTTTGGATACAAGGCATACGAAACCAGATGACTCAGTTTGATGTCATAAATTTTGTGATGATATAAATAGATTTAAATAACTAAAATGCAGAACATCTTTGGATTATCTGTTTTTGTTTGGAACTTCTATTTCAAGATCTGAATAGTATGGTCAGTTAAGCACATGTTGCAATGTTTAGCTTAATGATCATAGCAAGATAAGAGATAAAAGAGGAAATCATTTCCACTATAGCCTTAGGCAGCATGTCTGACAGCACTTCCTATTAAGATGAACTATTACAATTAATGCAGAGAGTTTAAATTAGGGTAAGAGGAACAGAATGGGTGGAGGGGGATAAAGAGGTTATTGAGGCTGCCAGTCTCTGCTAAAGTAGAAAAAATATGAATGAAGTCACACCATTAAACTTATGGCCTTCCTTTCAGCACGATTCATCTAGAACAAAGAGATAATGAACCTACTTTGGTTCATTTGACATATGCTTTTAAATATAGCTGCGAAACCTCAGAATAACTTAATTAATTAATAAAGTAATTAATTTTATTACTAGAAATTTTACTTTCCCAAAGTAATACATTTTAATAGTGTATGTAGCATAAACCGTATGCTAAACTGTATAAAGCTTCTGCTTCAGCATTTTAGCTTGATGTGTTACCCTTAAAAGGAGAATGGAAGCGGTAGTTAGACTGTGTAATTCAGCCAAGCATAACTGCTATTTTACAATGTGTTTTGTAATTGAGAACAGAGAGGGACAATCATAAAGATGTCATTTAAATGTGTTAGTCATCATAAGACCGCACTGATTCTGACAGTCTTATTATGAATGCATAATTGTAAATTACCTTTTATTTAAAAGGTAGCTCAGTGGTTAAGTTTGACAGTTCTAATCTAATCTAGTCAAAATATAAAGTTTGACAGTTCTAATCCCAGGTCTACTAAAGTTACTTATGTGGGTTCCTTGCTGCTGTATCAGGCCTGATACATTTTTACTATTGTGGATGGTTATCATCACACCCACATGAATCCATATCGATACATTGGCAGCAGTTACTTAAAGCTACCACTCACAACTCCCTGTGGTTCATTAAGAGGTGAGTAATATTGGTGTATGTAATCTAGGACAGAACAATGTATTGGGAAGATTCACATGAACTCATGTAATATATCCAACATGGGAATTATTTAGCAAATCTACTGCATAGTGATGACATACATTACTATACAAAAATAAATTCAGAGGAATGTAATTGAAGTCTTTGACATTGAAATGCCATACATGTTTAAAAAATTAGCTAATGAATTTTAATTTACAAGAATTAATATAAGGATTATATAAGAATTTTTATATTTGTAAACCATAAAATTTACAAATCACAAATAAGCAGAATTATTTGGAATATTTCAGTAATTATATTAATAAAACATTTAAACCCAATAAAAGAAAACTAGAACCTGAGTAAAAAGGTTTAATCTGAGAGAAGGGAACAGAAAATGAATAAATTAGACTGGTGGATAGATGACTGGAGTGACAAGATGAGAAGGACAAAGAAAAGGACATAAAGGAAGTGAAAAGGCACTGTCACCTCACAGCAGTTCTATCAAACACTAATCTGTGTCTCACTCTCTGTTTTCCTTCTGTCTATCTCTCTTTTTCATTCTCTCTTACTGTTTGCTGATCTGCATCTGAGAGCGTAAGTTCCTAGCACGGCGGAGACGCCACGTCTTAGCTCTCACAGTTTGAGTCTGTACGTGTCTGGCCCCGTATGCAGGAACGAGGTGTGACAGGAATTTAATTAACACAGCTTGTTTCAGCACAGTGAGAAGAAAAATGTCAAACTTGTGTTCTCAGGACAATAAACAATGGAAAATTGCCAAACCACATATCTAATATCTCATAGTGACAGCAAATTCAATTAAATGTAAAATAAAATGAATAAAAGCAATAATGAAACCAATTAAAAAGTTTGTATTCATGTTTAAATGATTGAGATTGAAGAAATGTGTCTACATTTACTATTTAAGATCTCTTTATCCCATCTGAAGCACACAGTACATTTGATTTCTACAAATGGTTTGATTTGTATTGTATATTTGCAATCATTTATTCATTCATTCATTATCTCCCGCTTTATCCTCTATTAGGGTCGCGGTGGGGTTCCCCATGCCCATCCAGGGGAGAACGTTTCGGGCGCTGGGCAGATACACCCAGGACAGGGCGCCAATCCATCGCCGGGCACACACTCACTCACACAAACACACTCTATATAGGGCAATTGAAGAATTTTGAGAATTCAATTGACTTGATCCATGTTTTTGGACTGTGGGAGGAAACCGGAGAACCCGGAGGAAACCCACGCGGACACGGGGAGAACATGGAAACTCCACCCAGATGGGGATTCGAACCAGGAATCCCTAGCGCTGAGAGGCGAACGTGCTAACCACTAAGCCACCGTGCCGCCTTGATTTGCAATCAAGCAGCAATATAATAAAAACAAAAAAAACAATAATCATTATGCCTGCCATATAGCTGACTTTTTTTTTAAATTGTGATAAAGTAAAATGAATCACTGGTTGTGCTAAATAGAAATAGGACAACGCACAATATGACAGCCCAAAACCAGACAAATTTACTTAGTGGGGTACGCCCCAAATGCCGAAAGCATTCTAAACATCGTTCATCAAATATGACACACTTGTGATTACCACATAATGGCAGCTCAATTAAACTGCACTTTAACTTTGTAAGTACATCAACATGCCATTTACTGTCCCCAAATAACTAATTCATTCAAAGAAATGTGCAAATTGTGGGTCAAAAATATCCCTAACTATGCTTCCATTGTAAAAGGAGATTTCAGGAAAAAGAAAGAATCTTTTTTTACACACGAATTGATCACCACACTGACTTTTTAAGGTCTTAATAATGTGCTTGAGTTGTCATCATACCACGATCTGAGCCAAATAAATACAACACTGGACTGAAAAAAGTGTCTTCACTTTGCTTAGGTCAAACATAAAACACCTAATTTCTGGCAAATTCTAAAGCACCATTAACAAATCAGACCTTATCACCAATTATAATGAGTACCCGTCAGCTAAATTTCCAAGCTTCAAGCTTCATAAATTGCTTTTAACCTATTGCAAAAAAAAAAAAAATCAGCAACCATGGACTTATTTAAGCAACTGTATGAGAATATGAAAATGAAAAAAATCAAAGAGGGAATTTTATAAGAATATAGTCACCCCTGGGGTTTTCAAGGCATGGAAAATTATTAAAAATTACATTTTAAAGAAACTGTGATGGTCAAGAGGAGAGCTAAAAGACCAAGAACATTCTAGAACTGAAGAACTCTGGTAAGACAACCCTTAAACAGGTATGATCATGCACTATGCCACTATACAGTGCTTCAACTAACATGCTTAGAATAATGACACATAACATTTATTTCATGAAAGCCAGTGAAATATTGGAAATAACGTCACTAATTAGGGTAGAATTAAGAACCTGAATAAAGGCCAGCAGTACATTTTTTTCTGTTAAAAATAATGAAGAGGAGAATCTAACCTGTATGAAGCAGGTCCTAGGAAAAAGGTAGTTAATTAAAACTGGGAAAATCTTTTAATTCAGGCATCATATTTAAGCAGATATTAAAATGTTTATTATTCTGGGTTTTTCATCCTTCAGGTTATACTAAATACTAAATTACTATTACAGCAGACAAAAGTATAAAATAATTACTATCCTTGCACAAAGATTGCAAAAAAAGAAGCTTACATTGTATAGGGGGATTTAGGGTGCAAGAGTTTATTAGTACATGGTGCAAGGTGACTGCTACATTTAAACCACTGTTGTAGGAGTAAGGTATTGGGCTGCAGAACAACTTGATTTGAGGATTCAATGACAATATAATCTGGCAACCTACCATGACTGTTACAGCGCAGTGTCTCCACTAATCTATTTTTCTGGTCATAGCAGACCATGGCTTGGTAGCGGTAACCCTGGCCACACTCTTTGCCATCACCTTGCACTCTTGTGCCAACCATGTTCATTGATGCTTCAGGCAGGATGCAATCAGACCAGTTACCCACAGGCTGGGCATTGTACTTGTCACAAGGGCAGTACTGTGTTTCACTCAGTGGGTACATCTGGCTGTTCTTGCACTTATCTCTCTTCTTGCTTTTACCTAAAAATTTAAAAAAATTGTGAGTGATTTTTCCCTTTTTCATTACCAAGGGCTATGTTAGAAGTGGGGACATCCCACTTACCCACTAGTGTCCTTTTTCTTGTGCGTACTCCCACACAGTCAGTAGTGCATGGGGAGAACTTAGACCAGTTGGTGAGCTGGCAGTCATCTCGGCACGGAAGCTGGCATGGTTGATTTATTGCTGGCATGCTGTTAATAAACTTCAGACATTGGCTTATATCTGCTGTGGAACCATCCAGCTTCCGACATGAAACCGCTGCAGGATTAAACACACACACAGAGACCATCAGAGATTCACCCACACACAGCATTGAGACTCAGCAATCTGGCAGATTACACAGAGTCACTGGCACTCTGCCACAGATGTAGATGAAAGTATGCTGGTGCAGTAGCTAGAGCTCATGTGGGTTTTTTACTATATGGTCACACACAAGCACAGATATGAGAGGTTGTACTTTCAAACTTAAACCGGCTTATTAAATGTCCTTGATTTATTTCACCAGCTGACCTCATTAAAGCCATTAAATTACCGAGTAATTGAAAGCAATCAGATCAGCACATCTCCCACACAGTAATGTTTGATACCTCTAGTCTGTAGTCCTGCTCCACATCCCTCCTGAGCTCCTTTAGTTTCCTGACGTATACTCCAAGGAACAAGCTGACATCTCCGCCACTTGTGGGTTTTCCACCTGCATTGCAGAATTACACAATAATTACATAACATTAAAAATAATAAGGCAAAATAATTTACATTACACTCTCAGAAAAAATGTACCACATTGGGCAAAATGTTTGTCACAAGGGCTGTACCTTAGAGTCTCCATTTTTGTACACTAGACTTTATGAGAAATCAGTAGCCCTAGGAGGTAGATTAGTGTAATTGTACTTTGGGTAAAATAAATTGACTCTTATTTGACCCATATTTTTAAGAGTGTAGGAGAAGAATCAGCTTTAGAACTAAACACCCTATAATTTTAATAACTGTAATAACCGGGCATTTTAGCTTTAGACCCTTTACCTTTGATATGACTTTAGAGATTGAGATATGGATAAAGTGTGTAGTACAGTCACACTTCATATGAAGTGTGTTAATAACATCACAAATAAGTGATTTTATAAACCCCAAAAAAAATTGTAAACTGACTTCTGAATTAGACCCTTGTTTTGGTGTTTTCCTACTGTTCACCACCCCACAATTCCCTCAGACTGATCAAAATTCTCTGTATATGAAACTGTGTCGAACGTAGCTTAAACACTACATCTTAGTAGTTAGTATTATATATGATGTATTATTGTTCATTATTTATATACTAGTCTGTTTACTAATGTTATAATTGAGAGCAAGTAGGTGAACCTTAATATAGTGTTCTACTGAAGCCAACAGAAGTGCAACTGATTTGCTTGCATAGATATTAGATTCATGCCTTCTAGCAGAATATGGACCTTACATAACTATTGCACTTTTTTGCATCATGCACACGCAAAACTTACAGACATCAGGAAGTATACCTGTAGCTAGAGCAGGAAGCTTGAATTGGAGGATTCTCACAGTCCTTCTCCTCATATAAAACTTCAGGACATTCTAGACCACCGTTGGAAGGCTTTTGAATGATCACACGGAAGCGTGACTGGTTTCTCTTCTGTCCAATTAGTGCTTATATTAAATCAAAGAAAAAAAGTCAGAAAAAAGAAATTTAACTCACGGTCAGACATATCTCAATTATGTTTAGTCGAACTACACAATGCCAAACAACAATAATGGATCTTACAAGATATAAAGTAGGGCCTTAAAAGCAAAATCAGTCTGGTCTACAATTTCTATTTCATCATCAGCAACAACACAAATAATCTAAAATGTGCTTATGAAAGTTATAGCCTAGAGTAAGGCTATTATTGTTATCATAGATTATTACATTTTAGAACAGTTTTCACCCTCAAACATCTTTGTTGTCACTGTTTACAGTCAATACTGACTCACTTTTTATGACTTAAATTTGTTAGGGAAAAGTAAATCTTATTAAAGTTATTCATGGACATGCAATTTGTAAAAATAGTTATGCTGATAGTTATAGGCATGTTATTATACTCCAACGATCTCAAAGGCATTAATGTTTGATTTTGCTTTATTTCTGTAGCCAGAAAAGCGGCTGCATTTAAACTGGGCACATTGATTAAGTCCTAGACACTTGGCATGACATTGATGCATATGCTGGAACAAAGCTCATTCTCATCCACAACCTGCAGCCACTAACGTTTAACAAAAAGATTCTTGTTCTCCTGTCAAGAGGTCATCTGACCATAAATAATTAAAGTAACCTGCACAACAACGCCCTCTTGGTCACAAAAAGCAAAAATCATTTTTACCTGCTTCACAGGATGTAGGACAGGTTGTCCATTCACTGAAAGCTGTCAACATGCAGTCCTTCTTACAGGGTAGTATGCACTGCCTGACCGATGGTGGCCGAGGAGCATCTGGACACCTGTACAAAGATATATACTCTTTGGAATCATGAGATGAAGTATTGAAAAAAAGTATATATAAAATATATAGAGAAAAACTAAAATTAAGTGCATCTAAGTACAAATCATGGCAACATTAGTAAGGATTACTTGTTACTGGGATATATATATATATATATATATATATATATATATATATATATATATATATATATATATATATAATACAACAAAAAATTAAAACAATAAAATTGAAAATCTTTAAAATTTCTGTACAAGTGTAATGACAAGTGTTTTGTCAATGGTCAATGTTTAAAGATCAATGCTTAAACAGCATCTTTTCAGATTTAGAAGCATGCCAAATTTAGAGCAGGTATTTAATGAAATAAACTCCCCTTTTTATTATTGTCCCCTTTTTTCTTTTAGTTAAGCAGAACGTTGTTTTCTTTAAAAAAAATAATTGTTATAAATAAAGATAAAAGAAAAGGTTCATCAAAATATTTATGTAATTTCAGGATCTGCTGTGGACTTAAGGCTGACATTATTTGACTTTGCCCTTAATGCTTAGTATGGATTGAAAGACAGTATTAAAAAGTATCTCTGCTGAAAATCATATGCATTTTGCAAATCCCTTAATCTAAAAATGCAGTTAATTATCAGGTTTAATCTGTGCCCGTCACCTCTAAACAGCACATTTTCACACACTTAACACTGAATACAATGTGAAAACAGGACAAATAAGTTCAAGAGAAACATTATAAAAGCAGACTTGGTTGTTTAAAATAGATATATGGATTAATGCAAATTCAAGAGGCAAAGCATTAACTTCAGATTTTATAAAATAGACATAGTCATAATCCTTTAAGTTTGTCAACCTGAGCGCACAGAAGCATCTCATTCTTAAAAAGCATTAAATTGAAGCAAGAATAGATATAATACTATTATGTCCCCCAACGATAAATTCTTTTTATTCCCTGCCATCTTAAAGCCTAAGGCTTTATATTTTGTAGAGATAAGGACCTTAAGACAAATCGCTTCCTTTAGCGTAATGCCCTACTGATTCTATCATCCAGCTATAATCGGCTTTGGTCAGCGCCTTGTTTATGGACGATGGTTAACTTTAATCTGAGTCTGTACTAGATAAATATGAACCCAGGGAAAATGGCCCCAATCTGATCTTTAACCACACAACCTTTATATATTCCCATTTAAATAAAGCCAGCTGATCGCAGAAATCAACTTAAAAAGGATGCGCTGCTGGTGGGAGACAAAACCATCCATTCATATGGTGTTTCTGAGGCAACCGGCAAGAAGATGATTTTACAGCCATGCAAAATTGATTTATATTTAATAGTGGTAGATGGAGTAAAGCTGCCATTGCAAGACTAATCCTGTGGGGATTTGTTTCTACACACTATGTAGATTGATACCCAGTGTTAGTGCTGGTAAGTAGAAGAGTTTATAATTAACACCCATCCAATGAGTGAAGGTTAAATTAATTCTGGCAAATTTTCTAATTATTTGGACATTCTTTTCAAGCATAAAATTCAGAAATAATAACCTACATAAACCCTTTTTTTATTATTATAACTTTGTACATTGTTGATAATCCTCCAATGATATTTCAATACAGATAAGAAAAACGATATCTTCAAAGTGATCAATGAATCCTCTACATCACATTGTTGCTTTCGTTCTTATTTATTTGTTCCCACCATGTCCAGCCATAAACAGCACACCAGGGTACTAATGCTGTTGGCATGAATTCCATCATGTAGTAAAGATCCATAGTTGGTGACAATTAGGATACATCACAAAATCCAGAGAGTGCAATTATAATGTAAACAAATGAATGTGAACGGCCATTATATGACCAGCTGTCTGAAATAATGTTCCTATGTCACTGCTTTTGTGGTTAAATGGTAGAGATAAAAGGTCATTGCTAATAGAACTCACTCAATCACTCAATAATTATGCTTTAAACCACACAATGATAAATTAAACTAAAAAACATTTTAATTTTACTGATAAAATATATTATATAAAATATTTTAGGTCAGAGTGCACTGGTTTCCTCCCACAGTCCAAAGACATGAATTCACTGTAAATTGGCTGCTCTAAATTGCCCCTATTTAGCATGTTTGTGTGATTGAGTATGTGCCCAGCAATGGATAAGTGCCCTGTTCCGAGTGTATCTGACTAGAGCCTGACATATTTTCCGCTGGATGTGCATGGGAACCCCATATATATTATTTAAACTGATTAGAAGCCTAAATATTTAGCACAAATTTGAAATATTCCACCATCTTTATTTAAGCAGTTCACCTTTATCCATACAAAAATACAAAAAATATCACTTGCTGCTAAAAAATATCACTTGCTGCTGTATATATATATATATATATATATATATATACACAAATAAAAGAAAGTGGAGCCAATTAAATGATTGGATTTAAAAAATAATTGATTATTAACACATGATCATTCAGAACTAGAGTATAAACAACTAGGTTACAGCACTTAGATTAGTTAGTTTAGATGATTTAATGTTCAAAGTGCTAATAAGACTATAGGCTTTGGAGGCATATATTCTGTTATTTTGCAGTATTTCTTATAATTATTCATCATTAGGTATGGTGCTTATCAGGTTTATTAATATTCTTTTTTCAGAAGAGCACAAATAGAAGTTTATTGAAATATTAGTGCTGTTTATAATAATAATAATAATAATAATAATAATAATAATAATAATAATGATTAGTTAGTATCCATATTTTTTTTCAAAACATTTGATCCTGTGTTAACAACTAGATTTCACACATTTTAAAGTTATTTATAAAATTGGTACTCATTTATTTTTAAACCATCAGTCCCAAAAAAAACCATACAATCATGGGATTTGATTACATAACACTAATTGCCTTACTATAAAACCGAATTGGTGCATCATTTCATGGGCTGTCTGTCTGAGAGTAAGCAACATGTATCTTGTCTTGTAGTGCTAAAATTACATTAAAAATACAACACTTAATTATTGCCATAATCATTACTGAGCTAATGGTTGAGCTAATTAACATGTTTGAGACTGCATGTTTATGCAGTTTTTCTTTAGCCTTGTTTTTCCTGGAGAAGACAGATAGGATTTGAGAGCAGACTCCCTAAAGCAATCTATGCCATTCACATGCATGTACACACATACACACATACACACACACACAGACACACACACAAATGTGACACAAACAAACAAGCGCGCCACCCTCATTAGCCCAGTCTGAGACTCTGAGGCTCCTAGAAAATGGGTTGAGTAGCTTGATGCTTTCTCTGCCCTGCTAATGAAGTAATGAAATACCCCTAAGTGCTGAATCTCATAAAGACTTCAGCTAGTATGGTAAATCTTTTATGCTAAACTTTGTACACTAAATCAGAGTTTTGTAAATTACTCGTAAGGCTGTTGACACACCTACAATATACAACGACTGAGCAGTTAATTAGGAATACCTGTACATCTACTCTTTCATATATTCATTTATAATCTGCCAATTGTGTTATTTTCCATACCAAACAGGTGCAAGAAAATTAGAATGCTAATCCAGATAAACTGACAACTATATGTGTACTACACTTGATCTCAGCATCTGGTAATCATACACTATTCAGTGAAGGCACTTTTAGTAGTAGTTATAAATGTATTTAAAACGGATAAGAATCTTAAATTGTTACATCCAGCACTGATCAAGTTTGTTAACACTACATTGATTGTATAAAGTCTTACTTGTTTTTGAGGATTCACCATAACATTGTTTAAAGAACATTATTTTTGAATGAGATAATGTAATAATGATGTGAAGAGAGGAACCACTTAATAAAATATTCACCACCACATCTGAAAGGCTTTTTAAAAGGTCACGATGCCATTTTCATGCCATTTTAGCCACTATTTTACAATTCATGCATAAGGAATTTTGGAACATGACTGTGCCACCAGGGAAAGAAATCAATTAATGGGTTGACCTTGTCATTTTGTACATTAATTTTCTCAGACAACTTTATGTTGTTGCCACATAATTGTATAATAATTGACCAACTGAAGCAACCTTAAATGATTAAGGTTCAAACATTGATCGGGTCTTCTTGTGTGTGTGTGTGTGTGTGTGTGTGTGTGTATGTACTGTATATGTTTGTGTGTGTATATATATATATATATATATATATATATATATATATATATATATATATATATATATATATATATACATACATAATTTATTATTCATTATCACATTCATTATTAAGCACAATTTTTGCAAAATAATTAACCTAGTTTTTTCCATAAAAAAAAATAAAAATTCTCTTACTTTTTTGGGGGAACCTGGCCAACATTTACTTTGACACAGATGACCTTGCGAGTCTGCATGCCCAAGGCACATGAAGAATTTCCTCTCCCAAAAGATGTGGTCTTGGTAGAGTTGAGAGTGGTGATTGATGTGTCCTCAATGCATACCCCCCATGGGCTGGTTTGCCAGTGGTAAACAATGCAGGGGTGTTCATTACAGCTCCTTATGTCCTGGAGGGTGCTAGCATTTGGACAGCTGGAACCTCCTGTATAGATATACACATGTACAGTATATGTATAAACAATATGTTAATAATATCACTAAAATGCTCGGTAACACTTTCTATGAATACAGAAGTGACATAATGCATTACAATATACACTTACATATATACATTAGATGTTTTTTACTAAATACATGATACATTTTCCAAAAAAAAAAAATAATAATTTTAAGCATTATTTTTCATTGTTTTTAACCTGGCAGAGCAAAGAAAATCATCATCTCAAGGTGATACATAAGAAAATCGAAGTTATTATGAGCCATGAAATTTAGGCTAATATAAAATAAACGTAATGCAGTTATGAAAACATAGACCATTCATGTAATACAGCTGCATTGCTTTTACTTTGAAAGTGACTTTTCTTTATATAAGTATGCATGCTTTAGTAAGTAAATGTAAAAATGTTGACCTCATGCCGGTTGGATAGGTAAAGCTAAAGTGTTGGATGTGATGTTAACCCTACAAACAATATTTTTACATGCTTTTCAGTTAGAGCCACCTACAAATGTATATGTCTGTAGGGATCAATACCATGTTGTTGAACATTTATAATAACATTACAGGTTTGTCTGACTTAAAATTAATGTAAAGGAGTTTTTAGTTCTGACTCAATACTTGATGTTGATCATTTTTGTCTCCAATGTAAAATATTGAATAACTGGGCTCTAAAAATTTAACAGAAGTCAGAGATTTTCTGTATTAATGAAGGTCATATGCACCATGTTCCAGTGAAGTTCACAGAAGTATTTTGTGTACTTTCAAAGTTATAGCTACATTATTCTAAAAGATACTCTCTGTTCCCGCACTAGTGCACCTCAGTGCAAACTCTATCTAGCATTTAAAATAGTTGGCTGACAGATTACAGATTTGGTGTGGACCACAACCCCACTGAATAGTTCTAAAATAACTTAATTTTACAATAATGTAAAGTCATGTCTAACCTCAATTTAATTGTACGGTGACTCAATTTTAAACTCCAAAGTTTATATGTTGGTTAAATATCTACAAACTAATGGTGCATATTCTCAGTGACTAAAAATGCTTTGGTTTATCAATTTATTTTGATACTAGACACCTGTCTTCACAATACTGGTGATTTTCTTCACACCTCCTGGAAGTAAAAACACAGCTTCACAACTCTCCAGACCTTTCACTCACTTTTCAGTTAGGCAATAAATTGAATGTGAGGGGCCGCCAGTGTGCATGCCCTGATTGCTGCACTCTCGGCAGCAAGAATGGAAATCTGTCAATCTAAGAAAGCAAACTAGCTATGTAACGACGGAAAAGAGCACCATGAGAGGAAAGGGACAGGATTGGCTTTAAAATATACACTCAAAGAACATTCTAAAGCACATCCACTAAAGGAGAGAAGAAGGGTAGTTTTAAACACAGGTCATTTCTGCGCTTTAAATCAGTCTATATTTACAACAGCTGGATTGACAATGTCTTTCTCACTCAAACCTTACTCTGTATGTGGTTGCAATGCCTGCATTTGACATTTTTAATTACAATAAAGCCAAGGAACGACTGCTTTTTCACCACTTATTAACTTCCCTGGCATGACACAGACCCAGTTTTATATAAAAAATCTTATATAAATATTTACTACTGTTATAACCTTATGTTATATGTTCATTTTTAGAAATTCAAACCTTTAACCATATATTAACATAAACACCATTAATTCACTGCAAATTACTTTCTACAAAGCACGAGATGAAACTGATTTTCTAGTGAATGTTAGAAACATTATATTGTCTTCACAAAATATCATGTTTACACCAATTTTCATGTTTCTTTACTAAGTTTATAAAAAAGCATTATGATATGTTATTGCTTTTACCCTTTTTAAATTTTATAAGCTTACCCAGAGAAATATGCAGGTAGGTGGAAAAAATATACATTTATATATTATTTTATTGATTTACATATAAATATAAATAAATATATATAACCAACAGCCAACAGATCAGGTCATGACTACATTAGAAAGCTCCAAAAACCGGCAGTAAATAACAGTTTTATACTGAAGATCAGTGCTTCTAAATTGCTCATTTTAGCTCAGACATTACATTGCTCTGTTTTAAGAGTGTGGCTTTCTTTCCTACTGTTTGCAGTATGAATTTCACTCATCCACTTCTATTTTTTAAATCCACTCTAAAAGGAATCCATAATGCATAAAGAGCTTTTTGCATGACTACCGTAGGTGACTGCATGACTATACTATGAGTCCCTCACTGTAGGGCAGGGTATCTCTCTGTTGAATAGAAGTGGCAGAAAGAATATATTCATAATAAAGATTACTTGGAAAAGAAATCTCATTCAGGGGCACTTCTGTGAAAATGGAATTTAAAAATGGATCCACTCAAACAAATGATGTAGAACGGTCATAGCAAAAATATTGGGACACTAAACAATATTATACCTTTGCCTCAGGCTGGACTACCGTGTTTCTAATCCCCCCCCCCCCACACACACACACACACACACACTCTGTAAGGCTGATATTCATACTACCATTTACTTATTCATAATTTCATTCATAAATTACTTTATTTATTTAATTTTAGACTACAAAGTTATTTTTAACTGCATCCAAAATATTTCTAGACATTAATATACAAAACTATTCTTCCATTTGTAAGCCAACAGATTTCAAAAGAAGTATGAGAAGCTGATATGAGATGTTGCCATAACTGCTGCATCTCAAGAGGTTCTACAGAGAACATTTTAGCTCAGTTAAAAAGTGGAAGCTTTAGCCTTAACATTTAGCTGCCTTCACTAAAATCCTGACTATCATATTTTTAAATGTGGAATGTTTCTGACAAAAAAAATAACACATTTATTTCTCCACATTTGGGTCTTGCTGGAGTTCTAGCACATGACGAAGTGTTTAAGGAATGTGCAAATTAAGACTTTATTGTGAATGTGATAGAAACACACATACACACAGCCAAACACACAGCCAAACAGTCCAAAGTCAAACATATTTATTTTAATATGCAAATTGATTTAAACAAATCTATAAGCCGTTTAAATATACCTTCTCCAGCATGATAGGCTAGGATAGCTCTTGTTCTTGTCTGCCTCCCTTCAGATGTTTTACTTGAGCAGGTCTGAGAGCAGGTGGACCAAGATGTCCATGGGCTTAGTACACAGTCTTTAGGACATGGAATGTTACAGGATACAGGACCGGGTAAGGTTGTTTCATCACATAGTTCTTCATTCACCTCCATACCTGTAGAGAAGTTAACACTGCTTTAGTACAAATTTATCGATATTTATATTACAAGAAGCAAAAGTACTGAAACACCTACACAATACACCTACAGAAGCTTTTATCTTTATCCAATTCCAAGTTTACCACCCCCTCATCTGCCTTTGCAGTTCAATTTGCTTTTTACAAGTTGTTGTTGTTTGCTCATTCATCCAAAAGAACATGTGGGTGGGTAAATACTGATGTGAAAAAGTCGGGTACACATTTTAGTTTATCCTAAAGCTGTTTAATAGGGTTGAGGTTCAGCACTGAATGTCATGCTGCAACAGAAAAAAGCATTTCCCAAACTGTTCCCAAAGGCATACAAAACATACAATTGTCCAAAATGCATGGGTGGAAGCTGATTTTATACACCTGCAGAACAGTACTATAGAAGAATATATGCTCATTGATTAATTGGTTGTATTTGTTATGGCAGGAGCACCTGTCAAAAGAAGTGACCAAAATTAAATGGCTCAATAACACAGTCAACATAAAAATCAACAATGACTCACAGGAGCAATGGGAGCCAAATGCCTTTGCTCAATGCCAGTTCCAGCTGTGAATAATTTTCAAAGACAGCAGAAAAAACAAATAGAAATAACATTGAGTTGACTGAAAAAGAAACCTGTTTTTACTTTTTATAATGGGTGAAATTGAATAAACAAATAATCTATCAAATGAAAAAATCATAAAAGATACCCTCACACCCCAACAAATGAGACCTTACTATTTTTTATGAAATATAGCTGGTTGATTTTACATTTTATTACACAAATAGCAACAATAACTAATACAAAAATAATCTTCAGATGTAATGGAATTGTACATTTAAAATGAGTCATGAGTTGCATTTAGAATTGTAGAAATATAAATATCAGCTGATAGAATTGCAGACTTTTTGTACCGTTCATTAGTGATAGCATTCCGAACCTAGTCTAAATCCTGTATGACTCCTCATCATATCACAAGAGACCTGTAGTGGTGTTATTATTAATAATTCTGTTTTGTAGTGCAGAAATACAAAGTCCATTAGAATAAACCCAAGTGGTTCAAAATGCTCATTATGCAATATGCTGTAAAATTACAGTGGAAAAATCACACTAAACAAAATGAATCCAAGGTGATTTTTTTGTAGAACATCTTGCATCTTTGAAAAGTGAATTAAATTGTTAATCAGATCCTGAAATAGATAAAGGTGAGGGACTAGATCATCCCATGAGCCTCAGGAACTACATTTATAATTCATTGGATTTACACTCTTGAGCTTGAGAGACCTGGCTTCTACTTGATTTTAACATATAAAAAATGCATTTAACAAACATATAAATTAAGATTTATATTATTATTAAATTATTTAAAATTCATATCAAGCCAGCAGAACTAAATAGGAACTAAATTTCTAAACGACTGACAGTTTAAGGGATTAAATATAAATATGGTCTGTTTGTATTTACATTAATCCAGCACACCAATAAGCCAACTCACATAATAATACATCCAATTAGACAATCGTTTAAAAAAAAAAAAATCAGATACTGATAATATTTATATTAACCTATATAAAAGTGATTTCACATCATTGTTGGTGACTTCGGCTTGACTGGTGAGGTTTTACTAAATGATTATCTTGTAGAATTTTCATACCTAACAATGTGTGAAAACCTGAAAAAAATGGTACAATAGGAAGGGATAAACCTTAGATTCCGCAGTCAAGTAAAAAAAAAGGTAATATTTATGGTGAAAGAAATGTTTGGCTACTGTAAACACCTTAAGAGCAAACTACATTTCTCGTGCAGCATTAAAGTGATTCACTTTATCACCAAAAGTTTTTGATCTGGCACAAATCCGAGTAAATGTCACATTGCTGCAGTTGTAATAACACTGGCCTTGAACTGTTTTTTATCAGTGTATTGTTTGACCTACTTCATGATGAAATGGCAAAATAAAAGTGTTCACTTTTGGCACAGGGTTTAAAATGCCTTTTATTGATGGATCGGCAGGTCAGAAATATTTCCAGAGTACGACATTTCTAGGTAACCCATTTGAGACATTTTAGGGTAGTGTGTGTGTGTGTGTGTGTGTGTGTGTGTGTGTGTGTGTGTGTGTGTGTGTGTGTGTGTGTTCAGTGTAGGTTTGATATTACAAAAACTCAATCAGTAAAGCAATTTCACCAGTGGGACAACCAGTAGCAGTGAAATGAGCATACTGTATTATGAACAGAAAAACAAGAGCTGAGCATTTCTCCCACAAGATATCCTCTCACCAATTCTGACCAATGTTACTCACTACTTTCTATTCAGATTGGCATATGAGGGGCAATCAAAGCTACTAATAAGTCCTGACCATGGTCATAAATGATCATGCTGGATACAATATTAAACCACAGAAGATATAGAAAATCTTGTCATCTTAGAAGTCTAGGCTTTGGACCGATTTAAGTCCAGTAAAATAACTGGTTTCAATAAGCCCCTTACAGACTTGCACAATATTAGCAATTTTCAGATCAATTGTCAGGCTTAAATGGCCCTCACCTAGTAGTCTCTCTATTTTAGTATAACTTGTGTGGGCTCTGGGAAGTTTACATTTACACAGCCAAGACAATCCAAAAAAAATATGGACAAATAATTACATATATTCAATAGAACAGAATTTCTAGAATAGGAAATTGAAAAATAATTAAGATACAAAGAGATATAGAATATTCATCTATCTTTTAAATACTTTTTACATTTCAATTTATGTGGAAATATTACATGAATGGCATAAACAACATCACTTCCTTCCAATCTGCATGCTTAAGCCAGGTGGATAATGAAGTGGCATATGAAATTTGATGGACTTGTAAGGCGTGCATGTAACAACTATATCAATATCTTTACACAAAATATCTAAAAAAATATCTTTAGAACAATAAGAGAGATAATCTGTACACATAAATCTTAATTCTGTTTGATACTAACATCTATGTGCCCAGCGATAGACTGGCCCCTGTACTGGGTGTATCTGCCCAGCGCCCGAAATGTTCTCCCCTGGATGGGTATGGGGAACCCCCCCCCCCCCCCCAATGTAGGATAAAGCGGAAGATAATGAATGAATGAATGAATGAATGAATGACTGAACTAACATGTATGGTTATTGGAATCAGTGTACTTTAATTATATAATGAATTTAGCATAAATAAAAGTTAACAATGCCCTTATAATTTTTTTAATATATTTATTCATTCATTATCTTCTGCTTTATCCTCTATTAGGGTCGCGGTGGGGTTCCCCATGCCCATCCAAGGGAGAACGTCTTGGGCGCCGGGCAGACACATCCAGGACAGGGCGCTACCTATTGCTGGGCACACACTCACTCACACAAACACACTCTACATGGGGCAATTTGGAGAACTCAATTGACTTGATCCATGTTTTGGGACTGTGGGAGAAAACCGAAGAACCCGGAGGAAATCCACATGTACACGGGGAGAACATAGAAACTCCACCCAGATGGGGATTCGAACTGGGAATCCTAGTGCTAAGAGGCGAATGTGCTAACCACTAAGCCACCATGCCCTTATATATTTATAATATATTTAAAATTTACACTTTAGTGCTAAGATTTCCATAAAGAAATCCTGTCGACGTTGTTTTTTGAAATATCTGTTTAAAATGATTAAGTCTCATCAACACAAAATATGATCCTCACAAACCATCTCTGCTGCCCACAGAATTGATTTGACCTTTTATCCTTTGAGGAAAAAGATACAGTTAAGTACTTATTATCCTCATTTTTGACAGGTCTGCTGTACGCATCTGTTAGATCTGCTAATTAGCTGCAAAATTTAATGTTTTATCATTAGATGATCTCATCTTTTTTTTCTTCTGAGAATGTCTTATGCTTTTAAATCTAAAGAACACTGTGATTATAGTTAAGATAAGGTTTGGTACAGATAATGTGATGGACATTTCTTTACATCTGGCAATACAAATAATTTTAGTGTTTTGTATAAAGCAGATTTTTTTTTTTTCTCACCATCACTGTTGATACACCGGACCCGTGGGCGCTGAGTTCCTATTGCACAGTTTGTCTCATCAGTGGGAACACACTCCTCCAGTCCAAATAACTGCCAGCCAAAACAGGTAGGCTCTTCACATGGTATGGCTTCCACCAGGTGGGCACAACTACCCTCACCACCCGTCGGGTTGTTTGTTATCTTTCGCCTGCGAAACTTGAAACCTGGAATGAGATTTACATTAACATGATGGTAGGCATTATGACCAAGTAAAAGGAATGAAACCTTAAAACTGATGTAACTGACCAGAAACAAGAATAAACATAATGGTTACATTTTCTTAATAAATCACAAACAAATCAATATCAGTCGTTTTTTTTGTTTGGGTTTTTTTTAGCTGCTGACAGGTTTTAAACAGCACTAACCTTAGAATAAAGTAAAGTGTGACTGACAGTAGAATCTGGACATTGCAATTAACTGCTTTTTAAAGCAGACTGTCACTGGCTAATAGTGTCAAGGGCAGTAGTCAGAATATTCACGATTTGAACCAAACAAATGCAGATAGTTTAATAATGTACACTGATCAACCACTGACAAATTTAACTGTTGTGGCTGATTAATGTATAAATATCACAACATCTCAAAAGGCTTCGAATGGTAATGATGGGAATACTAAGTGTCCTTCACACTCAATAAAAATTTTATTTTAGAAGCCAAGCAACACGTTCTGGCAGGACATTAAGATCATTAAATTTTACTGCAGTAGTAAATCTGCATGATGAATAAATCATACCTCACCAATGTGTTGCACTAGATATTTTTAAATGATATACATTTCTTGGAACCACACTTTTCTAAATATGAAATCACACACATTTTTTAATTTTTCTAAACCATATCATACATTGATGTGTTCATGGGAGAGTATGACGAATATTTGTAATCTACCTTTCTTTACACTTTGGTCACTGCAGTTTTCAAAGGTACAGGGCCCCCAGGCCCCCCATGGTGAGACTTCACACTCCACAGGGCAGGCGATGTGGCACAGCTGGCTGGTATTGGGTCTAGGCGTCATACACAGCTGACTGTTGACAGGCTGTGATGCTATAGGGCAAATACACAAACATTCTCAAAAACTCCATTACAGCAAAAACATCCACAGTGAGGGGAATCATGCTGTGTGATTGAAGCTACAAAGCACACAAAGACAGAAAGGGTAAACACTGGAGTCAGTCAGAATAACAAGATTAACGTGTATTTAACAACCTGGAACACTTTCCAGAAAAACTGCATTTACAAAAGGCTGCTTGTTATAGTTTATAAAGTATATTCACAAGTTTAAATGTTTTTTTTTATGATTGAATAAGTTGAATGAATCACTAAAGAAAATGTAGTTATAAAGGTAAGACGTGTAATACAGATTTTAAATCATGGCATTCTGATGAACATCAACTATTAATTCACATTATATATTTTTAAATATTTTAATTATGCACATATCATTGTTTTCATGATTGAGGGCTTGTAAATGTAAATGTAAATGTAATACAAAATGTATTGTCAATATTTTATTAACATGCATAGGTTATACTTTGTGTAGAAGGTTCATCGAAAATTAAGACAGTATGCATATGATATCTATAAAATTTCACTGCAAATTTAAATCTGACCTCTAAAGCAAGGAGCTCTTTTGTTGAACTAAATGACAAAACTCCTAAATGTTTATTAATCTGCTTTCCTGCCTCTACTTTTTGTAATTAATTTAAGTAAAATAATAGAAAATCTGGCGCATTATGATACTACCCAAGAGCTAAATTTGCTGTTTGTTTCATAGGTTTGGTTGTTTACCCTGACAGATGGTATGAACTCCCTAAGCGAGTCAGAGTCGAACCCAAACTACTCCAGAACACTAAAGCAATTAAGCACAGCATATTATTTAAGGTGCTGATTAAAGTAAAATAATAGTATTATATTTGTGCATTTGTGTTACCAAAATCTTAAAAAATACTGCTACAGCACTTTAGTATATGGTATCTATGATTATACATTTAATTAAATTGATATATGTGTTCATAGAATACTAGTATGGATGTGATGAGAGAGGACATGCAGGTGGTTTGGTGATACACTGTGATGATACACTGTGGTGATCCCTAAAGGGAACAGAAGAAATAAGCAGTAGAAGACATAGCTATGCATCTACCACGTATGTTTTATACACACATTTTTTAATTGTATTCAGTTGTGTTCAGTGGTGGTTTGCATGTACTTAAGACTTAATTCCACAAGTTTTTATACTTAGCTGGTTACAATGAAGTACAATTTTATTGCAATTTTTGGTTTCCTGTTTTACTGTTTATAATTATTCCATTGGAGCTAAACACAAATATATTTTCTGTATCACAGACAGCATTGGAACCATGATACTGTTATTAAATGTTATACGTTTTAATCTTACATAAGTCATTAACTTAAAATTAACATTTGGCGGCTGATTTTCATTTCCACTTAACGTATGTTGTATCTTAGATTAGTGTCCAGCAATAGTCATTAAAGCATTCCAGTAACGATTTTCCATTGTGGCAATGTCTTGGTGAAAGCGTTAACATGTACATCACTTACTGCACCAAGATTAGCGAAGAAGAAATCCAAGTGTGAATCAGAAATTGGATTTTTAATGACCTGCTGTACTTCATTTCTTTGTGAATTTGAAGAAGGTTGTCAACAAGTTAAGTGTTTTGGGCTCAATAGTTGCCAAGGAAATTTTAAGCAACATCATTAAATTATTTTTATCCTGCAGCTCTTTTTATCCTGCAGCTCAACTAATTGCCATTCATGATGCATTGAATTTTTGGAACAAAAATGCCTTCCTTAATCCCGGCATAATTTATAATTGTCATAAAAACAATACAAAGTTGTTTACTGCTTTTACAAAATTTTTCTTCAGTTTTAGTTTTATTTTAAGTGAAGGCAAAAAGAATTGATGGGTCCACTTGTGTGCAACATTTTTCTGCCCCATAGTGGTAAGAACTGGCCTGTTTTTTTAGTGCAAAATGACCATCATAGAAAAAAATAAACATTAAGGTAATTTTAACCATTAGCAAGTTAAAATATATAGAGATTATATTTAATTAGTCAAAAAACTGAATTTCTATTAGCCAGTGTTAAAGTAGTTGTTAGTGCAGTTCTGCAAGATTTATAGAGGAAAGTAAAAAAGAAAGACATAAACATTGTACAATATATGTTAAGTAAATGACCCGATAATTAGAATTTGTTAATAATCAAGCTTTTCAATCACAATTGTTATTAAAACTGAAAACTTAAAGCATGATGAACCACACTGATGAAACAACTGTGGTTAGTAATGAAAGAATATTATTGTAGACACATATTTAAAAAGCAGCTGAGGAAATACTACTAATGAGCAACAACTGCAGCTGAATCCTGCAGTTTACATACACCATTTTATTTTTAGTTACAGATTAGAACTTTTTATTTCAAGTGCATTTATGGTGATTACTTAAATACCAGTTTCACAGAAAAGTAAGGGGGAATTTTAAGAGCACAGACAATAAAGGCAGTTCAAATCAATTATTATTAAAAGTCAAGGTTTATGAGTGAACAGTCACTGGAGCAGAATTTCTAATAGCCACAGTTGTTTCTTTGATGCAGTCAACTCAGACAACACAGTTCATAGGTGCAGTTTCATAATCTCTTTGGCTCTTTGTGTTGTCGATTAGGACATGACCCCACATTTTCTGTTAGTGAGTACCAGTAGCTAAGCCTTTTAAAAAAGCAATCACAGCTGCAACGTTTCAGTCACGCTTTCAACTTTAAAAAGCGTCACCTCAACCATGTGCCCACGCTAACAGGTGTCCAAATATATATGTCAATTCATTTTCATTTATTTCATTTGATTTTAGTAATATCATTTTCAGTCTTTAATTTGGTTTTCACAAACATTTAACAGAGGTATTTTCGCAAAAAGATACTTTGAAATATTAAGCATGGCCTGGTATTTTTACCTTGAAGTTCAGAAGCAGTAAAATAGTTGCATGTCTGTCAGTATCATACAAGTGGAATACAAAGTGATACAAAGTGAGCTTTCATATTAGATAATTTATACTGAATATATGTATTTGAAAGTTTATTTTTCTTTAATTTACAATTTATAGGTTTTAACTACACATTACATCCGCATCTACATATATTCTTCAGCACTTCATATTTAAGAACAATTATACATGGGAAGAACATTCAACCTACCCACAGAAGAAAAGAAAAAACATCTACAAACTATGGTCCTTGCCATTGGATGACAGTACTACCTACCCAAGATCAGACATTCTATGAAATCATGCCGGGCAAGAAGACGTGCTTTGATACCTGACTTGTTTTGGCTGTTGCTCAGGTGAGAAGGCATTTCACCATTTTCCTGAACGCAGTATACCTCCCTGGTCTGCATGCCACCCCCACACAGGCCTGTCTGGTTGGATCGACGTCGATCTTGCTGGCTGAGCAACACATCCACACGACATTCGCTCCACTCCGCAGTCCTCCAATTGTAACTAATAACATGAAATAATATACTATAATATTACTATTGAAAAGTCATAATGGACTTTACATATGATATGTTCTAACAATTAATCATGTCATGTTATTATGTCACCTTATTTTATTTATGCTTTATATAATACTGAGAAGAAAAATACATAATTTCTGTAATTTCCTATATGTGGGTTTTGTCATCTGTGGAGTTAGTGTGTATTGATGCACACTTACATTGAACATGGTGGGACATTGTTTCCTAGAGACTCGCATAGCTGGCTTTCTTCCAATAGTGGGCACTCAACTCCTTCCCCCACTGGGAGCTGTTGGATTAGCCTGCTTCGAGTACGGGTTCCCATTGGACTTCCAGGGTTGGCACAGGTCTTTGAACATGGACCCCATTCTCCCCATTCACCCACCAAGCAGTCTTTAGTTATGAGGCATGGTCGGTGAAGGTCTGGGAGGTTCCAATGGGGGCACTGGCTACAAAAAGATGTCAAAACATTCAATTACCACCTCCTAAGTACATTTCTTTACTAACAGGTTGTGGAGTGAAGCTACACACTAACCACACATACACAGACACACAGACACACACACTTCTATATTTCAGCTTTAGCTCACTGTTTATTTAAGCTCTTTACCAAGTACAAACTGTACTAATAAATACTCAGCAATGTTACTGCATGTGATAAAAATACTTTATCTCCTATCTGTTTGCTCTTGCTAGACCATTAACGATAATTACAATTTGTGTTCATTGCAGTGTAGCTTCATTTACTTTCTGAGCATTTACTTGTCAGTAGTGATGTGTTTAACACAAGTTAATGTGCTCTCCTGGGCATTTCATCATTTACCATCTTAGTTTACCTCCGGTTCCAGAATTTGACACAATATAGTGTAAAATATGAGCTATAAATTATATTGTACCCTAGATTACTGTTGTGATTTTGCAATTTTAAATGGTTTACTGTGCTGTGCAAAATTAATTTTGGGTAACAAAAAAATCTCAGTTATTAGCTGATTAGTTTCATCCAGACGGTAATATGCGGACTATAAGATGACAATATGCTGAATATAAATGTGTAGCTCAACATTAAAACTTACAAGGTACTGGTGTCACCAATGTTTCTTTACTGTTAGAAAATGGGTGCTTACAAAGTGAGAAATTAAAGTTGAACCTACAAACACTAAATAAATGGCACTCATTAACCATATACCACCAATTTCATAATTATGACCCTGATGTTTTAGGTTTTATTCACTCTTGCTTTGGACTGAATATCAATTTGAGGTGCATCACATCTTAGGGAACATTTTCAAACCTGCTGTCAACAAAATGAGCAGCTTAAGAGCAAGAGGATTCTTCAACTATTTGTGAATTTGATTTGTTATATTTATTTCATTTACATTTACTCATTTATTTATTTAATTGCAATTGTCATTTATAAATGTATATATTAGTTTATTGTTTTTTGTCTTATTTACAGTGGGTGCTCGAACCAATCCTAATAAAAAGGAACGCTGAAAAGGTAACTAGCCCATCACATGGCAGACACAAAAAATGTTTTATGCACAATTTACATAATTTGACATTCACCTGATTTAAATAGCTTATGAATGCTAAAGGAATTAAAAAATAAAATTATGGTTAATTACATATTTATTTCATAAATTCCAGTTGTGTATTCCTATCAACAAACATCTATATTTAAATGGTAAAGATACTTAAAAATTACAAAGTGATTACTTAACCAAGTTTCACAAACATCATTAAATTCAAGTATTTAAAGGAGGTCATATTTAAACTTTTATAAAATTACTGTTTATTCTTAATACCACATTGATGTCAAAGGACCAGCTTTCTGATTCCTTAAATGTACTTTGTGGTTTTCCCTAAAGCAAGCTAAAAGAGAATATTCGCATCACACTTTGTAGCATCACAGATGACCCATTTGTGTGGGTTTTCCCTATCTGACAGTAATAAGGATACATTAAGTCTATACCATTTTAATAAAAATAGTGCTACTCATGAATAACAGTACATATATTTTGAGGTAATTCCCATCAATGTCTATGCAATAGGCAACAAAAGAATGGCATAATAAAAATACATTTAGAGTCACAGCACATTGTAAGCATATTAGATCTTACTATACCCTTTAAAAGTTTTTAGCATGCTTATCTGGTATCTCTATGCTGAAAAAAAAATAAAAATTTTGGTGTCAAAAGCAAACAATATATAAAAAACGAAGATGGAATGGAAAAAAATGCAGCAAAGCATTTTAAGGTCTATTTGCAAGAGTCACTGAGCGATTGCTTTAATGGAAAGTTTGCTCCATATTTCAGGAGGCAAAACAAGTATGAATATTTTAGAGGCAGAAATAAACAAGTTGAAGATGAATATTTATGCTCCTGGGAAACATGTGAGTGTGTGGTTCCTTTGAAATATATCCCTGCGATTGCCAAGATCATAACTGTACAGAAAGATTAATAAATGTTTTCATAACTGATAACATCTAAACATGAATCATAAGCATGATGTAAAACTGTCAGATCATTCACCATCTTTGAGATTGTTGATTGTTTTACTATGACAATTAGCTTTTAGGAAGAGGTTCTATTCTAAATAGTTATATTATTAATGATAAAATTATGAGCCTCTTAAAAAGACTTGTAAATATACTTTGAATAAATCTGTGGAAAGTGTTATTGATCTGCTCCATATATTACACTGTTAATTATTTGTATTAAATGGACTAAGCGTAAGAATTAATTCAGCTGACATCTAAAAAAAAAAAAAGTTTCCACTAGTAGCTTTGTAGGTATTGATATGCATTATATTATATTTTTTAAATGTTGAAAAAAAGAATATAGCAAAGGACTTGGTCTATTTATACCAATTGTTAACTGACCTGCTTTTTTTGCTATACAGTATTTACCTAGTTAATCATTTATTAATTAATTTACATTTTTAATAAGACTTCCCAAAAAACACATTGAGATTAGTAGCGTTTTTGTCATAACAATAAGTAAAGTATTTTCTTCCTTATCAAAAGCCCATGACCAACTCATAACAGAATCTCTGCATAAACTTAATACTTCCTTTTTATATAACATTAACAGAACAAAGACATAAAAAGTCCACAAACAGAATAAAATAAAGATAGATAATAGGACACTCCAAGGTGATGGGTGTCTAATATACAGTGGCCGTATTCTAAAATACATTTTATATAGGACAACAAAGCAAAAAGATGTATTGAGTGTATCTCTAGTTCACATATTAACATGTTTTAAAGTTTTTTTAAAGTTACTAACAACATGCATATTTCACAAAAAGATGACCTTGTCTGCCCTAACCAAGAATAAAACAACTATAATAGACAATTTTAAAAAACAAGAATTTTTTTTTTTTTTACCTTCATAGCTCCACTTTTACAATATTTTTTTCATGGCAAGTTTAGAAATTTTTCCCCAAAACATTTTACCAGTGCACCACATTGTCACAAGATTTAATAATAAACAGATCATCAACTAACTAATAAGCTTATTACTGAACTGTAAATCTGCAGTGAGACAAAATTAAAAAGCAATGGGATTTTTAATGAAATAACAAAACTTAGATTATTTAGTACTGAACATTTAAAACACTGACAAACTGGTTGCACATAAGTAGTGACGAAGGTCACCATCCATCAATCACCACCACCCACACCTGGGCTCTGGTGTAATTATGTCTCAGTACCATTTTTCATACCAATTTAGCATGTTCTGTGTTCATATATTGCTGAAAGTTTCTTCTAAAATGTTTTAAAATCGAGGACACTGTTTTTTTCAGTGAAGTCAATCATGGTTTTCTATGTTTTTCATTATACCTTTCTGCTTTTAAACAGAACTCTTTCAACAACTACATAGAAAATTTTTCTGTATACTCGGCCTCTTCTCTGGACAGACATTTTTTGTAACATTGCTGGCCCAGATTTCATCCATGTCAGAAAAGCGGGTGTGTATAGAGTTGTCATCAATGTGGTGGAAAATAGGCATCAGAAAAGGAGAGCGAGCCACGGCTTTGACAGCCTGCTAAAAAATAAGAGAGGGAGAAAGAGCGGAACAATCGTTGTCTGCCTGTCATCCCCATGGCAGAGGTGTGAAAAAAGGCTACAGAGACACTCACAGAAGCTGAAACTGCTCATAGCTCCAAAAACGCAGATGCTGGATATAAATAAGTTGTTCAATAGGGAATTGTGCACATGAGTTAATTAAGTGATGCTGTTTAACTCTGTGGAAGTTTTAAAAATGAAAACCACCTTTAACACCAATCAAGTACTCTAAATATACATGCACCATATGAACAAAATTATTGGGACACCTGAACATTGCACCCACAGTTTTATTATTGTCAATTCTCAGTCATTCCCTCCTTTGCAGCAATAACAATTTCCACTCATCTGAAAAAGGATTTCCACAAAACAGAAATCTACAAGACAGTAACAATGAGTTACTGTGAAAATGTTTGCCTAGTCAATCTGATGATCATGTGTAGGGTCAGACAAAGATGTTAGATGAGAGAGCCTGGTTTGCACTTTCATTTCTAGTTCATCCCAAAAGTGTTGGAAGGGGTTGAGGTCAGGACTATGTGTGGGCCATTCAAGTTCATCCACCACTAAACTCACTCATACTTTGACTTTATGGACTATATAATACAATATCTTGTAATACAATGACAGCTAAGTAGTTTTGGCACATACATTTAATACATATGAAATAATAAATATATTTATATATATAATTTACTAAACAGATGGCAAAGACAACTTTCTTTTTCTCATATCTCAAAAGGTAAGCTAAAATTGTTATAGTTATCAGACTCTTACCTCAGCGGCATTGTGCTGCCATTGCGGTGTACACAGACCACTTGTCGTGACTGGTAGCCAACCTCAATACCCCACAGACTGCTCTCCTGCCTGTTCATTCTGTTCCGGTTCCGTTTGTTCTTGATAAGTTCACGAGTCTCTGGGTCTCTGCTGCCTTGTCGTTCTTTGCCTTTTCTGCGTCTGGCTTGTCGAATGGCACGAGGTGCCGAGGTAGAAGTTGTGGGAATTAGCGCTGGCAGAGGAAGAGGGCGACACGTATTCCAGGCCCCGATCCGCAAATTAAATACTGTCTCCCTACTTTCACATTGCCTTGGTGTACAGGTTTTAAATTCCGTAAGGTTGGGACACCCCATGCCACCAAAGAGAGGAGGTGCCAAAACTGAACGGACTCGATTCTGCAAGCCTGTACCACATGTCTTAGAGCACGATGTCCATGGGCTAAATTGGGACACCACACAATCCCGTGGGCATGGAATCAAACAGGCCTGTTCCATCCGTGGTCTCGGCTCAAAGTACTCACAGATGGTGTTGTCGGCTGGTGAACCGTCAGCTCTCAGCACGCAGCTTACCTCTCGTGTCTGGATACCGGCTTCCCCATTCAAGCAGGGCCTAGTGCTTCCCAGTTGCTGTGCTATGGATGAACATGGGTTCCAGGAACCAAGCTGCCAGTCATACAGCTCTCTGTGCCAATCACAGACACGGAAGCAACTCTGCTGATTAGCTGGGCGTGATGACTGTGGGCAATTGGTGGGCAGTGTAGTCCAACCCTCTATGTGGGCACACCATACTGCCCGGCTCTGACTGCCACCCAGCCCACACTCACTGCCCATACACCTTCCCCAGGGACCTAAAGGAAATGGACAGTGAAAAAGTTTTAATAAATGAGTCCAAAATGAGTCATCTTGATGGAAAGTGGAGCTGATTGAATGGTCAATATGTAAACTAACACAAAGGTGTTTCTAACAAAGATTATTGTAGACCCCTCCCCACAAAAACACACATGCACAAGAGCAGTCACAAGCATACAGTTATTCATTCATTTATTTAAAAAATGGAATAATAAAATCGAAATACAAGGAGCAAAACATCTGTATCTTGTCTTGGGTGACAAGATATAAGAGATGAACTCTAGTCCTGTTAACAAATTACAGATGTATGCGGGTGTCTTTGAAAAGCTTTTATATTTTCAGTGTTGTCGTCTAAATGCTGAGCGAGTAATAGGCTGAAATTAGTCACACTTTAATTATAGCTCATTACCTGCTGCTGGGTAAGACTGGCAGCAGACATGTGCCTGAAATTCTGATTACAGAATAGACAGATGGAATAAATTCTAAGAACAGATGACAGGATTTGTGGTTCATTAGTAAAAGGGAATGGATTAGCTGAGTGACATCTTGTAATAGCAACTTCTTCGTTCTTTGTGTGTGTGTGTGTGTGTGTGTGTGTGTGTGTGTGTGTGTATGTGTTTATATCAGAACACTGTCAAAGCAAAGGGATCACATGAGGCTAATGTACCCAATAATATCGTTAAAAACTGTACCTGAAGCCTGGACATTTTTAATCCCATTAACAATTAAATCTTTATTTCACCCTTCAGTCATTGTGTCACTTTAGCTCAGTCACCAATCTCAGCATTTCTGTTAGCTTTTGTTCATTTATCATTTTCGCCCTTGTCTGCTTCATCAACATTTCCACATGCCAACATATTTTTTTGATCTATGGTTCATGTATTACTGAGCAATGACAAAAAAGAAATAAAACTATGACAGAACTAAAGACTAAAATATATAACAGAATAATTTTTAAAATTCAAGTAATAAAGTTTATATATCTCAAAAGCATTCACTTGAGTAATACATACTGTCAATTTGAAGTCAGATCGTAAAAAATATTAATAATAATGTCATGACATCCTGAAAAAAGAGAGATACAAATAAATAGTTTTATTTGGAGACAAACCTTTTATATACAGTATGTTTTGTAGATGTCATTCACAGTCCGCGGTAAGACTGTTGCTTCTAGCAAAGCTGTTTCATATTTTCATATTCATTTACAGTAATTTCAATACAAATCAATAGCCTCTTTGAGGCTGTATGAAAGAACCAGTTTCAATTCAAGCCATTTTTTGAATAAAGCCATTTTAGTTTCAGTAATATGAAGTGATTTCATTTAAGTCAGTATTTAATATTGGCAGTGTATGTGTTTGGTAGGAGTACACCAAGCATTTACACTTTTCTTTTTGTCTGCTTAAACTAATCAAAGACTATTGCATTGCGATGTATTCCACTGAACTTTACTCAAAATCATAAGAGAACGTATACACAGTAAGTGAAGATGCTTTACAACAAAGGTGTTAAAATATCACTGGACAAAAACACTATTTATTTAGATCAGGAAATAAATCAACAGCAAATAGACAGGTTATGTTACACCAAGGGGTTAATTCTTTTTCTTTCCTTTCTGCAGTGAGATCAGTCTTGTTTGAAGTCCCCAATAGATGAACAGTTTGACCAAAAATGGCTGGACAGATGGAACCCTATAGGGTAAAAGATCTTAGATACATCAGTCACATCCCTTCCCTTAAAATCATAGGGATGCTGTGAGTTTCATATTCTTGCAGAGGGGTAAAGCCTCCCTGTGGCTAATCTCCACAGCCAGCAAGCACTAGCAAAACAAGCTTGGCAAATGGTTTTGCTAACTACACTGGGGTTGCTTTTTCAACTCACCAAGCACTTCCAATTTGTGATTCTTGGGTAGTGACTACCAAAGGAAAGATAAACTTGGCATCAGAATAAAAGACACAAGTCTATAGAATATGCAGAGTCTACTGATATAGCTGCAGTTTTAATTATAGATTATAATCATAACACTGCATTGAAGTCAGTATTTTTATTTTCAGCAAGTTTGCCGCTTACCACTTTTTCCTTGTCATACTGAGTACACAAAGATGCTGCTTAGCAGTGAGTGGGCTGCATGACAAGGAGTCTCATGAGTCTGTGGCTGAGGGGGGATTTAGCAAAGCCTGTCAGGCTCTTCAGTGATTATATAGTTTGTTTTGTGTATCGAAAGACACGTGTTTCTGCTGATGCTTAGCTAAGCTTGTCTTAAATATCTATTTTTTCATAATTCTATCAGACAGGCTTCACAGAATAAGATTTAGATATAAACAGAATATTGTTAATATCTTAATTTTGGAACAATGAGTCCATCTTTTCCACTTGCAAAATGCAGTAAAAAGTAAATGTTACGATTTACCCCGATGCAGGTAGGAGTAACGAGATACACCAACACACCAGGTAGCAGGTTATATCCTAAAGGTTTAATGAGAGAATAACTAAAATACAAAAACTAATAGTCACCAAAAAGGAATGGTACTGAAGTCAAGTCTCTCTCAACAATGAAATCCAGAAATCCAGAATGCAAAAACAAAAAAAAAAGTGCACTGTCCTGACACCCTAAATTTCTGAACATTCATTTGAATTGTTTTATTTTCAATTCTTTCTTGTTTGATTGTTTAGGCACACCATTCCTATACACACAGAGACTCAATATATCTATCTATTACCAACAAAAAAAAAAAATATGAACAGTATCCCAAAAGATGAAAAAATAAAAGAATAGCTATAACTTTTAGATATAAAGTTACTAAACATAAACTATTATAAGTAACTATAAGTAACTGCTTTAGAAATAAATAATCATTCAGTTTAAATTTGCAGTTGGTCAGGTCGAAGTCAGCTGAGTAACGGATGTACTGAATCATGAGGTTATTCTGTTTTAGAATTTCTTTTCCCATAGAATCCTGGCATTTAAAAGGTACACCATGTGCTGGCATGCAAAGCTAAAGGCAGTCCAATATTTTTCTTTTTTGATCAATAACTCATTATTAAGGTTAACCCACATAAATGTACTTTAAAAAGAATGTTCTGCATGTTTTTTAATTGGATGTCTACAAGCCTTTTGTTGCAAACTTTTCTGGTAGGAAGGACTTGGATAGCAACCAGGGCTTTAAGCGTTGAGAGCCATGTACGTCCTCATTTCTGGGTCTCAGCACAAATGTAGCAACCTTTAGAATCAAGCATGTAATTAAATTGGCTTTTATTTAAACCTTTCATACAAAACCACTTTTCAGTGGTCTTCACCTATTTTTCCACTTTGCAGTACACTATGTGCTACAAATGTTTATAAAAAATGTATTATGTTGGACAGTCTATATTCAGATTTGTCTGAAAATCCAGATTTTCAAAATTGTATTCATTTATATATATACATAAATATTCCATCCATTCAATATCTTCTGCTTTAGCCTCTAGTAGGGTCACGGGGGGGGGGTTCCCCCTGCCCATCCAGGGGAGAAGGTTTCGGGTGCTGGGCAGATACACCCAGGACAGGGCACCAATCTATCGCTGGGCACAATATACATAAATATTTTCTGCCCTAAATAAAACAAAAAAAATGGCAGGGAAACATGTTGCTGCAAGGAGTGTATCAAGATAGATGGAGGTTAAATTCTCAAGTTAGAGGCTGATGTACTGTTTGTGTGGAGTTATATGCATACATATTTGTCATACATATACATTGGGAATCCTCTAAAAGTTTCATTTTCTTCTTACAACCCAAAGACATGCAATTGATGTGAATTACAGATACTAAATCGAAGTGAAAGTTTTTGTTTGTCTGCTTTACATTAGATTTGAGACCTATTTAGGGTATTTTTCCATCTTTCACACACTTAGCTTATAGCTTATAAAATTAAGGTATTAATTTAAAAAAAGTAACTGTACTTCTTCCACAAAATGAACGTGCAATAATGATCTGAGGATAAATGCACAAATTAATGTGAAATAATTTATTAACTTCCTCTTGCAGTTTGGCAAGGAAAAGGAAGTTGGTCCAGCTGGAAGTGAGAGAACTTAAACCTCAGGCAGCAATTATCAAATTTATGAGTGATATTAAACCTTCTGAGCATCCGCAAATCATAAAAACTCATGCCAAGTGCTTGTAGCATCAAGACTACTAAAAAATTTAAACTACAATATTCTCATTATCATGTCTTACCTCAAAAGACTTGTAAGGATTAGCATTTCCAGTGTTCAGTAACTGCGGAGACCTCTTATAGCAACAAATATTAAAAGATCTTACTAAAAGATATCTGTACCATAGTTTGCAGTATTGTGCGAATGTCAGGTGCTACAGATATTTTAGATGTGACATAAGCCTTTAGATGGTTTCAGATTCATTCTGGGCTTCACGTTAACACAGATCATTAAAGCAATTATTAGATATATAACAGATGGTATGAAAGCCCACAAGGTCCCAACTTTAAAACCACCAGTCTAGTCAAGTTTTCAAAATTAGTAATTTTGTGTGTAATTGTGGGTTATAAATGTCTCAAACCAATCATACGTTTCTGGACCTGTTGTTGGCAAAGTAAACCAGAGGTTAGCACCTCCACCTTACAGCAAAGAGGTTATTTCCAGTCGGGGCAAACACAAATTTTTTATGTGGAGTTTACATGTCCTCCCATGCCATGTCTAATTTTCTACTCGTAGGCATTCCTATCGAAAAATAGCCATCGATGCCTAACAAAATCCTGAACTGACAAACAAATTTCTATTTGCCTGTTATAATTAATGTTTGGTAAATACTATACAACATATGTGCATCCAAGCGATTTATGGTGCAAGCTCTTCAGCAAGCTCGCTTAGATTTCCTGTCACATAATTTTCTTATTGCTGCTGTCCCCTGTTCCCAACAAAAAGTATGCAAACAGCAGCAGTCTGAAGTATGAAGCAAGTCTAAATCAGTCATGCGTAAAATAACCTCTGCCAGATTGCACTGCTTCTGATGAAAGCCATGTACATAAGAGCAGATGATGCACTGCCCACCCACGCAAGCACTTTTGAGTTTGTAAAGATGCAGTAGATCCAAGAAAAACCTGGTCGGTTTGCACTAATGTGGTGTTAGATAAAGGATTCCACCCGCAGTGAACTGCTGCAGAACCCAGGCTTCGTTCTATCCAATGTGTTTATGCTGGCATGTGAGGCAAGAGGATAACACAGAGAGACATGTATGCCCTGTCATGTGCTCAAGGCTGTTTGGGTGCATTTGGGTCACCTCTAGGTAAATTTAATTAGCCTCAACTTTCCTTAACATCTGAGAGCAACTAATAAACCATTTGGTTTCTGATGAGATGAAGTTAATAAAAGATACATCAAAACAACATCAAAGCAGCCTCTGCTCCTTAGGGTCCTGATCAAAATGCGAAAACTTAAGCAATACCTTTCAAAGACTGACCTGATATGTACAATTCACCTCCAATCAAAGGAAACAGCAGCACTTATAAAGCTAAGGACAGGGAATCCTAGGCTAATAGAGTGCAAAATGTTTCAGGCATAAACACTGTGATGACTTTTTTTCTATTTCGAAAGGCAGTTGCAAAGAGAAATTGCAATATCTGTATCTGCCCCTGGTATAGGAGTAAATATTAATAGTACGTGTGTGTGCTCTGCTCTTTTGATGCAATCTAACAAGGCACATCCATGAAAGCTCTCCCTTAGGCAAGCCAAATAGGAAGGATAGGGCTTTTACCACCACTGAGGATCCCAATTTCACCAATCTGCCCTTCAGATAAAAGCATAGGAACTACACACTAGCATAGGAATTCAGTCATATCTTGGAAGATATGAAAGAACACAATGCTCAGATAGATGCATGAAGATACATGCCAGGGGGCAAAACAGCACTAAGATTACCAGTAAATAGAAAGAATAGACTGGTGTTCAAAATAAAATCATGACCACCTGAAAAGCCAAAATACTGATTAACTACAAGTAGATGTTGTCAGAGAATGTGACCTACACAGCCTTTTTCAATATATTTGCCATACACCCACATTTACAATCAATTTCAAGTTTGTGCACTACTATCCTGGGTCACTGAAGTTACAAACTTGGGTCCTTGAGCAAGAACCTTAACCCTCATTGCTCCAGAGATGCTTTGGCCAACCCTGTGCTCTGACCCCTATCAAACTGGGATATTTGTAAGTCACTTAGGATAAAAGCGTCTGCTAAATGACCAAATGCAAATGTACTTCATACAATACACAAGTACGTATGCCAATGTGTAGATCATATATTTTTTTCATTCATATCTTCCACTTTATCCTCTATTAGGGTCGCGGGGGGGTTCCCCATGCCCATCCAGGGGAGAATGTTTCGGTGCTGGGCAGATACACCCAGGACAGGGCGCCAATCTATCGCTGGGGATCATACATTTATTATTTATTTATTTATTTATTAGTGATAATATTGGTTTCTGTGTGTTAAAAATTGGAACATACAAACATATATGCTTTTGTCTTTGATGTGGCACAGGCATTAGTGTCTTAATGACAGTTTATTTATATATGTATAATTGATATGACTTGATAAAAAGTTACGTGTAAAACACAGTTACAGTCAAGCTCACGTTTGCCACAATGAAGTAAAAGTGATAGAGCTCTGACCTAAGCTTTGAAACTAAATATATAAAAAAACATAATATGATGGTAAGGTGTATTTGCTAAATACACAATAGGCGACTCATTACATAAGTCAGAAGTTAAATGTTCACATATTTCACATCCAAAAGCTTTTCCTTGATTTAAATCCCATCATTCTTTTCCAGCATATGGGAACTCCGTGTGCAACAGAGGAACTAATGAGGTTATGGAAATTGGAGGCAATTTACCATTAGAATAGAGTAATTTGGACAGAGTAAAAGAACATTTACCAACAGATTGCATTTTGATTTATATGCCACTAAAAGGTACTAATTATTTGAAAGAATATTTTGCATTCACTGTCAAAGTTTCCATACTGGTTCAGCAAAAGGATGTCAATGCTCATGCAGCTAAAAAGAGGTTCAATCTTAATTTTAATTGCTCTTCTATTGCATTATGCACACATTTGATTTTATTTGATCCTATAATCTAGCTACCAAGTACTCAAGGTGAGACAGAACACACACACGGTTATTGAGATGAAGTGCACTGTCAAATAAATGTATCATCCACACCTCTCATCTCCCTAAGGATTGTATTACCCATTCAAGTCACAATATTTCACTCTACGACGGTGTTCAGGCCAGTGTGTTGCAGCAAAATGTAAATGAACACCTTTGATGAATACAGGGATACTTGTGCTTGCATTTACCCCACACTATGTAACCGACTTTATTATGTCAATATTATGGATGTCATGTTATTACCAACAGGGTGACAAAGCAGTCTATTTCAGTTTAATAAAGGAGTTTTCTTTGGTTCTTAGGTTCTGACAATTAAGTTAATTAAGTTCAGTGTCATAAAGCAGGTTCTATGCTACAGTGATATGCAAAATATTTAGTCAATGCCAGTGTCAGTATCATCAAATGTTTGTTTAGTAGGGTTTGTAAATGTAAAAATGGCAAATTGTATGTTTTTAAATTACAAAATCGTATCTTTTCATATCAATGCAATTATGTCACAGTGTCATACAGCAGGTTTTATGTCAATGTCACACTTCAAAGTGTTTTAATATTATACAGTTTTAATATTATACAGTGATTATTCATGTCAATTTGAATTTATATAGGCTGTTTAATGACTATTTTCATATATATATATATATATATATATATATATATATATATATATATATATATATATATATATATATATATATATATATATATATATATATATTCCAATGTCTCAATACCTGATTAAACTTTACTCTTCAGGACCTGCCTGTTGGTCTCTTTCTTTTGTGTTTGAATGTGACTTGCTTGCTAAAGAAAATGAGGTTGCCCTGGCCCAGAGCCTGCCTTTTATGGTACCTTATATCTAATATCAACTGTCTGCTTCTTATATACAAGACAAATAGGCACAATAAAATTTGAGCAAGATAAGCAATGTAGTAACTTGATATGGTTAGTGCAGAGTCTGTCTCAGAAGCATCAAATCATGTAAGGTCAAAGCAAGGACAAAAATAATGACAACTTAAATCACACAAGGAAATTCTGCCCCAGGAAAGAAGAACAAATCTTACCAGTCAAAACACAATGACTCACTAACTGTCATCTGCATCACTACAGCTAAAATTCAGTTTACTGGCAGCATTTTGGAAGTCATTAGATGGCAGAAAAACTAAATCAAAATAAAATCTTAACACTTCATCATGGTGTCATCATCATTACAAATGCCATATGTTGTATAAACTACAGCTAATCATTATTATGCTAACCACAGCTAATCATGCATGCATATCAAGTAAATTCCTTTTCCGACTGTAGCATCCCTGAGATTTCACTTCTGGAACATTTTGTGTTGTACATAATGTACATAATGTACATAATGTATCTGTGTAATTGCACTATGGATGATCTTAATTGGGCTACAATTCAGGTATTCAATGTGTTAAACTACTGAATCTAAATTTGTTTTTATAAAGAACGTAAAAACAACATACAAAGGTACCAGTTGAAACTGTGCTACACATATTAACAAAACTAGAAATTGAGGCCACCTGCAGATCCAGCCTTGTTTTTGCAGCAGCATTACTAACACCCCTGCAGGAAAAAAAGAGAGAGATTTTCTTTCGAGATATTTTTGTCCTGCCTAATGATGTAAGGTACTGTGAGCATACTTAAGTGCTAATTGTAGGAGACAAGGCTACATTACCCAATAAAAGTACTTTTTTTTAACTCATCATCTATCGACCAGAATACTGCTATTGTCAGTAACTTTGTAAGATACAGGCCCCACAGTGACATCATCATAATCATCAGGTCAGTCAGGGGTTACTTTGAAGAGAACACATTAGACCAAAGGTAAAATTCTGCAGTTGCAACATAAACAAGCTACCAGCTTACAGCTTTTTAAAAATACATGTACTATTTCATGTAATATTTATTATACATGATACAGACACTGCTGCTCTTTTTTGGTTCATGTCAGTCGGTTAACAGTTTCAGTATAGAGTATGGATTTCAATAACTTTTGTACAAGCAACATTTTTTTTTTGCCAGAACGCACTTTGAAAAATTTGGTCCTTTAATGTGCATTAATTTATTTTTATTACCAGGCAAAGACTTTAACTCCATATATAAACATGGTGCAAGCTTGATTATCTTAAATAGTGATATGGTATAAATTAATTGAGTTGATATTATAGACTGTACACAGACTGTACTTTTAGGGTAAAGTATCATTATATAAGGGGAAAATATTTAATTATACTTAAAATTAATTAAAATTAAAATTAATATTTTTTTTCTTTTACTATAGTTGAACCTGTAAGTGTTGTGATATGCCAACAAGAATGATTACTACAATTACTACATTACTGTAAATTACTACAATGTAATGCACATTAAACTAAGTAAAAGTTGTTTTATGACAATTGTTCATTATAGAAATACACTATAAAAATAAAACTTAGTAATGTGGCAAAATAAAGTCATGACAAATAGGTTCCTTAAGTATATCATATGTTCTTCATTCCTTTCCTTAAAGATTTTAAGTGTAACCAAAATCTGTTATTATCAGGAAAAATATAAATAATTTTAACAGTTTGGGTTTAAATGAGACCTTTGATGTGATTTCTCTTCCTCTCAGCAAATCACTGACTCACAGCCACAAGGAAACATTAAGTAGGAAATTAGTTTAAGTCACGCAGCATGCTCATTCTCCTTCCAGAAATGAGGAAAGTCAAACAGGAAAAGACTAAAATGCATGTAATTGTAAAGCTGGTTCCTGTCAACAGCATTGTGACCAATTACAGTGACCTGTAGACTCAAAACAGAAAATAATCAGGCATAAAATATGCTTTATCTTTATTACGCTGCCTTAGTGGTTAGCACATTCGCCTCTCAGCACTAGGGATTCCCGGTTCGAATCCCAACCTGGGTGGAGTTTCCATGTTCTCCCCGTGTCCGTGTGGGTTTCCTCCGCGTTCTCCAGTTTCCTCCCACAGTCCAAAAACATGGATCAAGTCAATTGAGTTCTCCAAATTGCCCCATAGAGTGTGTTTGTGTGCATGTCTGTGTGTGTGAGTGTGTGCCCAGCGATAGATTGGTGCCCTGTCCTGGGTGTATCTGCCCAGAGCCTGAAACGTTCTCCCCTGGATGGGCATGGGGAACCTCCCCGCAACCCTAATATAGGATAAAGTGGAAGATAATGAATGAATGAATGAATAAAGACTCGGTCATTGACTTATTGACTTAATACCATTAGTACTAAATGATCAATATCTGTTAGTGAATCCACATCACGTTTGTAACTTGTTTACAGTGCAAGTAGATGGATAAGGAAAACGGAACTGGAAATGTAAGTAAGTAAAGGGAAGACTTAGAAAAAGGCTTTTAAAAACACATAGTAAAAAGCATGAATACACGTGTGAAACAGTACTAAAATGCTAATCATGTTAAATTATGAGGGCCAAGCCAGAGTTCAAGGTCTGCCTTGAATTTCTTCTGTAGAGTACTTTGCAGCAATAGAGCAACATCACAGCGTAGTAAATCAATATTATTTATAAGATGTGTTCTTGACAACACAGCTTGTGCTGGATATCCTTCAGTTTTTAAATCACTGTCTATTTGTGGTCACAGGATGTATCTGGCAAAATGCTTAATAACTGCAAAAGTGAGCGTGTGTGTTACCTTTAAAAAAGTGAATGAAAAGCTTAATGTATAACTCTAAATATTACAAAAACATGACGGCTAGTAGAAATATGAAATGTTAAAAAAGATTACAATCACCAATAAGAAAAGTGGCCAGAGCAAATGAAATACCCAATCATGGCTGATCAACTCTTTAACAGCCCTATTAAAAGATTATTAAGTTTATCACAAAATATTAATTTCCATCTGTGCACCTTAATCATGGAGAGCAGCTGCCGACCTTTGAGACTAGACTGAAGAGCTCAGTGTCATTCGAGGAGAGATAACAGATTCCTTCTCAGGCTTTATTTCACATGCAGAGACAATGGTAATATCTGCTTTGGAGATTCAAAGGGATCACTGAATATATTTTAGCACTGAAATAGAGAATTCTCATACAAGCAAGGAATGGATTTGCTCTCAATGCAAGACATAGACCAATGAATTTTTTTTACCAGCTAATATTGGGCACCGGACCATTCACAATCATACCATAGAAACTAATACAGAGCTGAATTTGATTTAAAGTGCTTTTTTTATTAGCAATAGAAATGATTTGTTCTTCAAAAATAATATATTGATGGACAGTACCTTGATAGAACCAATTAATATAAAGATAAAATACATGATCAGTGAATGTCCAGTAAACAGCTTAAATCGTGTGTGTTTTTCCATCCCTATAGAGGTTTAATGTCATCCCAACATAGGTTCATTAATTCTGCTGTATAAATATATTGCTTAAGAAAAATATAGGTTATACTTAAATTTTTAATACAACTTTATTTTATTTAGTCTGTGAAGGTTCTAGACCATTTAAATTGGAGGTCAGACAAGGGTCAGTTAGCCTGGGGCCAGTTATGCTAAGAAGCCAATTACTTTCTAACTTAGTTGCGCATTAATGACAATAAAAAGCAAATGTCTCATGATAAAGTACCATATTACTAAATTGGATTAACGTACACCTATTTGGAGGGCCATGGTGGCAATGTTATTACAGGGGTACTGTAGTGTGTGTGTGTGTGTGTGTGTGTGTGTGTGTGTGTGTGTGTGTGTGTGTGTGTGTTGTATATATATGCAACAATGTAACACAAAATAAAAAACACATATTTATACCACTATGAATTTAGGTTCAAATTAAGTGCAAATATTGCAAACCTGTGCAGTAAATAAAAATGTCATCTTGTCTGCAATATATAACTGATAGCAAGCTTGAGCCATGCACAGTTTTGCAAGTGCCAGCTAAAACCAGAAGATTCTGTTTGTGTCTGGAGGGACTGCATTTCCTTGGCAGATTTATTTGGCAGATGCTTTCATACAAAGTGACTAACAAGTGAAGCAGAATAAAATCTAGGCAGAGCAGTCAAGGGTCCTGCTCAGTGGCCCAACAACACTGCCTTCAGTCCTGGGACCGAAATTCACAACCTCCAAGACACCGGAACACAATATTTACCATAAAACTACTACTGGCCCCATTCTGCCCCTGTGTGTGTATTCACTGTGCCACTACCTTCAGAATATAAGTGTCACATACACTGGATAGAGATTTAATCAACCCCTAAAACAAGTCAGCCAGGAATAAAACTGTTGAATAATTCAGAATTCACTGATACCTTTACAGCATGCCAGAAATAGGAATGACAACACATCTACATGTGATGAACTAGAAGTATGGATATAAATATCTAGAAAACATACATTAGTAGTCATTTTCCAAATCGCTTAACAATTAATCATCTGCCTCAAACATATTACCTTACTAAATTCGTAATAATCAAATAATAGTTCTATAATTGCTTCATGATACTTATGCTAAAACTTATGGTAAAGAAAGATATAAGAGCAGAAAAATTTTGAAACATTCAGTAAAATCAGATTTTACATGCAAATACTAACAGCACACAGAACTTGTAAACAAAATTAAGCTGTAAGTTGTATGTATTTGAGAAAAAAAAATGAAAACATTACATGGATCCCTAGAGATATCTTCAGAAAGAAAATTGTTGATGACAAGAAAAAAAAGAGCTTATGATAGGCAGGGTAGATAAAAATAGGCATTGGCAAGAGAGTATGATGATAAGATCAAGAGAGAGAGAGAGGAGAGCGTGAGTGAGTGAGTGTTTGTGTGTGTGTGTGTGTCTCTTTCACAAGCATGTTTGTTCATTCACGCTCTAGATTTTTGTCCTATACATACATTCAAATTTTAGAAATTAAACTGAAATAGAAAAAGGAAACAACTACCTCTGCCAACTAACATTTTTGAACGTCAATAGGAAGTTAGAGCATTCCAGATGGTTACTAAAGTGTCAGTAGACAGTTGCTAAGGTCTTCCAGATTGTTGCTAAGGTGTCAGCAGGCAGTTTCTATGCTGTACCATGTAGTTGTAGTTAGTACGGTATTACTTGGTGTACTTGGTATTAGTTGGTGGTTGCAAACATGTCTTAGGTGTTTACTAGGCTGTAGGTAAATGGCTGCTAAGGCATTCTTATAGCTTTCCTGGGCGTGTATAGGTAGTTGATAGGTTGCCAGTAGGTAATAGATATTTCAAGTGATAAAGAGCTTTTCCTAGGAAGATGGCACAGTTAACTTAGCTGCACTCCTACTAATACTGTCCCAATTTCAATGTGCATTTTAACTGCCCCACTGCTTTTGGTTATGTGTATTGAATCAGCAAGACATTAAGCACATTGATGAATAATGCAGTAGAGGGATAAGTTTGGTGCTGAATCACTTGGTATGTTCATAATGCTAATAGAAAGAGGAGGTGCATGCCACTGAGTGTGTGAAATTTAAGCATTCTAAAACACTCCCACAAACATTCCTTTCATTATGCCTTTGATGCGACATGCAGCCATGCAACGAAATGCCAAAAGTACAGGTCTAGTGTAAGTATAGGCTGCAAGGCCCTGCCAAATTTCATGTAAAAAAACGCCACCCCATAAAACAATGAAATAACTAGACTTCAAATGACTTTAAAGACTCTTTCAATTCAGCATAGTAATAAAATCGGTTAACTATATATATAAAACAACCTTTCAGATTTTATATATATATATATATATATATATATAAACAAACAAAAAAATCAGAAAGGTTGTTTTACTTACAGATAAATAACAAATAAATCAACAAGAGAATAACAAATAAATTTACAAATACATTAAACAAAGTTAATTTAATTTCACAGAATAATGTGTTGCTCATCATATCTGGTGCATTTCATATGTTGGATGATTAATTAGCCCATGTTTGCAAATTGTTCCTAATAAACTTTTATTTGATTGTCCTTCCAGTGGTCAAAGGCTTATTAGTATTAATAAGGCATTACTGTATAGTATTGGGGGAAAAACATGAGTGCAAATTGTAAATCAATAAGTAGTGGTTTGTTTGTTTTGTCAATAAATTGTTGCAATTTGCACCATATCCAATAAAGCACTATGTTGTTCCTCTTCGCTTTTTTGTTAAAGATCCAAAACGTTGGAACGTTGGCTACAGTAATTAAGTTAGTTCATCAGACAGAGACTCATTAATCATTTCGTAATTACTTAGATGGACAAACATCTGTTCACAGTGCCATGCATTCCCACACCACCAAATCCCCCATCATCCAATTTATTTGTGATGTCTTCAATACAAATAAATAAAAAATTAATATTGTAACTAAGACATAATAGAGTCAGACTTTCTGGTTAACCATAAGAATGATGTCTGTTATAGTCATTTATGTGATACTATGTGCAGAAATCTAAGATCAGTGCTCATAAGGTATTTGGCAAATGTGTGTATTGTAAACATAAAAAAAACATAATTTATCCTTAAATGTCATAAATGTAAATACATTGTGTATATACTTTTAAAAGTAATGAATGGATAAATCATTTAATTGAATTAAGAAATTAATTTCATTTCTGGTTTCATTCCATTTGGATTAGACCTTATTATAATGGTGTGCTGCATGCATGTACAAAAAAACTATTAAATAGTTATAAATTATTAAATAAAGAAAAAAGCATGGTACTTCATGCAGGTTTTCTTTTATTAAACAGCACTTTATTTTTAATCATCTTTCTATCTTACTAAACAATACTTAGCAAAATGCCTCTCTTGCTTCTAAGTAAAATGCCTGGGTGGTTCACGCCCACCTGTAGTTCGGAGTGTAGTAATGCACTGTGTGATGGCATGCTTCTTAGAGTTGATACAGTTACTAGTGTATGATCACAGTAGGGATCCTGTATAAAGACTGCCATCATCCATTCGAAACAGTGGGATAGTGAGATGAACAACCAAGCACGAATGCCAAACTGAATTAACAATAGCATGTAGAGATATAGTCATGAATACAGAAATTGAGGCTGATTGTCTTATGAACCAAACCTATTAGTCAAGGTGTTTGTCATCTAAGCTGTTTCAGGTTTGGAGATGTTTCTGCACACACACACACACACACACACACACACAGGAATAACAGGGGATGTAGTAGTAATATGACAAAAAAAAAATGCTTACTGATAAAACTCAGACTTACATTCTAAGTTTAAATAGGCGATGCTGAAAGATTATGTAAGCTAGTACTTTACACATGGAAGGACATTCAGCAAATAGAGGGAATACATAAAGCACTGTGACATAAATAGGGACTTAGCTGAGAAAACTTAGGGATGTACACCATTCTGCTCAAGCCACCCGCTGGCAACATCTGGACCTGTCCACTACTCTGGATTTAATCACATCACAAAGTGTGTGTGTGTGTGGGAGAGAGAGAGAGAGAGAGCGAGAGAGCGAGAGCACGAGAGAGATAGAGAATGGTGATTTCATTCCATTTGGATTAGCTGTAATCAAAATGAGGAAGGTCAAAGCGGAGGACTTGCATGCTCCATCTGTCATTTATCTCGTGATTGAAGCTTCAAATACATCATGCAGGTCGTAATCAACTTAAAAAAAGCACTTCACCCTTCACAGCTGCTGCATAAACACTAACAGTTCTTATAAGAGAATGATACCAATAAACATGAGTGTTCTTAATAACTGTCTCTGAATTGACATATAATTGCTGTTACATATCTGCTGCCACAGATAATAAAACATGACTTCTGTGCAAAAGCAATTGCCATTTCACCTTTCATACACACACAAACACTTATATGGAAAATGAATTACATCTGCTTTCAGTTTTATTGATTTTCATAGCACAACATAATTAGATGTACTTCATCTAATCCAGGAACTATAAGGGTAAGTATAAGTTATGCAGTGCTAATCATAAGCTATTGATAAATTGGTCATGAGTAAGTGTTAACACCTTTATACAAGCAATATGTCAAAAAAAACACCATAGCAACTGTCAAGCATGGTGGTGCATGGATGAGATTTGTGCTTATTTTGCAGCCAAAGAACCATGGTAACTTTCATCCTCCTGTAATGCGTGGCCTTAGCCTGGTCAAGCAACAGTTATGACAACAGTTATGACAAGAACACCATCAAACCAACAAAACTATCATTAAAAATAAACAAATTGAGGTTTTGCAGTAAATCAAGCACGGTGGCTTAGTGGTTAGCACGTTCGCCTCTCAGCGCTAGGGATTCCCGGTTCGAATCCCCATCTGGGTGGAGTTTCCATGTTCTCCCTGTGGCCGCGTGGGTTTCCTCCAGGTTCTCCAGTTTCCTCCACAGTCCAAAAACATGGATCAAGTCAATTGAGTTCTTCAAAATGCCCCATATAGAGTGTGCATGTCTGTGTGTGTGAGTGAGTGTGTGCCCAGCGATAGATTATCGCCCTATCCTGGGTGTATCTGCCCAGCACCCGAAACGTTCTCCCCTGGATGGGCATGGAGAACCCCCCCGCGACCCTAATATAGGATAAAGCGGAAGATAATGGATGGATATTATGCAGCATTAGCAATGATTTAGTGATCATTTAGTTAAGAAAAAAGTCACGTATGAATTTACTTTCTGAAGCTAAAGTTACACACAGTCTCAAGTGCACTGTATCACAGGCCATTTAACACTTCTAATATCATCTCAGATGGACTTGCAAAGGTTATTTCACCATTGTTACAGACCTGTCACAAGCAGATTCTCTAGCAGACCAGACAATATGTCCATAAATTGCCTTCAATGATGATGAGACTCAAGGGCAATGAATTCTTTTGATCCAGAGGAAATATTGCTTTTCAAGTCACTGTCAAATATATTCCATTCACCAAGAAGTCATTTTAGAATTTTAAGACCTCAGAAAGCAGACTTTCAAATGAAAATTTCACAAGCCTAGACAATATTTTAAACATTTATATACAATTTGAATATTCTGCTGTTTAAAGGTCAAGTGCAGAAACTACATTTTCAAGATATAGCAAAAATGAACATGGTGTTAACTCACTATTTCATTTTGTAACAGATTTATGAGCTAATTTTTGTTTAATTTTGTTCCTAAAATATTGATAACCCATTTTTAAAGATGTTCACAATTGTTCACCTGACATTTAATTTTTTTTATCCCATTTGTGTTAATTAGGGTTAAGATCAGGGCTCTTCACATCCAACTAAACATCCTTGACCTGAGCTCAATATTATGTCAAAAGATGTCCATGTTGTTGAAGTCAATTATTTTTCTAAAATGTATTTTCTATGCTGTAGCATGATTCATTTTAACTCAGTAGTCAGCACCTCTGGCTATTAAGTTTAAGGCTGGGAATTTAAGCTACAGTGCTGGATATTTTAAGAGATCCTGCTCATGATGCACTGTAACATAACAGCAAGTTAGGTTATGTAAAGTTATGAATTTTGTTAATACAGTGTGTTCTCATTTCCAAGGATGTCCAGATCCTTGTGTTTAGGGATCTGACCTATAAGTCAGAAAAAAACACAGTTCTGACAGCTCTGACTACACTCTCTACTATGACAAACAGCCATAGTGTTTGGTGGGACTGGGAATCAAAGCTTGTTCCTCAACCATAAGCCTACGACTGCTACTCATTTATATTTTACTTACTTTTCAGCAACAACAGCAGTTTAAATAATGACCAAATATTGTAGATATATGCTTGAGGCCTGTTTGCATAGATGATGTATGACCCCATGCAACTGAAGGTCTACAGATGGCACATTATTTCTCGGAGGAGACATTTTAATAAAGGAATCGACAATTTGCTACTATACAACAGAATATTTTTTTTAACCTCAGCATGCAGGAATACCTGTAAACTCCCGTACCTTGTGAGCTCTACTAATCAGCTTTGAACCACAAGTCGTGTTGCACAAGAATGGATTTAATAAAGCACCATCCTCTGACTTAATCAATCACAATTCCCACTAACAGCTCAGCGTGATGAAACATATTCCTCTTGCATGCAGCCAGCATTCAGTTTGTCAGGGCATAAGCACATTGCCCTCAAATGGCTCTCTTTTTTGATTGAACAGAGGAGACAGTATTCTACTACAAAGCAGGGATGTCAAAGCAATGCTTGAGGAAGTACTTTTTTTCTTATCATTGGTTCTTTTGAGTCAGCCAGAGGATGGAAGGTGCACAGAACCATTCCTCCCCCCTTTTATCTCTCTCACCTCTACACATGGTGCTTGTAAATACCGTCTGTTGAGTCTCTTAGAGCCACCACAACAGACAGGCGCACCCACATATGGTACCATAAATTTAAACAGCACATATTTCACACTTGGACTCTCTGTTTCACACACACACACACACACACACACACACACACACACACACAAAAGAGGTCGATTAAAGCTGCATGATATAATCAATGCAATATTAATCCATTAAATACCAACATTTGCGAGAAGATGTTTCCATCATTTGAGTAGTTGATATCAGGCAAGACTAAGTTCATCCACGGACCCAACTAACCTACATATACACGAACTTCTTACACCCATACACAAATTCAAACGCACACACACACACACACACACACACACACACACACACAAACACACCTCTTATGCAAGCTACAGCATGTGATCTGTTGTCATGGTAAAGTGTGGAGGCAGATATCGTCGGAGTGCCAGTTTCATGCAATTTCTGCATGGCATAACGCTTCCCACACATATGGAAAGCGGTTAACAGGCTCTCATGTGAAAATGAGAGAGATTGAGGGCACAGAGGCACTACAGAAATACGATTTTTATTTTCATAGAATGCAAAATCTTCATGTAGCAGTTCATGAAGTCATCACACCAGGGGAACTATGGTTCCCACTGACAGTGTGGTTTATATGGTCTTTATTGGCAGTGACATCTGTGAAGCTCATGTAATGAGCTATTCCCTAGAAAATGTATGCTATCCTTGGACTAGTGCTGCATTACCCGCTGTGCGTTATCGAAATGTTTTTGCTCAGGGCAAAATTCCTCTCACACACTTTTACAAATGATTTTGCTTTTTAAAACCAATGAATAACCAATAGAAATGTCCACATTGTAATATATAATAGTCATTAACAAATATTGTAAAACATATTAATGTTAATGCACTTTACTGTTCATGTTTAGGGATAGTTAGACACTTAGGAATGTCCTTGTTTAGAAGAAAGTTGTTTTTAAATTTCTGGTCATTGAGATAATTAAGCTGTAAATTACTGATTTTTAATAAAATACAGAATTTATATAGGTGAACAGAGGCCTAATGCTCCAATGGTACATTAAATTACCTTATTTAAAGCTCCATTCCTTATTACAGATATAATTCACTACATAGTGTCTAAGCCATTTAGTTCTGTTATTTGAAGATTTTGAAAATTTAAGGTTCATTCATTCATTCATCATCATCTCCCGCTTTATCCTCTATTAGGGTCGCGGTGGGGTTCCCCATGCCCATCCAGGGGAGAACATCTCGGGCGCTGGGCAGATAGACCCAGGACAGGGCGCCAATCCATCGCTGGGCACACACTCACTCACACAGACACACACAGGGCAATTTTTGAGAATTCAATTGACTTGATCCATGTTTTTGGACTGTGGGAGGAAACCGGAGAACCCGGAGGAAACCCACGCAGACACGGGGAGAACATGGAAACTCCACCCAGATGGGGATTCGAACCGGGAATCCCTAGCGCTAAGAGGCGAACGTGCAAACCACTAAGCCACCGTGCCGCCCTGAATTTAAGGTTCTGGCTTACTATATAGTTTAATTCTAGTCCCATCTGTACAAGACAAAGCAACATTTGATCACAACACAATGAGGCATAATGTATCCTCAAACACTTTGCAGACACTTCTCTCCAAAGCGACTTACAAAAATCCCAACAGAGTGCAGGGTCATGATACTTCACCTGATGACTCTCTGAAAAGTGTATTTACACTTGCAAGATTTAGCAGTTCCCTGTATCCAGCATTCAGGAAATAGGTGCAGCATCTTTTCTGATCCTACTAAACACACTACACCCATACAGGTTTGTTTAATGATGATAAATTATGTGAATGCTGAAAGTGCTGTAACTTGTTCCTTCAAAAACCTAGTTCCAGATATTGCATAATAAAGGCATTAAAATGGAAGAGGAAATGGCAATAAACAGTGCTACATTCATGCCTGGCTGACATGATCGTGTTTCAGATGTCTGAGCTAAAATTGACATAGTTATAAAAATCAACTCCTGTGGGCTCTAGAGAATATCACCAGCTCTGGAGGTGTGAGAGTGTGAATGCAGCAGATCTTTAACATACAGCTACCACTGTGCACAGAAAGAGCTGGTAGGTCATGAAATCAATACAGGCTGGGCTTTTTTAAAGATCTGATAGTAAGTTTCACTATCAAGTCAATATCAAACGAGCTATAATATGCACAGACATTTGGCTATCTGGCTTCCCTACCATTTCGCAATTTTCTGGTAATTTATTACATCACTAGGAAATTGTCATTGTATCATATCACCAAGTCAGTTTCATAGAAATTAAAAAATCTGTAAGATTATTAGCTGATCATAAAATAGTCTTAAATTGGTTCAGTGGTTCAGTATTTAAATACATTACTTTAAATAATGTTAATTAAATATTTATGTTCCTAAAATGTAGGAAAGAAACACAACGTTCCAGTGAAATAATGGATCTGCAGACAGACACCAACTTTCAGCTGCCGTCACTCATTTGTTGTATTAGGAATCATTGTGTATTACAACTGAAAACTGTTGTCCTGATTAAAGTGTAAAATTGGCACAGCTGAAATTTGTTAAGCTAATTAAGGATTAGAAACAAAATAACTTTAACCTTTTTGAAAGATGGCAGGTTGGATAGATGAAGAACTAAATCAAACAAATTAGAATAATATATTAGGCTTTGTGATGTGTTTATTGAGGAAAATGTTCCAATATCACACAACTGGATGATAGTGAGGTATGTGTAAGTGCCCTGTTTTATTAAAAGAATAGGGTTCTATCAAAGTCTGACCTTCACAACACTTGATTGAGGTAGTGTATTGTGGCACAAACAAAAGAGAATTTCTAAGGACCTTAGAAAAAGAATTGATGGTGATCAAGCTGCCAAATCACTTAACTTCAATCCTCAGACAGACTGTGTACTAATGGAAGTAAACAAGACAAATAAAACTCCCTCTAGAAGTGGTTAACGATTTTGCCAACAGTACAAAGCATAATAGTCTGCAAGATACCCAAGGAACCTAAACATCTATGTATCTAAAGTTCTTTCTCACATTGAAGTATGTGTGTGTGATAAGAGTTAATAAAATTGTTAATTTCAGATATCAAAGATATCTTACATAGATAAATTCCTTTGTGGTAAATCAACAACCTCCATATATTAACACTTACAGTGACATGCACACCAGCAGGTCATGTCATTAAGTGAGGTACTTCATTTATTAGAGGGCTTGAAAAGGGATTAGGGGGCGTGGCCAGGGGACAAATATTTTAGCTCTCACAGTTCACAGAACCAACTTTTCATGGGCATAGCATTTCAAGCCCTCTCTGTAGTTCCTTCAGGAAATACAAATCTAGTTCATTTTCTAAGCTTATGCCACCATTCACAAAAACAAAGAGGAGAAAACACTTTGGCCAATTAAATCTGAAAGTATAGCCCAGGCTAAAATAAAGCACAAGCTGTGACTGTGACAAACATGTCCAAAGCATAGTCCAAAAAACACAATATCAGTCAGAATATATAAAACTATTAATATATTGTTAGCATTGTCCGTCTTTCCCCGGGAGGAGGGCGGTTAACGCGGAGGAATTGCGTTCAACCGCTCGCGCCTAGTGAGCGCTCCCGGGTACCGACCACGCGGGGAATAAAGCGTGCGTGGGTCCGAGGAACGCTCCCACGAGTGCGACCCACGCGGAGATAATGCACAGAGCCGCAACGTGGTTGAACGCGGAAGGAGAGGTCCGAGAGACACCGGGATAAAATCCAAAATGAGAATTTATTAAAAATCGGTGACGGGACACCAACTGAGAGGGGGGAACAAAAACGAACAAAGTAACAAAGGGCATCATAACCACAAAACAAAGACGTGCGCCGACTGACAGGAAAACTAAGAATAAATAACAAATCAACTAAACACGTGCACAAAACAAACCAATCACCCAGCTAAGACAATTAACACCCCAAACGAAGGACAGGTGCCACAGGTGCCTGTAACATATATCAAATGCTGCATTACAAATTTAATGGAAAACTCAGTATCAGCCTAAACAATTATATAAACATCTTGACCTGCTTAATAATAAAATCAGATTTTATTTATTATAAAGTATTCCAAATTGTCACAGGTGCCTGGTGCACCTGTCCCTCATTTGTGTATTCATTGTCTCCGTTGGGTGATTGGTTTATTTTGTGCACGTGACCGGGTGTTTTTCTTACTTAGTTTCCGTATTCCCTCTTCCCTGTGCACGTCTTTGTTTACGGATTATTCCCGGTGTTAGTTCGTTTCGTTTGTTCCCCCTTTCCGTTGGTGTCCCTACACCATTTTTATAATAAATCCGTTTTGTTTTTATACCCGGTGTCTCTGGACTCTCCTTCCGCGCTCAACCACGGTACAACGCTGCGCACTATCCCCGCGCAGGTTGTATCCATGGGAGTGTTTTGTCTGACGGACCGGCGTACGCATTTTTCCCCGCGTAGCCGGTTCCAAGAAAACGCTCAGCAGGCGCAAGCGGTGTACGCAGTTTCCCCGCGTAGCCGATCATCCTGGGGAAGACGAACGGAGTGCTAACACAAATACAATAGTAACGCATTCCAAATACAATAGTACACAGAGATTAATGGTTTATGGATTATTTACTGTGTAAGCTAAAAGTACACCATTTATTTTTGCATTCATTTCTTAAATTTTCTTCATTTTACTACACTGTTTTTACATTTTATTTAGTGGTATATCTACTCTGAGTAATTGCACAAAAATGTAGTAGGTTTCTGTCACTCTATCCGAGCCCCACCTTGAGCTTACACTCAAAGGTCATTTAGTTTGATTCACCCACATACAGGTGGCTATCAAGTAATACACAATCATTAACCGTAGCTCATGTGTCAGTGTACATTTGTTACCCTATCTGACAGTAGAAAGGACAGTGGACCTTCAGTGATCAGATACTGTTTAGATGACGGATGGTTCTCAGCACAGCAATGACAATGACATGTTGGAATAATGACAGTTTGCATAGTGCTGAGAGCATAAGGTGCAGCAAATTTATCAAAATGGCATTCAGTGTACACTATAGTTCACATTATTATAGATGTAATCCTCATTGGTTTGTTTGTACAAATATTTAACTTTTGTTATTCTCTGAGGTCAATATCCAAATACAGAATTAAGTTTGCTGATATTGTTTTAATCATTACAGGACTAAATTGAATTTTCAGACTGTTTGACTGGCTTGTGAAGTGGTCAGTCAGAGTATGTATATTTTAGATTTAGGAGTTATGTAGGCACCGTATTAGGCCCCTTATTAGCATGTGAAACATGACATAATTGGGGAAACTACAAAAATTTAAGTAAACTCCAGACACCTATGCATCTCTTGCTCTGCTGGATGCTTACCTGAAATAATGTAATTGATATAGTATAATGTGATATGGTGGAAACTGCTACCTGACATTTACAGCTCCCAAAAAAATTGTAATGTTTTTAAACCATAGACATTTACAATGGTAACAATATATAGTTTGCAGTTGTGAGTGATAAGTAAGCAATAGACTGAAATAGACTGAACTCTATATATATATACTCTCACAACTATATATATATATATACTATATATATATATATATATATATATATATATATATATATATATATATATATATATATATATTATATATATATACAGTATATATATATATGAAATATAAATTAAAAAGCCAAGACCAAGCTTCAATAGATGACTGCCAGCATGATGCTTGTTCTTGACTGTCCTAAGGCCATCTGGACAAGTCTGAATAATCAAGAAGCCTGCCGCACGTGATTAACTGAAACACGGCTGGCAATAATATTACAGATTAGGCCATGTTCAGGGCATTTAGACAGTGTTTTGCAAGAGGTTACGCATTTAGATTATGCCTACAGCATAATATATTTTTTTATCACTTTCAAGCATTTGTCACAAGTCATTTCTTCCAAAATGACAAAATTACCACTTCCACTGCTGTTAATAGACAGATAAAACATGCTTACATGCTTAGTTGTCCTTTGAATTTACTTTGTGGTTTATTAAGGGGGAAAAAGGTATTGCATTCATTGCCATAATTCAGTCCTAATTAACCATAATTAAATAATCATCACAATGCTATAATTGTAAATTCTTCTCACATTTCAGTTGATCATGTAAATCCCACCCATTTTTTTCCCTTTATAGTATAATAGGCTATACCTATATTGGACAGTTACTAAATGCCAAAGATCCCAGACTCCATTTTTGAAAATGGCAGCTTGGGAAGATGAGAAGGAGACATTTTGAAAAGCATATCGGAAGTCTTCAGGGCATCTTATACTGGGTGAGTGCCTGCGGGTGTGTGACTAATAAAAATCCCTTTGAATTCACTCTGGAGCTCTCTGGGAAAAATAGGGTTTATACATAGCTGATCCCCAGTGTTGATAGTTATATTGTTGCACCAACAGCGACAGTCTTCTTTTAAAGCTGCTATGATGATTTTTTTAAGAACACTTCAGCTAAGTGTCTTCGCATTGCCGTAGTGTTTAATAAAACATGCATTTTGAGAGAAACTGTTTTTTATAATTAAAATAAAGCAGATTATTATGTTATTAATGGTTATGTTAACAGAAGCCTATGAAATAAATGCAAAATATAACATTGCCATAAATTCATATTATGCCAAAAACAAATCATATTTGATAATGTATTTATAATACTATTTTACTATTACTATACTATAATACTTATACTTATATATATTTATTTATAATCTTATATTACATATCTGCAAGTAATAATAACATTTGAACAACTAGACTTTGATATTACTTTAAAGGTTAAAATGGAGACAGGTATACTTGATCAATAGGATGACAATCAGCTGTGGGTGGGTGCCATGCTTTATTTATAGAAAAGGAATCTATCAAGGTCTGATCAAGGTCTGTTCATCACTGCATGAACAAAGGAGAGTGGTCATTCTCTTCAAAAAAAAAAGTGATGATGCAAATCACCCAGTATGCCACATCTCTAATGGAAAATTACTGGTACGCAAATTATATTCAGGTGTTTTCAATAAGCAGGATGATAAGATGTGAATTTTTATTTTACCGCAGTTGCTATATGAGAAATTGCATCATTTGTAATTTTTTTTCCAAAATTTACTTACATAATTCTTTTACATGCATTTCAATGAAGCTTTCATTTGTTAAATTATAATTAACCTTTAACATTTCTATACATCAATGGCCAGTAACAGTAAGAAGCTAATATTTTGTTGAAAAGACAAGTTTCCCCCATTCCTGACCCTCAAAATGTTTTAGTGACAGCCGTTGCTGCTTGTAATCCTAATTATCTGGCTCTAAAAGTTGTTATGCTTGTTAAATCATGATGATCCATGCAAAACTGTACCATATTCAATGATTTAATGTAAAATCTAGCCCTTTGAAAAGTTAAGTAGTGGCCATAATATATATATGCACATTATAGACAATTATAATATAACTGTTTTGTGAAATGTATGCTGGATATCAATGTTATATTGAAATTGATGCACCAAATAGTTTGGGATGTTGAGTAATGGTCCTGCAGGTAACCACATCATTATGCTTTTTTTTGCTGAGACCACAAATAGCAGCTATGTCACTCAATTCCTATTTCTGACCCTCAGATTGAAGATTTAAAATATGAGGCAAAAACCTTACTATTACTAGTGTATGGTGTGCTGTGGAGTACCATATGTCCTACTGTATGTGTGACTTACATTTTCGAACAGGTTCTGTTTTATAAAATTGTATAAAGACATGCATGTATGTTATTACTGAGAGATGTCTTGTTTTCAAAGAGGTTTATTGCAGCACTGTTAAGTAAACACTCCAATTACAATGATCTTCAATTGCACTGGAAATAAAATGACTATTTAGTAACAATATGTGTCTTTTTATTAACAGGAAAATGAGCTTGACTTGAATATTAATGCAAAGATATCAGTTTATATATTGCTGTACTTAACAAGGAGGAGAGATTCATTAGTCTATATGGCAGTTTTAATAGTCTGAGTGATACAGACTCAATCAGAATCAGAATACTTTATAAATCCCTGGGGGGAAATTGCAGTAAACACCATCACAGCTCGTGCATGCACACGTAAATACATGCATGTTAGTACATATGTTGTGGGTGGTTATAAGATGATCTTTTACAGATTTCTGCAATAATTTTCCCAGGAGATTTTTCACACTCATTCTTACACATAATAGCTGCATGCACCCATCATGTACCCCACATTCCACTAAAAAGCAGAAACAAGAAAAACTGATGTATTGTTTAAAATTTTCATGATACAGAACTTCACACATTTTAGATAAAATGATTATAAAAAAATCAGCCAAGCTACTCAAACATTGATGGACCGAATGTGAGTCATGCTGATTGTGTTGGTTGTCGACCCAAGTCAGAACACAGACAGAAAAGATCTTTATTATTCAACCTCTGAAATACACACTGACTGACAGGGAATCTACAGGGATTGCTGGGATAAATAAATGCAATACCTGTTTCTAACAGGACTTATATACTGAAGAATTTCTTTTTATCATCATTTCGGCTAGTCATTTAGCTAGTAACAGGTTTTATGCCGATGAACTAAAGCTGCTCTCAAAAAAATATCTAGTTCAAGTTACACTTAATTTAGCTCACCTCAGACTACAGGTCAAGGGATTTTCAGTGGGTTATAAAAATAGATATAGCTGCTGTGCTTTTGAACAATACAATAGCACATACTGATAATACACTATACAAATTAAACAAAACAAAAAATTGTATTTGTATCACAGTTCATAGAAAGATTATTAACAAGTACACTAGTTTAGATCTGGCAACTTGGTTTGTATGAGTGTTGAACAACATTGCTTATTTTAAATATCTGGTGTCTTTTTTTATTCTTTGTCATTAAAAGTATCAAGTTTTTTTGTTGTGTGTATAAATCTCAGTTCTTCATGGGCAATTTAATATATTAAATCATGTATAAGATTTTACTTAGTAAGATATGAATGTTTCAGTGTAATGCGGCATTAAGCAGTGTGCCAACATTGCAAAGTTTGGCATTAGACACCCTGCATGTTTTAGCTGTCCAAAAGAGGCTTATAAGTAAAGTAATGCAGTGCTAACTCTGAGCAGCTCTGACAGCGCAAAAAGCAAGGGAGTGTTTGATCTTAAAAAGCAAAGGACTTCATGTAATCCCTGTAATCTGTATACGAATGCTGCATAAGCGTTAAAGAAGAACTAGATACACTTTGAGAACAGAGCTTCACTCGTCTTTCATCTCATTCATTTTGTACCCTAGACAGGGACATGTTGGGGTGTGAAAATATATATCACAAAGAATCTACTTAGCCTGCTGCCATGCCAATTTGAAGCATGTGCCAAATCTAAGATCAGTTCCAGAGGCAATTAGGTTTCCTAACAGTTCCTACAACACACCTGTTTTATACACTATATGGGAAGTAATATGTGGACACATACACCTCTGTGAGTGTGTTGGGTATTCTATTAAACAATTAAGGGCATTAATATATTCTCCTCTCTCAGGCAACCATTTCTCAGTTAATGCTTTCCATAAGTAGGAATTTGGGCTGATCCGGACAGAAGATAATTTAATAAATCAAACTGGGATGGAGAATTTGAAGAAATAGCACATTAATTAGGGTTTCATTTATTCCCAGAGATCTCAAGTGAGTTTGAGGTCACGTATATATGTACATGCCAGTTGGAGGGGTCAATGTGGGCCATTTTATGTTCTTCCTGATGTGTTCTTATACTTTAAGAACATAGTTCTTTTCTTTGCTGATAACTCATTTCAACAACAATGACAACATTCCTGTGATTTATCATGCAGAAATACTGTCATTAATGATGTACAAATATGAGTAATCGCTTTTGACACATGAATCTTCTACCTAATCATTTAATCGTCTTTGGGATGTATTGGAGAAATCTTTACACAGTGGTTTGACTCCCCCATCTTTAGCACAATATCTCACACAAATATCCCCAAAGTCTGGATGGAAGTAAGCTGGGGCATTGCATATACATATAAAACGCATGGAGAATGTGAACACTCTAAATGTACACAAGCAGCAAAGAGTAGCATTTTTCTTTCTCCATACATAACATATGAGAAGGGGATCATTTGACGAAGAGTAACAGGTTCCACTCATAAATGAAAACCCATGTCCTATTCTCTATACAAAAGGATTTTGAAATGAAAGATATCTATACTATTTTTTTTGCCCTGGAAAAAATGGGACACCAGACCCAATGAGTAAAACTAACAGACATTTTAAGCACTGTATATCTAATCATCATAAAATATTCAGTTGGGTTTTTGGAAAGGCAAGTTGACTGGCCCATTTCCTCAACAAGCTGATAAATAAACTACTAGAATCTTACTGAGAGAGCGAAAAAGAGGCCAACAGATAAAGATTACATTAAAGTGAAATTTCAAGTTAAGGACATTTTCACAGAAAAGTAATTATTGTGACAGCCAGGAGAAGGGTGCAACATTTGAGGATATGACAAGCTCATTTATGTAAGTATGGTGACACTTCTATAGCGAAAATGAGACAAGTCTGTTGTCTAGTATAAACTGGCAATGGGTGTCATCTATGTCAATCAATTAATTGAATCTTTTCGAGCTCTCATCTTATCAGGATCACCATCCATGCAGTAGACAGACTCTTTATCAATACTACAACAGCTACCAAGTTAATGTTTTTTGGGAATGTTTTTTTGTAAATCACAAACTCATTTTAATGCCCTCCCTGTTCTCTGTTCTTTCAGTATTTGACAAAAAAAGAATTTCCCAAAAGGCCAAGCTAACTCCAAGGTCAAAAAGTGTGTGTGTGTGTGTGTGTGTGTCTTGGGAATGGGGTCTAATTGTGGTACCAAGAATTAGGAGAAATGACAGAACTACATCTGTACATTTAAAGGTTATACAAAACTATCTATGTTGTGTGTAATGAGAGATGAATTGCCTTAAATCCAATTCAATCTTAATGAACAATTAACAAACATGTGCACTCTTAATATGTGAAAGTCATTTTATTTAAAAAAAAATAAATAAATAAAAAAATAAAATAAAAAAGACTTCCTGCAAATGTGCAGCAATGCTGGCTTAGTTTTAAAGAGTGCCAGTGTAAAATTCAACATAAACTGTATTTTTAAGACATTTTGTGTTTAAAATGATTTTTATTTCATTTCTTTTATGTTAGAAACAATGGACCCGTATTCAATACTATGATGCATTTCCTCTTTCAAATACCACAGTAGTATTCATACAGAAATTTACTATTTGCTTAATAAATATGACCCTGCAGTAACAACCTCACTTGGTAATATAGCATTCTATTTAGTGAAGTTATATTTATTGTCTATTACAAACCCTAACCTTTAAATATCTGTTCTATTCTGTTTCCATATTGATTTGGCATTTATACAGCTTTAAATTCAGATAAATAAGAGAACTACTGTGTAAAATTCACATGAAACTTTTAACAGTCCTGCTTCAACTGTGAATAATTGGGGTGTCTTGTTCATATTTCTTTATTAACATATTTGTTACTAATATGTCATTTTCAAAGCCCCTTTACAACACAAAAAATGCTTAGCATCAAGGTTATATTACTATAAAGCTCTTCTAACAGGATTGTCTAAAAATCAGTGTAAAACCTCATTTGTTAGAGATTCAGCATCTATAGTTTTAACTAGAACTAAATGTTTAAGATAAATGATCACATGGTTCTCTGACTAACTTATAAAAAAGTCTTGGTCTGATTTTATTCAAGAAATGAATAGAGTTGTACAATGCGAAATTTGAGCTCTTTTCAAAATGTACAAATTTACTTTTAGTGCCTAGAATAATCACCAGTGTGGAGTGCTTCACAGATTTCTTAGTTCAGGATTTAGACGCATTTCAGCTTTGTTCAGCTTTGAAATAAACAATATTTAGAATAGTTTTTTTTTACCCATTATGATAGACATTTTACTTAAAAGCTAGACTGAACGCATAAAAGATTTATGAAATGTTGCCAGATTTTCTGTAGGACATGCTATAATTCTACTAGAATCATTGTAAATGTCCTTTGTTACCATGACCTGGTCTAGCCCAGCTGGTCCCAAACAAAACACTTATATCAGCATGTTACAGTCATTTGTGTCAAAGAGGCACTACCTGCTTTTGAACTCTGAAATACTATGTGTCTCTGAGCTAGCATAAATATTAATAGAGCACCTCTCAGAGCTTAACTGTGATTGGCTGAAGCAGGACAGGAATATAAAAGAGTCCATATTCCTAATTCTTATTGAGTCCACTGAATCCTATTCATGAACTTAAATATCTCATCTCTTAACAAATCTTAAAGCTAATATGTTTGAAAAAAAGGCAAGATTATACAGGTGAATATAATACATTTTGAAATATATAACAACCTTATTCTTACACAATCAAACAAAGCCAAATTATTCAATGCTTATTTTGCTATATTTGCAGATAGCTGCTAGCTGTCCTATTACATAGCATGTAAAACACCAGTGTCATTTGCCACAGCAAGCTTATAAGCATGTATTTATAACTTACAAAAATGTGCTTATGCACAGTCTTGCTGAAACACAAACGTGGCTTCCCCAAACTGTTCCCACAAGGTTGTAAGCAATTGTCCAAAATGCATGGCTGCTTAATTCTTTGAACATTTGATAAATTGTCTAAATAAAACTACTGAATTCAATTTTAGGAAATAAGCTGTTTGAACAATTTTAAATCTTCTGTCCCAACTTCACTGAGTACATTCACTATGTGCCCATCTTGATATTTGACAGTAAACTTAGTCATTACTGATTTACTTGTTACTCTATTGCTTGGCTTTAATTTAATAATAGTGTATTTGTTACTGATACAATTATAGATGCCCTTTACACTTCTTTATCTCACCTCAGTGAAAAGTGTTTTCAAGCATCATTTTGTAAATTTTACAATGATTGCAATAGGTCAAAATGAAAATTTCTCATTTTTATCTTAGAACATCTATTTATATTTTGCGTCTCCTTAAAAACTATGAAAAAGCCAGATTAACTAGTTTCAGCAGTTTTAAAGCTAAAGCTAAGCCTCTGCTGGATTCATTATGCATGCAGCACATCATATGTCAAAACCGCATTTCCTGAGCCCTGAGCGCTCTCAGATGAGCAATAACATTATTGCACCGTCTGGGTGCTTGAGCCTTTCACGATACTACAGAAATCTTGGCACACCTGTCCTCTTGACACTCTCCAGAAATCACATTTCACAAAAGAAGTTAAGCTTACAGATATCATATGATCCAAACGATCTGTGCAATTAAACAGTGGTCACTAATAAGCATAAAATGATATCCGATGTTATGTCATGTAGCATTTTTTACTGTTTAGTGAATCTATTAGCATCTACTAATGCAAAAAAAGGATAGTTTGCTCCTGTGTCGAGGTTCCTTGTCATCACCGTCCCCCTTTTATTTCAAACCCTGGATATTCAATCACCTTGCTTGGTAAGCGTTTACTACTTACCAAGAGCTACTACTTGCTCATTGTTGCTGAAAAAATGCTCAGAGTAAACAACCCATCAATCAGGAACTGAGAAGAAAGATTAAGAAGTACCTGTGCCCTTGTTTAGCACTGTAAATTGGCCAATCGACAAAAATCAAGGAGTAACAAATAGCAGAATGTTCTTCTGAATCAACACATCTGTGTGCTTACTGTTGTGAGTCAGACACAGCTTAAAGCATTTAAACTTTATAACCATATAACGATACCAAGTACTGCAGTAATTATCTTAATTAGAAAACTATTTTAATGTACTGTTGCATATTAATATAGTTATCAGGCCTTAACTCAGAAGATGAGTTAACACATGTGTTGTAAAACAGTTCCTTTAATATAAATAAATGCCTTTAATATTCACCTTCATAAAAAGAGTATGCAAATTTCAACCCACTGTAGCCTACTAAAAATACCTCTGCATTTCAGCACAGCGGGAGCAATGACTTCTGCAATAAATCAGTACTGCCATTAAAACTATTAAATTTGACTCTCATATGCTTAAAGTATATGCATTTAAAATGCAGAGAACTTACCGTATTCAAACATATAAGCATCATTATGAGATGCTATCATTTATATACATGAAATGCACATAAAAGTAATCACGTTTATTGAAACTGGCTTATTAGCATAAGGGGCAGTGTTTAAATATGCTACATGAATCATGCTTATGTTCATAACAGTACAGAATTATAGTTTTTAGAAATGTATGGACAAACACAATACAGCACATTATTTTACTTCTTAATTGTGTTACTACTAATGACTTAGTAAAGCTTTAATATTATCTGATTTGTATTTTTTAATTCAGTAAAAAGAAATACTAGGAGTTTCAAATTCTAAATAAAATTGCTTTTGCTTTTGATCTGAATATGTTCTTCCTAGAAAAGATGCCAGTCTTAACCGTGATCCATTTTACAGCAAACCCTGATCTTAAAACAGTAACATATCTGTTAGTCCAATCCTTAGACAAAATGTTCTGCGTATTTTAACATATTTAAAATTTAAAAACTTTTGCATTTCTTACTCAAATGCAGATACACATTTTAAATAAATTCAGAAAGGAAAAAAGAAAACAAAAACTCCCTGCTGTCCTAATTACCAGCGTTGTGGCAGCCGTACCTGTCTCCCAGAAGTACACCGACCTGCCATTCCCTGAGACTTGCGCAGGAACAGTCCAGATTCTGCAGCACAAAAACATTAATCTCCACAGATATGTTCCACTCCACCCTGTCCAACTGCGTCCCGCAAGTGCCCCCCTGACCCCCGACCCCATCGCTTTTGTTGACCAACAAAATCCAGCTGCTCGGAGTGAGATTGAGGAAAGGAAATGGTCCTGATGTTGAAAGCTGGGTATCCCTGGCTGTAAAGTAGACTGGTAAAGGATGTGTGTAGATTTGGGGGCACCTCCTGCCCTTTTTGATCCTGTCCTGATTTCTTAACTCGTTTTTGGTTGCATTGAGTACAAACAAGTGCTTCTTATATGAGGAAGACGGAGAAGTGAGCAGTGCTGGTGCTGCCTGCCGCTGCTGCTGTCCTCCGATTACTGCAGCTAAGTGACGTGACACACACACACACAGACACACACACACTCTCTCTCTCTAGCTCACTCTCTTTTGCCCAGCCTCCCTCGCTCTCACTTGGCTTTTCCATCTATTTCTCCCACCTCTTCATCCTCCTCTCTTATTCTCTCCTGTTTGCACTAAGCAGGAGGAGGGTCCCTCTCTCCAACATCCAGTAATGCTAAGGAGGCAAGAGCAAAGCTTTCACTATCACTAGGGGAGACAATGATAAAGTAAAAAATGCAATAATAAGCAAGAAAAGCTTTGTGTGAGATATATAAAAAACACTACCACATGCTATTAACAGATATAAGAACTATGCTTATGTAAGAATCTTGCAATCCAACTGTATTTATTGCCAGCAGTCGTCTTTCAGTGCTATTAATGTAGTGTCTGTATAAAAAAAAATAATTGTAAACGTTTCTAATTTGAAAACTTTCTCATGGGAATCATTATATTTATCAGGCACCAAAACTCTGCTTAAATTGATAGAATTTCTACATACCCATCTTAAGACATGCAGGACATGCAGACTCCACACAGAATGTATCTATGTTTAGGCCAATTCAGTATGGAACCTTGGCCCCGACTGGGTGTTAACAGCTGTACTGTGCTGCCCAAATTTGCTTTAATTACATTCAGTTAATTTCCCAAGTGTCTCATTAAAACAGCATTGATATTACACAAATTTAAACAGTAAAAATACAAATCGAAATTAACATTTTTTGTATTTAGCTAAACCCAAAACTGTAAAGGATTGGACATGTAGAACAAATCACAATAACCCATACATTTCATGTTTATATTTCATATTTATTTTCCCCACATTTTAAAGTCAGTAAATTCTTAAAACTGTGAATTACAATGCACATTAGTTCGTTTTCTGTTAAGAAAGGATTCATTTGAAAAATCAATAAAACATGGAATTTGATAATAGTTTCAGACTATCTTTTAGAATTTAGTCATACAATGTTTTATGTATTTCGCTCTGTCTTTTACCAGTCATCTGGCTCATGCTACTTCATGCAATTTATGCATAATGCCTCAAACAGCAGCAAACAATTCACTGCTGTGCACTAATGTACTCTGCTGCTGATTTGTAATTTAAATGTCATTTTCCTCACTTGTAATCACATATGTCCTTTTGTGTTCTAAGGATAATCAAAGTCAATAGAAAGCCAAAGTTTTAAAAATATATATTCCCATAAGGCTTCAGTCAATCATATGCAATATATTAAAATATTTTAACTAATTTAGGAATAGGCAAAAGTAGATATTGTTTAAAAAATACATACTTTTTAGGAATTCACAAAGCAAATGCTTACATTCAATTTAGCTTATTTTTGACACTTAGACATGGCTTTAAGCAATGTGCTTTGCCCTATTTTCCCCACAATTTAGTATTAGTCCTACTCTATCACCGCCCTAGACACAATTAAACAGCAAGTAGAAGTTGCTGATGCAACAGCAGTGATTAACTTCCAGTCTGGTCATTCTGTCCACTGCTGCCTTTTTTCTGTAAGGAGATAACCTATGCTGGCATTTTTTTCAAATGAAAGGATATTAACAGTCATGATTTTCATAATTCCTGATTTGAAAATAAGTAAAAACTGTGTCAGAAATTAATGATAATTTTCCTTTTTTGTAATCACGTTTTAAGAGTTACCAAAAGGAATAAAAATGGAATTTTGTTTACGTAATTTAATAATTAATCATTGTTCATGGTCTCTAAGTGGTTAGCACATCTGCCTTTGGGCTCGCTTTGAATCCCAATCTGGATTCAATTGAGTCCCAAACCAACTTCCATGTTCTCCCAGTGTCTGCGTGGGTTTTCTCGGGGTTCTCTGGTTTACAAAAACATGGATCAAGATAAATTTGATGCTCCAAATTGCCTCATGTCGAGTGTGTCTGTGTAAGTGAGTGTGTGTCCAGTGACAGATCGGCACCCTATCCTAGGTGTATCTCCCCAGCACCCGAAGTGTTGTCCCCCAGGTAGTCATAGGGACACCCCCCCCCCCCCCCCCCCGTGCACGACCCTAACAGAGGATTAAGCGGAATGAATGAATGAATGAATGAATGAATGAATGTTAATGGTCCAGTTTTTTATGTGAAAACAGAAATGGTATTAATACACCTTTCCATGGGCAGATTAAGACTTAAAAGGTCATACTAAGAGCTTGTGTGGGAGAATGTTAAATGTCATCATGCAGGCAGATGCAGTCGCTTTGGCAGACAAGAAGATTTGATAAGCACAGAATATGTTGACAGGTGGATTAAGCATGTGGTGGATGAATGAAAAGGGCATATATTGGGAGATATGGTGCTTGTTGCACATGGTTATCTTCACTTTGCACTTCTGAATATTTATTACATCTAAGATGGGGGTTTTTTCTAAGATTTTGAAAAATGTCTATGGGTTTTTTTGCCCATTTGTGAGGTCATACACTGATGTTGGACTAAAAAGTCTGACTGACTATTTCTGTTGTACTGTTGTAATTCATCCCAAAGTAGTTCTATGGTGGTCAGAGCTGCGAGTGGTTAAGTCAAGTTCTCTCACACCAAATTCACTCAACCGAGCTTTGGGGACATTGCTTTGTGTTACAGTCATGCTGGAACAGAAAAAAACCTTCCACAAACTATAAAAAGTTAAAACCAAACAACTGTTCAAAATGCATGACTAAATGCATGATTTTATATACTTGTTTCAATAAATAAAACAAAATAAAATATCTGAATGCAGTAATTAAGAGGTGTGTCCAAAATGTTTTATCTATGTAGCACAAGACTATTTATCCAAAGGGCTACATGAGAAAGTGGGACTATTATGAAGGACCACACCAATATTCTGAAAAAGCAATGGACGTGTACTACACATTGCCTCAATTTTAAATTAAATTTCTTTTCGTGTGTAAGTGTGCATGATTCAGAATTGAAATACAAATAAACATAAGCTATATACTTATTTACATTTAACTTCTAAATGTAAATAGGTCAGGGGTGTATTTGGTCTGGGGTGTAGGGTTGTTGCTCATTGTTAATGCCTTTCCCAACACAAAAAAACATCCTGAACAGGTCAAAAGTTCACTCCAGGGTAGAAAAACAAAAACAATCATCCACACATAGTTGTACCTGAGAGCAATTTACTAACTTCTATTCCTGAGGTAGCATGTTTTTCTGGACTGTGGGAGCAAATGAAATGCCAGAATGCGTCTTGATATAATAACAGCATGAACTGGCACACAAAAAGGACCACGTCTGTGCTGCCAAATATATATCACAACGACAAGTTGATACTGCTAACCATAACACAACTGTGTTGCCCAAATGAATAGTACATTACACAAAAAATTGTATGTCCTCAAAGACAATAAGAACATGTACCCTCTATCAGTTGTTGTTGGTTGTTAATTATAAGTAGAACATTCAGATATAAACTAAAAATTGTGGACAAACTTTGCTTACTACAGAGTCGATTCATTAAAGAAAAATCAGTAAAACTTTTAAAAAGGGTCCCAGAGTTATACTTACATGTTAATGAGTTTGCTAAGCCATAACATTGTCCAATCTATTCAGGCACCTGAAGCCTTACAACTGAGTGCTTGTTAATAGACTGTAAAATTCCTCTTTTGCCCTTAATTAGCTGCTGAAAAAGCTTAGCTTCTGAGCAGTGTAATGTCCCAATACGCTTACAAACACCTCAAGAGATGTAACATGAAGTAGCAGATGAGGTATTTACAATAATATATTTCAGGCATTAAATGTTGCAATCAGTGTTATCATTCATCACAAACAGATTGTATGAAAGACAGAGAAAGCTGATTATATTTTCTAATCAAAAAAGGCAGTGCTAAATAAAAACACCACCAGTCTATCCACCCTCATTTTCAGAATGTATATTGTATTTCACTTACATACACTATGCTAGTTTTGACCATTAATAGGGTTATTTGAGGGATCTAACAAGAACAGCTTTGTAATCTGTAACCAAATATTTTCGGGACCTTATCAATGTAATTTTGAAATATATCAGTGTTTTACCAAGTTACACATTTGGTTACTGCCTGCATTCACCATGTTTTTATTTTTATATAACAAACTAATGTAACCTTATTTATCAAAAGTTTTGTTATTTTACATGAGTTGATAGCAACAATGTCTGTAAAGTCTAATTCAGCAAGTCATGCATACTTTATGATGGTCATATCATGTATGACAGTATAAAGCAATAGTGAAAATGTATAAATCAAAGATACTATTTAGAATAGAAACATAACTATCATTGCATTATACTGTGTGCTGCCATCTGCCAGATTATGCTGTAGCAACCTCAATACACCAAATTAGAAGCTTAGAAAATTTTTGTTATATAATTGTTAGACCCAGTAATTTTATACATCTAGGTTACACAGCTCAATTCATCTTATAATAAAGTTACTATTTATGTATGTATATGGTTGAAATGTCTGTCTATATAATACACCTGCAAAACCATATTAAATCTTGTAAAATTGTAGTGTGATTTTTTTTTCCATATTTACCCTTTCATTACTACTCTTCAGTGGTGTTATCTATTATATTATTTTCATTGTACCATTACCATTTAAAAAGAAGCAGGAATAACCTGGTTTCCTCCTGGCACTGCCTTTAGTATGTCTGTCAATAGTCAATGCTCAAACATGTCACAAAATCTTCAATAGCATTAAATTGTCAAATTAGAATTGCAGCGGTAACATAGCTCATACTAGTAGCCCTGTAGCTGTCATATACCACCCACCAAAAGTTCTTAAAGCAAAGTCAAAGATACACTCTCTCGATTCAATCTAGTCATTCATGGAGACAAGGCCTGTCAGATCAAATCCTCCTCTAATCTGCAGCTCGACGTTATGATGTGTTCTGCTTCATTGATTACATCTCTATAAAGGGACTTTGAACAAAGACTTCAGAATAATCTCATCAACTCTGCAGGCTTTCTGTATAGTGCACCATAATTCACAGGCCTCAAAAATAAATCTGGCAAGTTTACTCATTTGACCATTGTAATGGCCCAGACCATGGGACTATACCATGTATGGTGGGATTTATTGAAATTTTATCAGGATTGTTTCTTAACATAAGCTTTATAAGAATGTGTGCAGCTTTTTTCAAAACGCTTTAAACAGAATTTTGACAAACATTCTGTGTCAACATATTCTTGATATATTTATGATATACTTATATATTGTAAAGGATGTATAAAGCATACCAATGTATAGATGCATATATTCTACAAAGGAAAAGAAATGTTATAGTAATGATTTCAATACAAAGCTAAAACAAAAATTAAACTATAGAGTATTCCCGTTCCTAAACACCTAATTTACCTAATTTAGCTAATTAACAAAGCACTCACCTAATGGGCCTAAGTTTGATTCTCAGCAAAGTTGTCAAGCTACATTTTCATGGGATTAGTAAGTTTTTGCTTTCTCTGCATAGGTTTTCTCTGGCAGCTCCTGTTTCCTTCCACAATTTAAAAATATGTTGGTATGCCATTTTGTCTGAATGTGTGCATGAATGCATTTGTGTCTACCAAGCAATATACTGGTGATCTTTTCAAGATATCTGCTCTATATGGTCGGAAATAGGCTCTAGCCCTCTTTTATCCTGTGATTAGGACAATTGGATTGGAAAATAAACAGATGAATGGCAAATCTATTAGAACACACCTCAAATAGAACATATATGAATATTTAGGAGTACATTTTGTGACTTGGTAAATTAAAATATAATTATGTTTGTCTACAGCTGAAGCCAGCAGATTCTAAACAAGAAGATGCCTTGTTGCGAGGCTATGTGTGAGTCACAGAGGCAATGACAGAAAAGACAGTTAAACAAGACTGACAGGTCTTGAGTCGCCTTTAACAGTGACTCATGCATGCACAGATGAAGATAAAATGTTTTTAGTAAACCCTGTTTATAATCCAGTAGTACACAATACAGCTTCCAGGAAAGGTTTATGTTAACTGGAAACAAATCATGTGAAACTAATAGCATAATAATGGAAAATATATACTGTAGATCACTTTTTTTACAATATAAAGGCAATGTGACAGAAAATGACTATAAGCCTTTAGGTGTTCCAATGTACATTTGTGAAGAAAATAAAACTAAAATCTAAAGTCCATTAAGAAGTTAATAGAGGCCGTGCCTCTTATGATTGGGTCTTGATTTATTTATGAACCCATTTCCAACAAGGCCAGGAGGAGGCATTTTTTATGTATATATTAATGTTGTAATGCTAAATGGATCAGATATGTGCTCTTTTCTTATTGTGACTGTACAGTACTGCTATGAAAACAAATGATTGTGTCAGCTTATATTTTTCAGATTGACTATCCAAAATCAAAGTGTACTGAATGAAGCTAACTGGCATTTCTTGGCATTATGAAGTAGATGTTTTACCCTTGTTGTGGGCACTAGAATAAAATGTGGATACGTTTCAATATATTTAGTAAGAACATACATGTATTGGTTTTTAATGATAAATGTTAAATGTTGTGTAAAAATGGGGGGGGGAACAGTAAAATATGTTTGGGAACCACTGGTTTGTAACACGTGTCATCACAGTATGAAGTGAAGTATTAAGAGAAATGTCACAATAAGGAGAGTGCTGTAATTATAATTTTGCTTTTATGAAGACAAATCTAAGATAACATGAATAAATATGGAAAAAATTAAGCCTGCCCAGCGATAGATTGGCGCCCTGTCCTGGGTGTATCTGTCCAGCGCCGAAACATTCACCCCTGGATGGGCATGGGGAACCCCCCCCCCCCGCGACCCTAATATAGGATAAAGCGGAAGATAATGAATTAATGAATTAATTAATTAATAAATTACACCATGTATAATGATTTCAGATGCAAACAGATTGGAACCAGTATTCTGGTGTCATATTGGTAGAAAATTTTGAGCTATAGTCAAAGTATTTTTTATATTTCAGTGTTTTTCTTTTCTGATGGATATTAAAACAGGATTTTTGTGTTTTAGTGTTTTCAGTTTATAGAGTAGCACAGCATTAAAAAAAGAACTGGGCATTTCACTACACTGGGGAAATTTAGGACAAATACCAAAAAAACTAATCCCATCATGTCTCTGCTAAATGCTGGTTTTTGTTTAAGAAAAAATGGGGACAGAAATTTAGTATCTATTTTAGGAAACAATATGTTGTTTTCTTATTTTGGCGATTCTTTAGTGTCTCCAATCTACCTATTTATTTGGCTAAATGTGACTCTTTTTAGGTGCTTTCTATATTTACTTGGCTACTTAGATACGCTACATGAACAAAAGTACTGGGACATCTACCCATTACACAAAGCAGAGTTTTATGACAACAGTTTTGTTTTGTTTTGTAATAAAAATAAAATATGCATTCAAACACTGACACAATGAGAGGGGACTGTCACTTGCTGCTAGAAAATCCCTGTCTGGCCTAGAATCACATGGCAATTTGATCATTTAAATGGTAATAGTGGCGATCAGTGAGAGATGTAATTACATTTCTAACCCTCTGTGTTTTCTTTCACATCCCAGCTATCAAACAGCCATAGAGGATACCACTGTTTCTTGTTAAAAGATCTTATTAGTTATTCGACATTACAAAAACTGCATCTGTAACAAACTTATATTTTACATGGTATATTTAAACAGAACAATCTTAGTCTTCAGACTTTTCTGAAAAAATTAAATGTTCCTTATTGTTAAATGTGCTTATGATGTGCTGAAGAGGACACCTGGCAAAAAAATGTATTACCCTTTATTTCAGTCTAGCATTATTTAAATAGCACACAGGTTAACAGGAATGACTATGCCATTGGACAAAACAGATAATATGACCACAAATGTTTAAAGAAAGCAACAGATGAGAGTTTAGATGAAATCAGGAATGACAAATATATCCATGCATTTGCATTTCTGACAATAGCCTGGCACATTTGAGTAACTGTGAATTTTCTCATTAGATCTCATTTTGTCAGTTTCAGTTGCCAAAAGAAACTCTCACCCTGGTTAACAAATGCCTGACTCATTTCTCTTTTCTAGAAGGAAACTACACATTGACTACAGAAAACAGGATGTGTAGGCACAGCTTAATAGTACATTGCACAAGCTGCACAGGATTAGTTCATATTATGTCTTTACCTAAAGGTGTGTCAAAATATTTCCCATTAAATTAAAATTTTCAATATCACATGATGTTAAACTTACTTGTTCACTTGTCTCAATAAATGACAAGTTTTCATAGCCAGCTGAGTAAAGCTGTTTGATCCCAGTCGATTGTTTGGCACAGTCACAACATGGCCAGCTAGAAAAACAACACTGCCATCTATTGGTGAAAAACCAAACTCTCAAAGGATAAATAAAAAATGTCCTGCTTTAGTGATAAGCATTTCTTTAAATTTAAAAGCAAAAATTATAAGCAGTTCTTCATCTTCAGTAAACTAACGTGTTAGTATTTAAGCGCTGTATCATGTTTATCTTATAAAGTTTATGTTTTATAAAATAGTGTGATTTTTTTTTTTCATCATAACTGGCCTATGAGAATTATTAAAATAATGGCTTTCTTATGGCGGTAAAATTTTGATTTAGAGTTATTTTAAGAATAAATAAAGAAATTGTGGACACAAAATTGGCAGATCTATTCGGTAAACGTTCCATGCAAGAAATAACAGATGCTTCATACACCTTTATCTTAAGCTCTAAAACACTTTTGTTTGACACACACATCAGTTACCAAGCATCACCACTTTATTGTATACGAATGCTTTGTAACAATTAATATTTGCAATTTAGATTGGCTGAAAAAAACATCTCGTACATTATTTAAAAATCATATAAAACTGGGACATTAATGACACAATTCTGAGCAGGAGTGTCCACACTTAATGCATATTAGACTGCAGGTAAGAAGTTGGTATAAAACATTCTTTGTTGTTGTTTTGTTTTGTTATGTTTTATTTTATTTTATTTTATTTTATTTTATTTTATTTTATTTTATTTTATTTTATTTTATTTTATTTGTTCAGTTAACTTGATCATTTATCTCGTGTTTTTTTTTTTTATCTTCTGTCTTCTTCTTTTAACTATTGTCTAAAAATCTATATCTGATTATTCATGAATATTTAAGCATTTTAATCTTTTTTTTTATTGAGCTGCTTCTTTGGAGGACAAATGTTAATGTTAATGCTAAAGGTTAATTTGGTTATTACTTGGATAAAACACCAAAACTTCCTTATCTGATTTTTTTTTATTTTGGGAATGAGGGTGTGGTAAGACTAATGACATGCACACCTACTCAGACACACAGGTACAGAGTTATAGTCATCTAGTCTGCTTTATATTCTTCCAAAAGTAAGCACTTGATCAAAGAAGACTCAAAAAGGTAAAGCATGTCAATTTTTAACTAACTTTAATCTATTATCAAACTGGTGAAGATTTCAAAACAGAGGCTTGTTCATGAGCATATTTTATGTACTTCAGGCTATGGTAAAATTGTTAACAACTACTTTTTTATGCTTGTCATGTTTAAAATAATTATGACATGAATTCATAGATGATATGACTGAATCACTTTGAGAATTTGAAAGTTTAAATTTTTTTCTTTAAATCTGAGTTTTTGCAAAATATTTGGTGCCTATATGTGGTTTACATAATAGCAAATAATGTGTAATTTAGTATATTGAAAAACATTCTAAATGAACATTTCCTAAATGTACATTTGAAATGGGTGTTGCTGAATTTTTCAACTGATATGATTGAATTTTTCAGTGAATATAAAAATAGTTTCATGACATATTTAAAATTAGTAATTAATTTTGGAGTCATTTATTTTTTTGAATCATAGTATATTACTTTTGTACATATTGAAAGTTTTGTAGTGATTTTTTTTTATTTTGATCAATATATTTCAGTCTCAGCACAAAAACATTTATTGCATATTACCAACCTTTAACAACATTTAGGCTAAAGGATTATATCTAAACATTTTATAACCAAATTACTTGCCCTGTTTCCATCATGGCAAGATCAACACTTTTGGACTCAAGCTGGAAATTCCAGTCATGTGGTAATGATGACTCAAACAAGATTGTACAACAATTTAGCTTTTCGGTCCTGACCTCAGGCAAAGGCTTGTACTCTTAATCAAACTGAGCTGTCAACTCAGCACTAGCTAGGACACATCTGACATTTAATATGCTCTTCAGAACTTTAAGTACACAAAAAGTGGTAACTGTAATCAGGCTGTGCTGCCGTTTTATAATAGCATTTAATAGATTTTGCTTTAAAATTGAATATTTGGGAAAGGTTTTTAACCAGGTAACAACAGTGCAATCTAAAGAAAGTTATAAGAAACTTATGACCACATATTCACCGGTGTCTTTTATGGAGCCAAATTATATAGTGATCAGATAAAAACTGCAAGATTAAAGCTAAAAGTCTAAATAAGACTTTGCTTTAAGGTACACGATTCAAAATAAGCCTGAGTACTGACAGATATAATAATAAGGAAGAGTGTAATAATAAGGAAGTAAAATTCCAATAATTTCTCACCAGACAAATAAAAAAATATTGTTTTTCATTGCAGCACAAATGTACCTACTTATTAAATAAAAGTGTTTAAAGAAAAAATATTCAATGAATTTTTTTATCTTTCCTAACTCTTTCCTAGATGGACGTTTCAACAAAAACCCTAGCACAGGGCTCATTTGGAAAAATATATAAGCAGAAATACAATGATATGTGGGCTGCAGTGAAAAAAGTGCCTCTTGTTTACATCAACAGGGAGCAGCTCTTCAGAGAGTGCCGTGTGTACAAGTGTGTAAAGACTTTATGTTTTTACCATTTTTAAAACTAAATTGTCAATCATTTTTAAATAGTAAATATCCAAGCATAACTATGAGGATCATACGTATTTAACATGAAAAAGGGCAGTACAGAACTTGGAAATATATTTAAAAAAATTAATAAAATGGTCTCACTTTCCAACTGCAGCAAAGCTCATCACAAAAATGTGGTCAGGCTACTTGGGGATCCATGGCTGGAAGATGGGAAGTGGAACATACCTTTGGAGTTTATCTTTGGAGAAGAACTTGAGACATCCATATTTAATGTACAAAAATCTAAAATAATGGTCAGTACTTTCATAACAAAGATTGATTAAGCTCTAGAATTATTAAATGACATTGTTCAAATAAATAATGTCTCATACAAATAAAATCATAATGTTTCTCAACAGCTGATCCCAGCAACAAAAGCAATTATTATTAGTGGGATGTGTGAAGGATTGTTTTATCTGCACAGCAATGACATCGTTCATCAGGATCTCAAACCAGACAATGTAATGGTAAGAATGCAAAAGTTAATAAGGTCATTATTATCATGCAGATGTATAATTAAACCATATATGAATTACATCATAGCATAATTCATAATGTAGAAATGTATGTACTACAGTCACGGGACTATCACTGTAGTTTCAATCACTGTAATTCGCAGCTACGTCTTAAAGAGTTACATAACATAACATCATAACATTTTTGAAAGAAGTGTAAAAGCATTAAACTTCTAGGTAAAATCGAAAGACAACACTAGAATCAGACATTACATATGTCTTTAAAAAGTTATCCTAGTTTTCTGTAGATTACTGACATCTAAAACCAATAATTAATATATTGTTTCCTATTATTGATGAGAAGTAGGACCTCTGACTTGGTAAAAATAAACCATTAAGATAAACTCTATGACTAGCAATAATCAGAAACCAAATAATTAAATTGATCTTGTTTTTGTTTTTTTTTCCATTAGATTGAGCATGGATCTCATCGTGCTGTGATCATTGATCTAGGCCTCGCAAAGTTTTTTGTGGATGGTAAAAGCTCAGCTCAAAACCTAGGCAACCCAGCATATTCTGCTCCTGAGATCTGGCAGGGGAATGTGCGGGACAAGCGCTCGGATGTGTGGGCCATGGGCAAAATCATTGGTGAACTCTGTGCAAGAGTTAGGCTGCCAACCAACTTTTTGTCTCCTATCAAAGTTAAAGAGATTTTAAAAGACAGCCCTTACACTGGTGTTGTCTCTAAAATGATGACGAGTGCCACAGACAGAGCCACCATGGCCGAAGTGATTGGTGAGATACGGCATTTAGGAACATTACAAGGGGCAGGAACAGGAAGACCAAACCCGGTTATGGGAATGCCAGGGTGTCTTAAAGGAAAATTAGCTGCTGAACCTGGGCCATTGCCAAGAATTCGCCATCTCACTCCCTTCCCAATAGAAGCAAAACACCACGAACTTCATACTGAAAATATCAGCCTCAACCCACCTGCACGACCACACGCTTTAGTTCCAGCCCCTTTGAAAGATTTGGCCCCCAAGTTTGCGGAGATGTCCATTCCTTGTCCTTTACCACCTGCTGGAACGGTGATCCACCGTCGGTATGATGAGAACAATGGCCAGATGCAGTTCAAAGAAATAGTTACTAGGAATGGCAAGATTGTTAAGTACGAGGACTTAAAAATGACCAAATAATAATACAAAATAATTTGAGACATGTTCAATGTTGTTTATTAAGGGTGCATAACAAATAGTTTTACTGTGAAAGAGCATTTGTAAATCAACAAAAACTACACAGTGTAGATAAGAGTATATGAAGATTCTTTGTTTTATAAGGTGTTTTGTGTTAGATCTTAAATGAATTGTAATGTCAATTATCATAAATAATTTTTATTTTTGTCTTTGAATACTTTTAAGTTTTTAAGTACTTTGAAAGTTTACCTTATTGATAAGTGAATTGAATTGAATGATATATTTTATAAAATAATGCCTTTTTTTTAGCTGGTTTTTAACTTGTACATACATTTTAACTTGTACGTGTAATAACAAATAAAATATAATTAGTTACAGGAGTTGTCAGATTGTAATTTATTCAGTCATCAGTCGTCAGACCATAAAAGGAAATGATAGACCTTTTTTTCCTATAACAGTATGATAAAATAATTAATGGCATTAGGTCTATTGGTCATTTTAAACCATTAAATGCTACAGCAAAAATGTCTCTATGTTTCTAAAAAGTTGAAAAAAAAATTTGCTTATTAAATACAATTTTTTTACTTTTTAAATATTTTATTAATTTCATTAAAGTAAAACATTTATTGTGTGCATCATGTTCGTGAGGAAAGAGGAAGACATTCTTAGTCAAAACAAATGCATAGGGTGTGTCTGCTACAGTTTAATTATAAGGACACACCTTTTCTTCTGCCAACATAATAGCTGAGGGTTTCAGCATTTCCAAATACGTTTATGATAAAAAAAAACAAAAGTTAATTTAAGCTCAGCAGTCCTCTGAGTTATGTTGGCAGCGTTTTAGAATGTCGCTTAGATCACATCTGATTAGCAGTGGCATACCTTAATTATAAATCACATAATCAAAAGAATATTTTTTATTTAAGGTTAATTAATTGTGTGATGACTGGGTTAATAGCACAAGGGTTTATTAGTTACTTCGATTTACATAGTGATTTTAAAACTCACTCACCCATGTTATCTATATTCAGTCACGCGACTACATGAGTAATAATATAATAACCAGATGAGTGGATGTCGAATGACTTCCCACTTTGAAGCTATATTATTTATACACACATGCTCTGCAGTGGATGATGTCATATTAGGTCATTGCTGCATCTACATAGTCAACACAGGCTTTGTGTTCTGTAATAAGTGGATTATCTCACCTCTGATGTAATCACTTTGCAATCAACTATCTGAATCTGAGTCTTTTAATTATTATTATAACTGTTTAAGAATATAAATGTTTTAAGGTAAGAAAGGCAGTGTCAGAGAGGAGGATGCAGTCTAAACCGAAGGCCATCATGAACAATGCCTCCCACGCACCGGTCAGAGAGAAGCACTTTCAGTTCAGGACTCATTCCACCCAAATGCAACAGAGAGCACTACAGGGGGTCATTCTAACCTGTGGCCAATCAAACTGTATAATCAGTCTGTTTAATTCCTCACTCAGTAATACAACTTTGATGTGCTATAATGTAAAGTATTTAAATGTTCAAATATGCAAAATTATATTATACTATCACCCAACCCACAGTGTATATATTTAATTTTTTTTATTTTTTTTATTTAATATTTTTTTTATTTAATATTCTTTTTATTTAATATATATAACAAAAAAAACATTAATAAAGTATAATGAAATAAAAATCCACTTATGGGTTTTTGCAGACAACATAATACTAAGTTTTTATACTTCAGTAATAATAGCAGAAAAGTACATTCTGCTTAAATGGATCATGTACAATGGAGACCATTTTTTTGCTTGCAACTCTAAGTGAAATATATTGATGCAATGAAGCAAGAAGGGTTTAATCTACAAACAGGTAGCTAGGATTCTTTCTGTCTATGTTCTCCTAGTAATAAACTAGTACTACCACACCCTACTGCAGTACTATACTACAAAGAGCTTCAGTATTTACATATAGATAAAATGGTTATATTAAATGTTATAAGTCAATAGGACAAATGTTATACTCATAGGACAAAGGGTGTGGAAAACCCCTAGACAAGTCACTTGTCCATCGTACAACAAAACATACAGTATTTACACAATACATAACAGAGGCCAATTAAGTGCTTAAATGTTACACTGTGGTATATACATAATATTACTGAGTTGTATTTAGAAATATAATGACTAAGCCATGTCTAGTGAATTGGGTTTAGCCAAAGGTTTTCAAATTTTGCATACAAACAACAAGTCAAAGTAATGCATTTACTTTAGTTTTAGACTACAATTCATCCACTGTATGAAATGGCGCATGCCTATATACCTTTTTTTTAATAAAATACTTTTAATGGTTTAATAGCCCATGTATGGGTAGTATGTTTCACTGTGTAATGCTGCTTACAACTGTACAATTGAATTGAATTGATCTTATTTCCTATATATTGGTTAGAACAGTTAGAATAAACTTGTAACGTATCAAATGACACACTGCATGAGGAAAATGGATTTATAATAGAGTAGTTCATTCTTCTTTGGCTTCTTAGTAGACCTCGAACCCTCAACGGTTTGAATGATCAGCACACATAACATCACCAATAAGTATTTCATTACAGTTCAAACGCCCAAAGGCTGCTAGTATGCATGACTGGACAAATGACTTTGTTGGTGACTTACAGCTTTAAGATTTAATCCTAAATAACATTTCCATTGTTGTGCTTATTGAGAGAGAAAAAAATTGACCTGCTTTCAGTCTGGAGTGTATTTTTGCTATTCTAAGTGTTCCTGAAATAAGCACCACTTTAATGTAGTGAAATATAAAAATAATAATAAATTGCTAATGTATTCCAGCTTTTGGACGAGTTGTGGTCAATTCATCAAGTAATATAGATAAAATTATCAATAAAATTATCTATTAAAAATAAATTATCCACTAGAGATAAACAACGTCAATAAATTTAAACCAGAAGTTTTTGACATGGATTGTAATTTTGCTTTTGTCCACCAGATGGTGTCTCGATGACGTTTCAGCTGTATAGACCAGAAATACTGCCACTGTTAGAATCTGAAGCAGTGACGATTACCCTTACCAAAATATTAATACTTAAAATAACTAGTTATAGTTTTCTGCATACTGGAAAATAATATATTTGTACAACTTTGTTTTTTATGTCTATCAAACATACTAAATTACATGCCATGATAAATCATAATGCCAACAATAACTGATTTATTTACCTCATCTTACTCATATTGTCTTTATTAATAATAGTTTACTTTAATATAGCAACAAAACAGAAATGTAAACGATAATTAAATAATCTTACTGTAGTCTTGATATTATTGTAGGAATATTTCAGTTTTAATTCATTCATTCATTATCTTCCGCTTTATCCTATATTAGGGTCACGGTGGGGTTCCCCATGCCCATCCAGGGGAGAACGTCTCGGGCGCTGGGCAGACACACCCAGGACAGGGCGCCAATCCATCGCTGGGCACACACTAACTCACACAGACACACTATATATGGGGCAATTTGGAGAACTCAATTGACTTTATCCATGTTTTTGGACTGTGGGAGGAAACTGGAGAACCCGGAGGAAACCCACACAGACACGGGGAGAACATGGAAACTCCATCCAGATGGGGATTCAAATCAGGAATCCCTAGTGCTGAGAGGCCAACGTGCTAACCACTAAGCCACCGTGCCGCCTTTCTGTTTTTAGTGTTTATAAAATAATTTAATAATTTGTCTAATACGTTTTTTAAATGTATTTAGCAAATTAATCAATTACATTGTTTGCCACAATCTAAATCAGAGAAACAGCAGACCAGCACTGTAAACTACTTTAAGTAAACTAGCTTTAAGTTGATAATTATTATACCATTAGGTCTATAGCTGTATGTTATTTTACTTTATAAAGTAATTTTAAAACTGTGGCATTAAAACTGTGATCTAAATGCTTGGACATTGTTAATCTGAGTTTTTAGAGATAAATGATTGCGTTTAGGAGAATTTGTACAATTTCCTCTCCAATAAGGGTCGCATTTCCAAACAGCTGGATACTTCATTGATAATAATTAAAGCAAAAACTCTCCCTTATTTTTACATATTTTCAATCTGTGGCAAAGTTAAATTTATTTTTTATTGTAATAACTCTGTTTGTAGTCAAATAAAATATACAGATTTTGGTGGAATAATACCTTAGCTGAACTACTGAATAAAATTGGTAGGATTCAAAGAATGTGATTCAAGAAAGTGATTATAGATGAATAAATGAATGAATGAAAGTAAGTATTGGTGTTTTTCATAAATATTGCAAAACCCCCAAGATCTATTTAACCAGGTTTAATGGCATGACAAATGTTGAATTTGTTACAGACTTTGATTTTAAAGGTTAAAGGATCAATAACTATAGATGTGTAATATGGATCACAGTTAAAAAAGAACAATTTAAATGGATCCCAGTGTTTCTTCCCTGTCATTAATGATCTGCTACAGCATTAATAAATAAATAAAAATCTACCCCTGTCATTGATTAATTAATCTGCTTACACAGAGTTGCATCCCAAATGCTAATTGAGTTGCATCATGTATACAAATTTTATAGCAGCAAAACAAGGAGTAGGATGACAAAGTAAAGTAAACAATTCCAGCATGGCATTACAAGAGTACTTAATCCTGGAATATGGATCATCATGGTTTGTCAGTAGTTATGTCATTAAGAAGATGGAGTCAGAAACATGCGAGAGAAAGAGAGGGAGAGAGAGAGAGAGAGAGAGAGAGAGAGAGAGAGAGAGATAGAAAATGAGAATGAAAGTATGACCTAATAGGCTGATATCAAGCAATGAGGTCATACCCACCTGACTCATCCTCCCAAGTGGGGAATGTTTCCACTCAGCACATCTCCCAATGTACCTTTGTTGTAGTGTATGATTACACCTCACTGTGTTTGTATGCTACTGCTACTGATCTAGACCAATATACAGGGCAGGACTTCATTTTTTCCTTACATATTGTTTTGGAAATAAGTGGTGTGTATGCATTTAATATTTATTTAAACTTACTTATTTATATTTTACTCATTTATTTTTAGTATGAATTAATTGAGGACAATAATTTTAAATCACATTTGCACGGACTAAGTTTGCTAATCAGAGATCTATTTTATTTCAAATTAATTAAATGTAGATTTAAAATGAATAGAAATCTGTGTCTTTTAATTTATTTTTTATTTTAAAAATCAACGAACTGAATACTATGCATGAAATTATCAGAATTTCATGCATAACAATTACATTTCTTAGACAAATGTGATTCTAATGCAGAATGAAAGGAGGAGACCACATTTCAGCATAATTTTAAAAGAATTAAATCCAAAGAAAAAACTGCCATGTAATCTAGATCATTCATCAAGCATAATAGATGGGGTTAAGTATGATTTTTCTAAACCCATCATGATTCATTTGCCAACAACTTTTTGTATGTGTATTGAACCAAATAAGAGAGAGGTCTTTCTTTTAATGCAGCTTGTAAATAGATTGTTGGCATAGATGTACAATTTCGTTGTATATGTGATAACAGTGGTGACCTCAAATGCTCTCAACAAAACTCTAACTGAAATCCTTAGAGGATTTTGTTTTCTTGTTCATAATAACATCCTACGCACTGAGCTTGGGGCAAAATTGCCCTGTGTCCTATCATACTCACTTAACAGTGAATGTTAACATATGTGGAACATTATTTACATTAGTTACATTATATTTACAGCACACAATCACAGTGTGTCACCTAACAACGTAGATATAATGGATATAATGTCCACTGGATGGATCTGTTTAACTGAAAGCTGAGGGTTTTGTTCAAATTCCTTAAAGTGACTTTTGTTTTCTTTTACTAACTTTATTGATTATTTGTTTTAGGCCCCATTATATTTGTGCAAATGTATTATATTAAATTCATCATTGGTAAAGATTGATTTAATTTAACCAGGTAATATAATATATAGTGGATATATATCCACTGATTTTTACAGACTTCTACAGCTTCTGCAGCTGCATAATTCAAAAAAGATATTTTTAATTAATATTTATTTACCGACTGAAACATTCATCTTTACAATATCCTTGGTGTTGAAAAGTTTTATGCACTGCATGAGGCCAGTGGGGTCAGTAAAATTAGTTGCATCATTCATATTGCATTATGAGTGACTAGCCCTAATGCACTGTAGATGTATAGAGGATTGGCTGATGGCAGTAAAGCTCTGCCAGTAATGACTTCGGAAATCAAAGAGTTTATATTTTCTCCACTCTTTTGTTAAGGAAAAATCAAACAAAACTCAGTATTTGCTGTCAAATTGATTGTATGGCTTTCTGTTATGTTTTGATTTGTTTTAATAATATCATTAGCAATAGAAGAATCAATAACCCACCAGATGACTGGATATGGTTGTCACATGACTTCTCACCATGAGGCTTTTTTCACACACACTCTGCAGCAGATGATGTCATATGAGGTCATCACTGCATATACATGGCTATCACAGACTGCATTTTCTTTTATAAGAAAGCTTTAAGGATGAATCCTTTGTGATGAAGCTACATTGCAACCAATCTTAGAAACACATTTGTCTAAGCTTTTCTCGGTCAAGGCCACTAGTCATCAACCTTTCTGGACATGTAATTGGACTCACAAAAAGAGACGCAAACAAACAACGAGGAGTGAAAAGAGATGGTGATGGGGACAAAAGACCCAGACCCACAGACAGCCTGGGCAAAGAGGGAAACATTATCCATGATCCATAGCAGATATTGATTTGGGCCTTGAGTTCCCAGTGGACACCATTAGTGAAGGCAGATGACCTTTTGGACACGCTGTCACTTAGACAGTGCACCTGATCCTGCATGTGTTAACCAAGTTCAGCACTTTTACATAATATTCTTTTTTTAATTTTTTAACAATCACCTGTAAATAAGAGCACCATCATAAAGATAAGCACGTTTTTCTTCAAAAAATTATTACATATTTTAGCAAAATCAACATCAATCCTTGTTAATAGTGAGTTCATTGGTTTAAATTTCACAAATAATTTAAAACCAATAAATCCAATAAAAATCCACTTACAGTAATTATTCTTTTCATTAATAAAAATAGGTTAAGTTTACACACTGTCTACATACAGCAAACATCTGCACATATTTACATATCTACTATCTGCTGATTTCATTGAGAGGGAATAAAACAAAAAAATGTGGTACATACAAATGTAAAAAATTGACAATGCTCAAAAAAAATCCAGATATTACTGTATTTAAATATGTTGCCTATAGAGTATGTCTAAAAATGTATATGTAAAAACAACCTGCTCATTTCTGACATGCTTTATCATTTAATAAAAATATGTTTTGTTTTTGTTATAGTATCTATAGTACTATATAGATATCTGTTATAGTATCTGAATATATTTTGGAAAATGCTGTTTCATGCTCCTTTAAATGGTTTCACATTTTTATTTATGTTTCTAAGGATGTGCTAATGCATGCATGATGAACCTTCTTCTCAGTACTAACCCTAAACTAACTTAAAAAAATTAAATGAAATAAAAAATCATGTTACATTTATCTTAATACACTACATTTTTTTGCACACTTTTTCAGTTGCCCACAAATTTTGCAAGAAACTGCCAAAAGATCATTGACTAGATTCAGTATGTGTTCATCACTTGGGCAGCATGAGGAGTTCGGCAAGCAGATTTTCCTGGCTAAGCTTCTGATAATGTTCAGCATGTAGTGTAAGCTTCAAATTGACTACTGTATGCCCACAGAGAATCAAAACCATCAGAAAGGGCATGAAAGAAAACTTTGAAACCGATAAGTAACAGCTGTTGCAAACTGTTTTCTACCATATAATTAAAAAAAATATGAAAAATATGAACACATATCATATACTAGGATGATAACTATTTAATTAATAATATTTAGGATATGGTTCTTCATAGGTCACTAAAGTCAGCGGTTCTTCTTTTCTGATATATTTGTGTTATAAAACAGATATAATAAATGTTTAAATGCAATATTTATTTCTGGCTTTTACTGTATGTGCTGTATATGCAGTTAAGACATAAATCAATGAAGGATAACATACATTTTAGCATATATTACTACTTATAAATACATTTGATAAGTTTAAACTGGTTTTTAGAATTTGATTAGACAAAGTTCTAGTGACTTTGAGTTCTGTTGCTGTAAATAGTAAGTAAAGGATAAACTGAAGATTTAAAAATCTATAATTTGTAGCATACTTAGAAAAGACCTGATCAAAGCTTTCAAACTTTAATCAATAACAATCGATTTCTCAGTTACCTAGCCCTCTGGAAATTCAAATAACTGATGCCTACAAACACACAAATGCTATAAGAAGATGACAAAGCATATTCAGATAGCAATTTCCTCTGGTTAAAATGTAGTTAAGAACTGACAAATAACAAAAAACAAATTAAGTGAATTTGAGAAATAGGTTTACAAGTTTGCAATCCAATTAAAAGATTTAGTACCCTATAAAATTGTGATGCTTTATTCTACTGTACAGCAACACCTGTACAAATATATGACCCTCAACCCTTAACTTTAAGAGACACTAGACAAATGTTTTGCCATGACCCTCACAGCTTCAATCCTAAAGGTGAACAAAGATCTTTCAAGTTTCCTAAATTAAATGCACACTCTTTTTATTATTATTATTATTATTATTATTATTATTATTATTATTATTATTATTATGGGGCGGCACGGTGGCTTAGTGGTTAGCACGTTCGCCTCTCAGCGCTAGGGATTCCCGGTTCGAATCCCCATCTGGGTGGAGTTTCCATGTTCTCCCCGTGTCCGCGTGGGTTTCCTCCGGGTTCTCCGGTTTCCTCCCACAGTCCAAAAACATGGATAAAGTCAATTGAATTCTCCAAATTGCCCCATATAGAGTGTGTCTGTGTGTGTGAGAGAGAGAGAGTGAGTGTGTGCCCAGCGATGGATAGGCGCCCTGTCCTGGGTGTATCTGCCCAGCGCCCGAGACGCTCTCCCCTGGATGGGCATGGGGAACCCCACCGCGACCCTACTGGATAAAGCGGGAGATAATGAATGAATTAATTATTATTATTATTATTATTATTATTATTATTATTATTATTATTGCTATTATTATTAGTAGTAGTAGTAGTATTATCTCGTATTTATAGCTGCAGGTATTTTAATATTTGCTATTTTTCCAGTCAAAAGGAGCTTTATTCTTACCAAAAAATACCTTAAATAAAGAACAAGTCAGTCCAGCTTTGCAGGTGCCGCAACGTCTTTCTGACAAAACTCCCTCCCGCTCCCTCCCTCCCTCCCTCCCGCTCCCACACTCCCGCCCTTTCATTCTTCACTGTAGACCACTTCCCTAACGTTGAGCGCGCTGAGAGTCGCGCTAAAATCAAATGCGCCATGCGCCAGCGTGGCTGCGTCCCAGACCGCACACAACTGGGCTAATAACCCCGACGGTAACAGTACGGTGTTTTTACAGGTAGTATGCTGCTTTAGAAGACCGTATTCTCTGTAACCATGGAAACCGTTGGCGGCATGCTATTTTGATGAATTTTGATTTTCTACGGTAGTATGTGGTTTGGGAGTGTAGCCATGGTGACCCTTAGCAAAGCCGACAGGCAGTTGAAGGTGGGCGGAGCCCCCAAAATCCTACCAGCGTCTTTATTTGTGTCAGTGTGAGGACTAGTGAGGCGTGGTCGCGCCAGATCAAATCCTGCAGACAGATTCGTAAAAATGGCTGTGAGAGAAGTTGCATGTCTCCATCTATATATCCGCCCATCCTATTCTGTATTAACATGATTAAAGCCTGGCTTACGTTAATATTGTGTTGAAAGTTGGAAAGCTTATAGAGAGCATATGAACGACAACAATAACAATAAATTGTTGATTAATTAATGATTCATTCATTCATTCGTTAAATGATCATTCCTGTACCAGAATACAATGATGCACATGCAGTATAAAATCCTGGTTGGTGCACTGAGCTATTGCTAAAGCATGTGTTGAATAGTGTGCTCTCTCTCTCTTTTTCTCTCTCTCTCTCTCTCCATCAGTGATCCTGTATCTCTCGCCCCGGTTTGATGAGTGTTGCGGCTCGCGGCTCCGCGTTGGGTACCGGAATGCCGTTGGAAAGAGAAGCAGACGCAAAAGGCGGCTCGCTCAGTCTCCGCAGGGAGCGGACGCTGTGAACCAGACGGGGCGGGGCCACACGCGTAGCCACGCCCAGCCAGGCGCAGACAGGCTTGCCTTTGCTGTTGCCAGATTTCTATAAAACTGTTTCCACAAAAAATTCAAATATCTGCAGGTCATAGAGTGCAACTCATGCTATGCCCATTTAATTATTTAGCCGTAAAAGTGCAAAAATTCTGTGCTATAACAGAATCACAAACTAAAGTTGTAATATGCCAAATGCTAGATAATAAAATGAAACTCATAATATAAATATGAAAAAGCCAACTAAATTGTATATATATATATATATATATATATATATATATATATATATATATATATATATATATATATATGAAAGGCGTTTAACCCTCGGCTGTCGACAATATTTAAAATAATATAATATATGAAAAATAATATAAATATATTATTTTATATAAAATAATATAAATATGAAAAAGCCAACTAAATTATATTGTATATATATATATATATATATACTGTATATATATACAGTATGTATGTATGTGTGTGTATATATATATATTTTTTTTTATATATATATATATACTGTATATATATATATATATATATATATATATATATATATACAGTATATATACAGTATATATACAGTATGTATGTATGTGTGTGTGTGTGTATATATATAAATATTTCAATATTTAAAATATAGCCAAGTGCTGTTAAGTAAGTAATGGCAACAATGTCTTACCGAAATGATGTGCTTCATCTCGAATTTTCATTCAAGTGGACTCGTTTTGTGGACAGTGAATCTGGCAACCTTGTTGTTGTCCCGTTTGCTTTGTGCAGATCGAAGCGACTGAGCCCCAGAGCTGTGGGGAAAATGAGGCGAGGGCGGGCTCTTTAGGAGGGGCTACGGAAAAAAGGAGGGAGCATTGAGGAGGAGGGCGGCGGAGGAGCTGCTGCTTCAGTCCAGTCTCGCTTGTAGCGTCTTTGTCTCACACTCTTTGTTAGCCATGCCTAGCCTACTGGTACTGTCAGGGATCATGGAGAAAAACGGGGGCTACGGAGCGGAGCTGGCCGCCTCCGGCTTCGGTACCGAGAGCCTCCTGGTGCCACCCGACGAGGAGGAAGAGGAGTCGCGGGCGCTGAGGGTGGCGCTTGGCCAGCTTTCTTTGCTCGGGCTCGGAGAAGGCGATGAGGGCGCCGGAGTTCAGGAGCGGAGCAACAATAACAACCACCACGGCCACGCCAATAGCATCGGAGGAGGAGGTGGCGGTGGAGGTGGTGGTGCAGGAGAACAGGGAATCTTACAAGGCAAGAGCAAGTTGTGCGCCCTGTACGACAGCGCCGGTGCTGAAACCAAAACGCGCGGCTGCAACATCACCGAGTGCGTCCCGGTGCCCAGCTCGGAACATGTGGCGGAAATAGTGGGCAGGCAAGGTAAAGATTACCACTCTTTCAACTGGTTTCCAACTTGAGGACTTTAGCAAGAGCGTGGTGTGTGACTTCCCATGTGATTTTATTAAGCTCGAGAAGAGGGAGTGGTGGTCCTGTTTTGTTATTCAGCCCACATGATAAGGCTGTTGCCATTTAGCAAACAAACTAGTAAATAAAACTCGCTCGTGTTCGGATGGACGTCTGAAATCGATTTCGTGTCTTTACGAGCCCGTCTTTGCACGCTTGTTTTTGTCTTCGGGTTAAACCTCGTGTTATGCCAGCTCCATCCACGCCATCAGTGTCGGTGCGCAGACGCGCGCTTCCTTTGTCGTCTGAGCGCCAGGGACCGTTGTTTGAAGGGAAAAAAACAACACGCAGCCTCACACGGCGGGTAACTTACTTGTGAATGTTTACTACTGTTCAGTATGTCCGACACATTAGGCATAAGATAGGGCTTTATTTCCACCAATAGACTTGCTATTTGAAGCTTTTGTTGTTTTCAAAGGGCTTTTGGATAACTTTGTTTCTTATAAAGTGAAAGCTGAGTTGAGTAGAGGCGCGTCAAACAAACAAAAGGCGCCAAACAGTTACTGCTATATCGAACAGTTAAGCAAAAACAAGCGCATTTTTATAGCGGAAAACAGCATTATGCGATCATTTGACATGGGTACATGTAATTTTAGGTGGGGTTACCTTGCACACCCCCTTATTTTTTAGGGGCTCCTGTGTTGATCATCCCTTCACCTAAACCTCCACATACGAGCACATAAACCATTTACGTTGCACCTGGTTTATTATTTTGTAGCTTGATGACTCAACATCGCGAGAGGATTGAAAATCTCTTGGATGACGTGATGGCCTATTGTTGGCCAACACGTGCAAGTTTAGGGTAAAGCATTACTACCGGACTAGAAATGCTTCATTGTTTCCTGTGTTATCATCCACACACAAGCCTCTTAAAATACAAACATAGTCGTGGTATCAAAATAATTTTTTTACAATTGACTTGCTGGATCAATTCTGTAAATAAACGAGTGACAAATAGCATTGCCCAAAGCCTTTGTTCAAGATTCAGAGCTGATCAGATAAGATGAGCAGTGTGAGCTGAGAATCATTGCTCGCTTCAGGAGCGTCACGCCCAGGCAACCCATACAACATCCTCTCCATCCACATGTGCTCAGGGGTCATGGCAGGAAACGCTGCTCAGACCCACGCTTTCATACAGAACAGCATGGAAAACAAAGATCGCCTCCTACCATTGGGATTTTTTTTTGTTACTGTGCATATGGCCAGGGTTAATTTAGCTTTGCTTTTTTTCATGCTGGTTTTGATGGTCGTTAAGAAGTGTGTCCTTGAATTTGAATGGGGGAAAGGAGGAGTGGCATGGGGCAGGTCCTGGCAGCCCAAATGCAGCAGAGGGCTTTGCCTGGACTGCAAAGTGCTGATTAGAAGGATTTGGGGAAGAGCCTATGTTTTTGGTGCTTTCTCATTGGCTGATTCATGTTTTTGTCATTTTCTCCCTTTGCACAAAGTAATAAATGATGACCCTGGCTTTTGTTGTATTTTGTAACTTGCAGGTATCAGTCAGGAAAGGGTGGTTGTAAAATTTTGAGACGCAAGCTATACTGGGCCGGATTGTGATCGCTGTGCATTTTGCACTCAATTTTACCATCCCCACAAATACGCAATATGTTTTTGTGGGTTTTTTTTATTTATTACGATACATGTCCGCAGCAACACTTGGAACTTGTTGTGCACCTGTAATTTAGAGCACACACGACTTCTTAAAAATATACCTCAGGATGAAAGGAGCATCACTCAGGCTCGTGTGGGCATTTATTCCTCAGGCTTAGCCCTGTGTGCTTGCACATGAGCACTGAGACTGAATGGTTGTAGTAAGCATGCTCCATTCACCTGCGGCAGCTGCCAAGTCTGCTTAGGGGGGCTGTAGTTGCGCACCATGCTGTCACTGCTACACACTCCATCTAGGCTGTTTTTTTAAAGCTGCTGAGCCACAGTCAACATAAAGCACAGGGCCCTTGTCTAGCAAAACAGTCAAGCAAAGAGGCACACAATAGCCATCACCTATATATAGCCTATAGCATATTTTACAACAATATAATCAAGAACGTAATCATTTTCAAAGGACTGTAAAATTTCTTTACCTTTGAAATGACACATTCGACAAACCACCGCTGAAACAAGCATGTTGCAGCTTCCGTTGTCCTCAGATGACCTCCCTACTGGCTTAATCACTTGCAAGTTATATAGAGTTGAAATAACAGTTATTGTGTATACACATCCTACATTTCTATCCAAGAGTTCCAGGGAATATTGCTGTAAAAATATGGAATGTTTGTTTAACTGGTCACTATAAAAACCACAGTGCTCACAGGGCTGTTTACTTATACTGACTTAATCAAGACAAATATTTTGTGCTAATCTGTTTACTTATACAGCATTAATCAAGACGAATATTTGTGCTAATTATTATGTTTATGCTTTTTTTTTTTACTTTACAATAAGTGTTGGTTATGTCTGTTTCATTTTGACACAAACTGTTGATTTAGCAAATGAAAATGAATATACATTTGACTATTTTACTAAACACTAAAGTAGAAAGTTAGAGATTTACAGAATTCATTCCCATGAAAAAAAATGTGAAAACTTAAATGACATTGCACATGGTCCATTAAGAAGAGTCGGTCTCAAGGTGACCTTTAAGGCACAAATAGAAACTTGATGTTTAGTGGGAAATAGTGTATTTTAGATGTATTAATGCAGCATCATGTTAAAATAATGTGGTGCAGGATATCCAAGAAACAATTATGGCAGTTGTATCCAGGTGTATTTAGAAAAAATTAGGCGGTTAATAACTGATTATTTACAACTCAACACAAATATAAAAATCATTGTGTACACACATTAAGATTATTTAATCGATACAATGTAAAATCATATTTTTATGTAAACCTAACTAATAAAGCTACCCGACCGTATAAAAAATATATTTTGGATAATGGAATTAAGGTCCAGTTTAGGTCCAAATTATAGTCATAACTGTAAAATGAATAAATACGCTGTGAAATATTCCCACTAATCAAGCCACTTTACAAAAAAGAAATCATTGCCTCCTTCCAAGTAACAAGTATTGTTACAATTGTGTTTTCATTATGCGGTTTGCTAAGAAAATCAACATCATTCTGGCATTACAGCATTAATTTTGTTGTTATTTCTTGTCTAACAAATAAATGCAACACATTTACAGCTTATTGTAAAAGCTGATGGCATCTTTTTTTAACCTTACAGGTTGTAAAATCAAAGCCTTGAGGGCAAAGACTAACACTTACATCAAGACCCCAGTCCGAGGCGAAGAACCCGTCTTTCTCATTACTGGACGTAAGGAAGACGTGGCATTAGCCAGACGTGAGATCATCTCAGCAGCTGAGCACTTCTCCATGCTGAGGGCATCGCGAAACAAGCTGGGAGTCTCATTCAACGGCTCTCCACCTGCCCTGTTACCAGGCCAGACCACCATTCAGGTGCGCGTACCCTATCGTGTGGTAGGACTGGTGGTGGGTCCCAAGGGCTCCACAATCAAGCGCATACAGCAGCAAACGTGCACTTACATTGTGACGCCAAGCCGCGACCGTGACCCTGTCTTTGAGATCACTGGTTCACCGGGCAATGCTGAGAGAGCACGCGAGGAGATTGAGGCACACATCGCCTCACGCACTGGCAACTTGCATGACCACAACAACGAGAATGACTGTCTCGGAGCTGAGAGTGCCATTAATGGGGGGTCTGAGAGTCGGCTGCAGCATGCTTGGGGCCTCCAGGGGGGTCAGCGCAAGCCACTTGCTAGCAGTTACCGACAGAATTTCTCTGATGCTTTGCTAGGAGGCAGTGGAAGCGAAAGCGTTGGAATGGGAATTTACAGTAAATCTGACCTGTCCAGTTCCAACAATGGAGACAAACCGTGCTCCTATTTCGGTTCTGAAGGTTCCCAGAGCTGGGGCGACCCAGATTTTCCCAAACAGGTGGCCTATTATGTTCAGCAGCGCTCTAAGAGTTTCGGCGGTCTACCTCTGCCCATGACCAGACTGTCTCCAGGCCTACCAGATCCTTCTGGAACTAGCGGAGGAGGATCCACAAGCATTGGTTCCGGCCACGCTCAAGCACGTCGTGCCCACAGCGAGCCTACGTCTGTCCGTGAATGCATGACTTGCTTTGAGAGCAAAGTGACGGCTGCATTGGTGCCCTGTGGCCACAACCTCTTCTGCATGGAGTGTGCCATCCGCATCTGTGAGCTGAACCATCCGGAGTGCCCTGTCTGCCACACACTCGTCACCCAAGCCATCCGAATCTTCTCCTAAAAGGTTTTTTGGTGCTTTGATTTTGACTAGTTCATTTTGTCTACTTTTTAATTGTTTCAGCATTTGTTCGGTCAGTATTGGTCAGTATGCCCCATGTACATCTTGCTTTTTTTCTTTTCTCAAGAAAAAGAAAAAAAAAACTCAAAACAAGCAGATATTTTAGAAGACTGCTTGCTTTACTAAAAGAGTAAGAAGTATTTTCAGATTTTTCTTTTATATATACACATATATACATATATATTTTATAAAGGTTTTGTTAAATGGGGAAATTTTAACTCTTAGCTGTTTTTTGGGTTAATTTATTTTTCTTTCTTTTTTTTCTTTTTTTTTACTGCTGCTGTTTTTTCACACGTATTGCCATGTGAGTAGAAACAGAAGAAATGTGAATGTTTTCAACTTTTTTTTACTTTATTATTGCCATTATTTTAAATATTTTGTTATTATTCATTTGTAAGATTTTGCAAAAAATAGTTTTATCATCCCAGCATTTTTCTGCAAAATAGGCAACTATGCTTTTTTCTAAAGGCAAAGTAGATGTTGACTGAATCTAAAATCTATCATTGCACCTTAAAACTGAAGCTTGATTGTCAATGAAAAAGCCAATGTCTATGTATTTAATTAATCCGAGCTCTGTGAACATGTGGGTTCAGATTTGAAACAAAAATCACAGGACATTGTTCATTTGAACACTTACTTAATTAGTCTATTCATATGGAAAACAACCAACCAAGTTTTGAGCAAAACAGGTTATATATAAGCAATTACCCCTCTCTTTTCAAAAGGATTAACTTCCGTTATCTGTGATGGAGTAAATACTTACTGCTGTTTTAAAGATAACTGCTACAATTAGGAGTGTTGAGCCATGAACCGATTAGTCATCCAAAACTTTCTGGAACAATACAAAAAAGGAGTTCTCCTGTTACTTTTATTTTTTCTGCACACTCAGTCTTTATGTTTAACTTCACAGCACACAATTATGTACAAAGGACTCGGAAAATTCAGATTTCAAATGACACAAAGAGTTTTGAAAAGGAAGGTGGTCAGTAATCGGAGCCTGAATAGCTCATACATAAGCGCAAAAGAGGGAGGCAGTGTATCTGATCTATAGTACAGAAATTATACAGCTACCCCAACCCAATCCCTGCTGCTCTGCATTTCAGATGTAAAATGCCTGCTGCCCTTCTGTCTTTATTGAAGCTGTTTAGGAGCAGGTGTTTCATATTGTGCTTCGAATCAGACCCAAGTTCTTTTTTTGGTAATGTCCTTATCCCCCTTACTGCTTTAACTGTACCCTTCATAGGCTATAATGACCACAACTGTTTGTCTACACTGGCCCATCCCACATTGTATTGTTTTATCACAGCAGTGGGGTGTTCCCTGGAGTGCAGTCTTGCCCAATGAGGAGCTAGTAATTAGTCACATGACACAGACCAGGTGCAAGCAACTGTGGGCCAAGGGGAATAATTTGGGAAAGTCCAGTCTGCTATGGGTGCTTCAAACCACTACGTTCCCTTCACCCTCCTTACCAGTTTTGCAACAAAAAAAATGAGTAGGTACAGCTGGGGGCCCCTCCCTTCACCCCTCCAAGTCTATATATCCCTCCCACCTCCCTCTGCTCTCTTGCACCTCTGAGCCTTAGTATTCCCAGGGAGGAAAGGGGCCTCCTTTGTCCTGACAAACAGAAAAAAACAGGTTCAGACTGCATTTTAAACAGAAGCACAAGGTAGCATGAAGTCTAGTAAACATGTACTGTTTAGTTATTGTAAGCCATCCACAATAAAACAGTTTTGGTGCCAAATAATGGGCAAAAAATTGGAAAAACGTAGGCTCTCTCTAAAGATTGGCTGACATGTGGGGAAGGGAGTGCAAGTCCATTGAAGTTGCCATGGAGTTTTTCGATATGTGCAGGACATCCTGGCACTACCCCCTCGAACCATCAGCTGTGGGTAGCCAATGAGAGAAAGAGCCCCAACTCTAAAATGTAATCACACAATTGACAGAGGGACTGGTGGAAACTCCCCATTTATTCAGCGCTCGAGCAGAATCGAATTACACACACAGCATATCCAGCCTTGGGATTTAAGAATTTTCAAATTAGAGAATTTGAAGTTTAAGAGAAAAGTCTCAACATTTTGAACTTTTTTCTGACTTCAAAAGAAGACCTGCTGCAAAAGAAAAGAGGCACTAAAAAAAGTAGTCCATCTGAAATGGGTCAGTTTCGTCCCTTTGGAGAACCCGCATATCACTGCTACATGTATGGAACCGGACGGGTATTAGGGTAAGCTCATGACAACTACTGTAATACTGGATGTTAGACATCCCATTTATGTTGTCGATTTAATCAATAATTCAAAGGGAATATGTACTTAATGACTTTCGCAGAAGGGGATCACAGCGTAAGGCTGTACATAGTTTAAATCGATAATTCAGCATTACCTTTTCTGCTGAACTTCTCATAAAAAAGTTTGCAGTCACACGGGCTTCTAATTACGAAGTATTTGACTAAAGAATTTAAACTTTATAAAGCACTTACACTCCAACTAACCATGTCAGGACATGACAGAAGCACCTTACTTTAAGACAAACAGCGCATGTCTGAAACCAAACATTGCTAAAAAGTAAAACAGCTTAATTTATATTAATTTATTTCTTAGATTTTTTGTATTATTTTTTACATTTTTCCACATTGGATAAAAAACGCGATCAAACAAATCTCTTTTTGCTGAAAAAGTGGGTGTAACCCAGACTCACTTTTCTGAAAAGTAGTTATGCCTGTCCAGAAACAAAGAGCAAAGAACTGTCTTTGTTAACTCTTTAACTGCATCAAGAGCCTTCACTGATGAAGAACAGTGTTATATTTGGAGGAATGTATGCATGCATATGTGCATTTTTTTTTACAAAGCCAAATCTTCTAGAACAATTATGCAAATCACAATCAGTGGACTTTTTTTCTAATAAAACTGCCCATGTGGTCTAAAAAAAAAAAAGAATTTGCAGGTGTATTCCTGGATCCACTCGGTTCATTTCAGGGAATACATACTAGCAACAAGCAATAAAAAATATTTTAAAACGTACAACCATTTTTTTCCCCTCAAATTTAATGTAGAAAGCATTTCATCTAGACTACTTTAGCTCAAAATCTAACAATATGCATTCATGTTCAATCCTGTAGTTTTTGCTTCAAATTATGTGTAGTGACATTTCCTGTGTGCCAGATTAGAAATGCATACATTCAGTCATTTCTGAAAGCAACAATGTAATAATGAACAGAATGTGTTAAAGGTCTATTATAGTAATTATGTCACTGAATTGATATCAAATGTTTTCCCCGTAAATCACAACAAAGCAGAAGAAGGCTTTCTTTTTATAAAGTAGCATTTATTTGCAATTAAAAATCCTATTTACTCAAATATATTTAGAGATAGCTATATTATAAAATGTGACTACCATAGGCATATCGTAAGAATATATTTCAGTATTTAAGCCAATAATTAAACTACTTTAAAAGTTATTAACGCTTCTGTTGGATAGTTTATTTATATCATAGTTATTATCCCAATAGAAAGTTTAAGTGTTATGGTAGCCAAAGAATTCAAATGAGATTCACGTTTTAAATGTTAATACAGCACTAAACGGGCAGATTTGGTCCCCAAAACATTGTTCATTTGAAAATTACTAGACACTGTTAAACTGTAAAAGGATTACAATACCAGTGAACAAATTCGACACGCATATTAATGTCAGACCAACATGGATTTTTATGAATTGCATTTGAAAACACTTGATTCGTGTACTGATTCAGCTGCGGAAAAATTTAGACGAAACATTTCTTGCTTTAGCTAAACAATTACATGTGATGTATTAAGAAGGCTATATCTAGTTTGACAGTGTTGCAAATGAAATGACCTGACAACAGGGCTACAGTTTTATTCATCACAGTGGCCGAACTTCAAACTAACGGATTTTAATTGTAAGAACAGCAGCATGTTGTATTTGTGAGGGTAACTATTGAATCACTTTAGGTTAAATAAGTGCATTGTGATAACGTGGTTGAATAATTCTTTAGATACATATTGGTTCTGCATGCTGATTATTTACAGAGCTTTTTACATTTATTAGTTCATCAGATCTATGAATATAACAAATCTACACATAATACAGAGTGCTTAAGTAACTGCTTTCAGTGTTTAATTAAATAACGTAATAAGATTTTTTTCCCCCTGAACATTTATCCTTCATAGTATTTAATGCACAAATAGTTTATAGCTCATTAATGACTGACAATATTTCCATAAAAGGTTAAACCTTAAATTTGTACACACAAAAATGTAATAGCTAAAGAAAGCCCTTTAATCCAGTTAGTACAGGTGCAGATGTTTTATACAACAGCAGCAACTGTATGGAAATAAACGCAAAATGTACATATCGCACTAAAGCAATTCTAATGCCTTTTCAATATGGGCATTGCAATTGAATGTAAAAAAAAAACAGATAATGTCCCATAAATGTATCATTTTGCCTTTGACTTTCTGACAAAGACAAAAGCTTTATGTTTTTGATGCCATGTTTCCAGAGACTAGTAGCTCCACCGTTCCCATTTCGCCTCTCCCTATACAGAGAATGTGTGGGGCGGGGAAAACAAAAGCGGTATAACATTTTCCTAAGATTCTATTTTGCTAACATGGGTTATTATTTCATACAAAGTGGGAGAGGTCAGTATCTGGATGTTATTTATGAATATCATAAATGAAGAACATATTTATAAGTAACTTCGAGACATTTTGTTTTTTAATTAAAATGTAAAAGTTAATATATTTCTAAAAACACATTAAGTTGATTTCTACTATGATATTGATAGAATTTTTATTTATAAAATGTTAGAGAAATCCTTCATACCTCTGGCAGCAGAAAATGAGGTGGGTGGTACGGGCTTTCAAAGGCTTATATTTTACCTTAAGATTTTTCAAGAAGGATGTGCATTACCAATGGAATAATTTCAGGAGAAAAAAAATATTTTTTAGAATTAGGAGGTATTTTAGTCACAAGTTTGTGCCTCAAAATCACGTTTTAGCATCGCATCAACACTTGCAACATGTGTTGTTTGCCTGTTCTTCAGCTAATCCCATACTGAACCCTTTTCTCCCTTATTTCCAGTATCAACAACTTTATTTCTTGCACTCTTAATACTTTATCTGTTTTGATGACAGAGAAGTGAATGGGCAACAGATAGGTCTATGGACAGAGAATTGCGCATATACATATTTCTGTTTAAGCATACATCTACTACATAATGATCGTATTCAGACATTTTCAACTTTACAATGACTATTCAGTTGTCCCTTTATTTATGATGCTTCACTGCAGTGTAGTAGGTATATGCTAATATATAAGTAAACAAACATTTTACAGTACAATAGTTTTGCATGTATCTTGTATCAATGGCAGGCCTTAAAAAGGAACAGAAAATGCTATGTTGCATTAATTGAAGTCTTTTGTGCACACTACACTTAAGGGCTGCTGATTACTTTTTTTATTTGCTTGTAGATTTACACCATTTTAAAGTCCACATGACATTTGTTCATTATTTTCAAGCTTTCATTGAAAAGGACAGCCTCAGCTCTTACTTCATGGTGAAAGTGTATCTCGACTGTTTTGACTTTGTAATGGCAAAGGTAACTGTGTAGCGTGATTTGTTCTTTAATTTTTTCCTTCAGTACAACGATAGGAACACAAAAGGGGCCACAGGGGTGACAGTGTTCTTGGGTTTGCTTTGAACAGATAACCACTTCAATGGTCTGTCTTTGGTAGCTTTCCGAATCTTCCAACTCAGTAGAATGTGTTTCATATAAATCATGTAGTAGTCTTAGTGCATTAGTTCGGACCCGAGTCTCCTGCTCTAAGTGTTTAGGTTCTTGTTGGTGAGAGGAAAGGGGTCGCCATAACATAGTCTTGGCTAGCCAATATTTCAGAACCTTCTTTTAAATTTTGTCATTCAGTGTCGTGCCCACACAAGGCATACAAATTGCGAATTTATTTCTTGGCACATGTTCTCTGTGAGGTTTTTCTTATTATTTTTTTTATATATAAATATTTGACTAATGTATGTATGCCATATTAGTTTTAAATTTGGTTATTTTCCAAACATGTATTGTAAATGTTTCTAATAAAACAAACTTAATCACACATTGTGTCACTTTTGTGATCTACAACCAACTAAGGAGGCATTTTGCAAAAAGCAGGTAAAGTTTATTCATATTAAATCTATTTAAAGAGATATGTTCACCATCATAAAACCTACATACATCCCATCACTGTATACATGAAAGCTGTAGGTAAAGCAATGAGATTGCATTGTTTAGCGCTTGTGTTAAACGTCTTCAAAGCACGATTGATTACATCTTTATTTGAGACAACTACGAAGGTGTGCATTTCTTGTTTTGTGGATTTGTGTTCACATTGCCCTGCAATATTTAATTCTATTCAATAATGATTTTTAATTAAAGATATTAACTTGCTGTCTTTAACTGCAACCATAATTAGGTAAATAGTTTACATAATTTAATTCATTGTAGTTTGTCAAGGGGCTTAAAACTCCAGATTGTCTTGTGTGCTGTTATATCAGTTTAACAGTGGCTTCATCTAAAAATTTATATAAAACTAGTAACAGGAGACCAAGCCTTTAAAAATAATTTGTCACTGCAGACATATGGGGCGTAACCAATAATGGCCACCACTAAAAAAATGAGTTTACAGATATTGCAATTACACATGTTAAAATGTGGCAAAATATTTTTATCTATTTTCCATAACAAACAATTGAAGAAACACAACAAGAACAAAAAGTTAATAAGTACAATTATAATAAAGTATTAGTAACAATGGTCTGTGTTGTTTTATATTTGCACTCTCTCAAAAAAAGTGCATTGTATAAATTACAACAGTCTCGCAATCCCATCGTCCAGCCATAGCAGGAACACGGTTAAAAAGCTTTCCCCACAACTTTTTTTTTTTTTTTTTTGAGCAAACTAACATAACTACTTTTAGTAAACCACACCACCCAATTATGATGACGACTACAATAAGACAATGGAGAAATGAGGAGAGGGAAAAAAAAAAAAAAAAACAGTATGTGTATGAACAAGCGAAAAAAAAGAAACTGAGAGCTGGGATACAAGAGTGCTCTCAAAAGGTATTGCACTCTTCAGGTTACATATTATAGATAACAGAGATGGGCAACTTTACTTACACAAAGACGAGCCCCTTCTCGTCAATATAAAACTCCTCAGCAAGCAGATTAGAGCGCCATTGTTAATCAACCCTGCAATACAATCCATGCATCTACAGCATGATCCTGTCTTTCCCTTTCTTAACATCATGTTCTACTCCATGCCTATTGAGTTTTCCAGCCACAGAAATTGCTCAAATCTTTTCTGGGTGGAGGTACCATTCAAATGAGACACCCTGATCAAAACTATCAACAGTATTTGACCACACATTCCCACATAGATGTATGCAATGTATATGTACACAGCAAAGCAAAAATGTATATACGTAGGTATGCATGTAAATTAGGTGTTGATTTCTGATACACGTGAAGCAATATTTTAACTTTAATGGTTGAAGTTGCTTGGGTGGGCAAGGTGAAGCCCTGATGAAAGTTAATAAACTCATTTGGATTCTGAGTAAATACAAATAAGCCCTTTAATTACATTTCAGACGAATCACAAACACCACCAAATAAAAACATTACTTAAAATCCACAGGCTATCAGGATGTAATCTTAACAATGTAATCTCATATTTCAACATGTTTAATAAATAGACAGGTTGTTTCACTCCTTGAGTCATCCTACAAATCAGCAATACAGGCAGACACAGCAGCAGACAGATAAACTCAAAATCATTTTGTGTTTCTCATTTTTCAAGAATGAGTTAATGTTTCCTTCAGGAGACTGCTTTAATAGTAACAATTCCCAAAGAGTAGTGGTTAATAAAAGCGTAGAATTTCGTGGTAGAACCTTCTTTCTTTTTCAGTGCATCAGTAGACCGAGCACTGTTGCAAATTCAAAGCACTAGTTGCTGATGCAAAGTAAGCGCCTTCAGCATTTTGTTTGTAGCTAGTCTGTGTTTTGACAGAACTGTATAGAATCTGCCTCCTACTTCTATATCTGATTACTGAACAATATATTAAGACAGTCCAAAAGAGGGGGGGGGGTGAAATGGTACTTTTTTTTCTTACATTAAAGCTTAACCTTTTGAATATTTGTGTAATTGATAAAGCTTACTGCAGGTCTTACTGACGGGCTGTATAAATGAATTTGACATACAACCTATGCAACCTTCTGGCTGGCCTGGTGTAATTTTTTACCCACAATCCCTTGGTGTCGTAGTACTTGCTCAGTTGTTCTGGCAGCACATGTTTTGCTTGGCCGAGCTCTGTGTAGGCTGCACCGTAATCGGTACAACGTTAGAGTTGGGTGAAAAGTCAGCATCACCCCGTCCAGAGATCTGTCTCTGAGAAACGATGCGATAGATTGCTAAAAAGGGAAAGGAAGAGAGATTTTGGTTTGCCCAGGTGTTTGGATACATTTCTATTTATGGTATTAAAAATAAATGCACTTCCAGAAACACACTTCGTATATATTTAACAAAAATCTATCGCAAATATTTCCAATATGAGATTTAAAAGAAATATTTGGAGGCTTAAGAGGCTAGTAGCATGGAATTTGCTGCCACCTAATGGCAAACATTTAATTCATTGCTTATATCAAACAGGCTAAGTCTCTCAATATATTTTTTTTTACTCCAACATAGCAACCCAGTAATAAACTGGTTTAGATAGATTTTGGTCAGCTGACCTTCCCTGGACAGATAGGGTGTTGTGAAGTACAGAACTCACCTGTAAGTATGGTCTGAAAAGCAAGTTCTACATTGGAGGAGTCTAAAGCAGATGTCTCAAGAAAGGAAAGCCCATGCTTTTCTAAAATAGAATTAATATATTGCAACAAATTTAGATCCTAGGTAAAGCTGTACAGTTAAATACAATGCATTTATTTCATACAATGATTGATACTGTGAAAGTTTATTACTATTATTTATTTTGTTTATTTACTATTATAATAAACATGATTCAAAGTTAACGATCTGGAAATGCATAGCTTTAATATCATCAAATATTGTTATTACTGGGAAGAGGTTTTAATTTGCGAGGTTTTAAATGACATCTGAGCTGATGCACTGCTCCTATAAACAACAGAGACCAGTACTGCTACTTTGCAAACAGACAGCATGATTGCGATCCGCTCATATGTGGAAATAAGGCTCGTTCTAAAGTAACAACAACAATTCACATACAGGTAATTAGTTACTTTAATTTTACTGATATAAAGAACTGGTATACCATACACAATTACGGCAATAAATTATTTACATTTAATTATAATAAGTAAAGTAATAGGCAGATTTACCTGCAAACGCTTTTGCTTCATCTGTAGGCACTGCCCGCAGGTGACGGAGGTCACTTTTGTTACCTACTAGCATGATGACAATGTTGCTGTCGGCATGATCCTGCAGCTCCTTCAACCAGCGCTCAGCATTTTCATAAGTCAGGTGCTTTGCAATGTCATAGACCAAGAGAGCACCAACAGCACCACGGTAGTACCTGCAACCATCAAAGCCATTATCACCAAAACTGTACTAAAACAGTTTGGAAATCTAAAATACAAAATATTAAGGTTTGTCATTTGCCAATATATAATAGACAGTAGTGATATGCAGTTGTCAATAACGCCATAACATTACAATGTTTTTCAAGAGGGTGGGCTTTATGCATATACAAAGACAGTGGATATAATTAAGTGTACAAGTTGAAAACAAAAGGTTTTACATCTTCTTACTGTATATACAGTAAGAGTTATATTTGAACACATGACTAATACTCACGCTGAAGTAATGGCACGGTATCGTTCCTGACCAGCAGTGTCCCATATCTGGGCTTTGATTGTCTTTCCCTCCACATGAATGCTGCGAGTAGCAAACTCCACACCAATGGTGCTTTTACTCTCCAGGTTAAACTCATTGCGTGTAAAGCGGGACAGTAAGTTGCTTTTCCCAACTCCAGAGTCACCAATCAGCACCACTAAAGGAATTGAAAGATGCAAACTAGTAAGTTTATTTTGAAGAGCACAAAAACAAACATTTTAAATGTCGCTTTTCAGGAGCCTGACATAACTGCACAAATTTTTTTCACAGCACAATTTTCATAAAGTGAGACGGTATGTGGCTTGTTCGAAATGTAATGACCCACATTTTGCTCAGCCATTAACAAAATAGCAAAGCCTATATTTAAAAGCTTGTTTCCCCTACATGTACATGAAGATTTATATTATTCCAACAGATGACATAGCTGTAGTGAACAGGAAAAATAAATCTGGCTTGGACAGTCTTGCCTCATTCAACTCACAACCCAGCTCTGACTCTTTATGAATTATTTCTTTGGACCTCTGTAAAATGGTTTGAGTGGAACAATTTTGAAAAAGATGAGAGCATAATTCATGGATTTTGATCATCGTAACCAACAGATGAAGAGCTGGTAAAGGAGGCATGTACTTGTTTCATGCATGCGTAAGGCCTGCAGGTTAATGAAGACAACGTAAAAAAAATTAAGAGTTTAAGAGAAACATTTATTCATAATGACACCAAATTTAAACTATTCTAAACAAATACATTCTGAAAGAATATAGGGTATTAAATTTTGCACATCCCTGTGTGTTTACAAAAGTGTATATCTGACTGAAGACCCTACAGAGGTCCTGTTAATCATTAAAGAAAATATTCTCCAACACAGACTTGGCACCTAAACATTTTCCACAACTTAAAAGTAAAACATCCAGCATTCCCAAATTAACCACTAGTATGTTGACCGAAAAATATCTACTTTGACTAAAATATGCAGTCTATGGAAACTTAGGCAACTGACTGTTCAGCAGGAGCAGGCTCTAAGTGAATGTGCAAACAATGATTCACTAGCACTGATTGACTCACAATTAAACAGTAAAAGGTGAGGCCGAGGTGGGGCTCCATGTTTAAAAAGAAAGATTTAAGGCATGTCTGCAACACCCCCTGAGACCATCTTGTAAATACATTTGCACAGGATAAGAGAAAGACACATGTAACCAGGCTTTAATCAACAAGAAGATATAATAAATTCACTGCAGTTTTAAACAATGGTCAGTAATCATCCAAGTTTATACAATTATACAGGATGAATACAACAAAAATATATTTTCGAAAACAACTTCACATCTATCAATATGCTTCAGAGTGTATTAATAGTTATGGTTAAACAATTTTTGTTTATTTTAATTTAATATATTTGACCCTATACAGCAGGTAAAATGGCAGTTGCAAGCAAATGTCTAATTTCAATACCTTTTAAAAGCAGCCACACCCAGCTATACCTGTGATATTTAAAAAAGAGCATCGTTTATTTTAATGCATTATAATTTTGAGTTCAATTTCTTGAACTAGACAGTCTGTGAAGCCATTTCAAATCTGTGTTCGTCTTTTTCCAGTGCTCATCAACATGACTATATGAAAAACAAATGCTGCAAAATGCAGGTCTTTCCGGTTTTGTTGCAGCCGCAGCCCTCTGGTCTGAGAACAAAAGCTGTAAATTTTGTTTTTTTAGTTCATCAGGACCTTTTCCCCCTATTCCCTATTCCCCCCCTTAAGCCTTCATTTCATTCACACACACACATATATATATATATATATATATATATATATATATATATATATATATATATATATATATATATATATGTGTGTGTGTGTGTGTGTGTGTGTGTGTGTGTGTGTGTGTGTGTGTGTGTGTGTGTATGGCTGGCTGGCTGGGAAAGATTGAGGAATTCTTTTAACACAGCGCTTGGTAAAGCCTTCCATAAAAAAAGTCTTAGTCTTAAGTCTCAATCTTTATATTCCTCACTGTTTACTGTCAAGTACTCAATTGTGCAACAAACGCATCTTTTTGAAATACGTGTTGAAACTCATTTCACCACTGAATTGTGCCACATCACATTTAACAGCTATGAAGCGCAGTTCAGTGATCATGACTACTTCCAAATCTGTATACTACAACTAAGTACTTAAAACCTAATAGAATTTTATTGTACGGCACAAATACTCCGTTCGTGTCATGTTTTACAACTCGCTTAGTTTAAAAATTGTTCATTCCAACTACTAAGAACGTAAATAAATAAAATAAACAAATATGAATTTGAAAAAAAAAGATGGATAATATAAACAATATACTACAAATATTGTAAACAATATACAGTGAAGTCAGCAGGAAGCTAAACGTAGCTAGGTTACCTAATTTGCTGCAAAGTAAGCAAACGGCGCATGCACGTACATATAGTCCACTACAAGAGTGAAGAAGCAACGAATCAAAAGTGCACTTGGAAAGTGAACAAGATGCCATTTAGGACTTAGCCTCAAGCGCAGACAGGTATCTTGGTCAAAGTTTGAAAAGACACTCACCTTTAAAGAGATAGTCGTACTCTTCTTCTCTACCAGTCATTATTTCTTCTGTTGGTGCAGAAGCCCAGGAGAGTTCAAGAAATTTGAATATGGAGTGTCGTCTTAAAGAGTTAACAAAGGTTTTGGCGAGCTAAGCTAAGCTAACGTCAAAGCAACTTGGCATGAAGTTAACGAGCTTGTCAACGTCAGTTGTGTATCGAACCTAAGAAACGCATACCGTTCGTCTAAACCGTCCAGTCTTTCAAGTAACCGACTATATAAACACTTAGAGATCCCCTGCTTTTTTAAAAAAGGAGCCAAATTAAAATAATTTTTAAAGCTTATCTGTCTGCGTCACTGAATGCTCTGTCCTCCTGTCTCCTACCGCTGTTAACGCAGAAACTCGGCTTTCGCACGGTGAACGCCTGCCACTATCCGAAATCTGATAGGTCTATTCGTCTATCACTCACACAATCAACGCCAACCACAGAGCGCGACGGGTGCAACAGGTAAGCGACGTCACAGCCACAGGTGACTACAGGTAGAAGATGAAGGAGTAAAGTGAATGTCAGCGGAAATGCCACGTAGGAGGTAAAGACGAGGTTATAAAATGGCATCATCATAGGACCGAAAATAACTTTTTGCGTTAGTGCATACTGAGTATTTCATTCTGCAATAGTAGGTCTATTGACATTGTAAGGCGCTTTGTTTCTTAAAAGAGTTTACAGTGATTGGTATGCTAAAGTCGTCATTTGGCAGTCAAATTGTTTTGTTTTATTCTTTTTTTGTTGTTGTTGAAGAAAACCACTCTAAATACCACCCTAAACTACAAGTTGTTTCTTTATATAAAATAATAGTGATTTGAACGTTTTTACCATAAAGTTAATTTACCATTCAGCCGTCACTTTTCCACATTTAAGCAAGATATATTTTCACTTATCAAGATTTCAAGTCATTATCTTCCAATTAATCCTAGAATTTAAATTAAATATTCTGTTATATAATTATACAAATTTCTTATATGCACTCACTTGCTGGTTTTTTCAGGTACACTCAATTATTTCTGCATTAATTTTCCATTTTCTATTTATCATATCGATATTCTTTGTAATTCTACTATTACAGACTGTAGTCTTTTTGTTTAGCTTCATAATTTTTTTTATCCTACCTACTCTGTTCTCGAATGGCAACCCTCCCATCGCCAACTCCACCATGATTCATAACTTCTGCAGTGACGTTTACATGTCAATTGTGTGTTAGTGTGCTGCATAGGTATTAGTGGAGCAGTATGGCTGGAATTACTTAATGTCATAGTGACATGGCTCAATAGAAAACAACCCAACAACCAAAGATCTTCAGCAACCAGTTCCCTTAAGCACTGATGTAGGATTAGAAAATGTCTAACACAAACTGTATAGTGGCAAATATGTTACTGTATGATTTAACATTTAGAAGGTGGAGCAAAACAATAAAAGTGTCTAACAGAGCGCTCAATGAGTGGATACTGTATTTAAAAATATTTGCAGAATTGCTGTGTCTGATCCAACCTTATCAGCAAGAACACCAAATAATTTAATTGGAAATATTAAAGGAAATATAAATTAGCTAACCTTCTTGCATTGAAGTCAACACAATGAATGTACTGTGTGCGTTATTTACAGAAAATAAACTGACAGTTGTTTACAAAAATGAGCAACAAATTACTGTGAACTTAAACATTGTATTAATAATATATCTATTATATCCAATCAAATCAAGTTTAATAAAAAAAAAGAATATCCTATATAAAGATAATAGCTATAACTTACCACAAAGTATTTTGTTTGTAGATTAATTTGGTGTATATTAAAATTATGAATGTTTTTTGAATGATTTCTTTAGTAATTGTCATCCCACAATTTCTTTTATACAAAAAATTGGTACAGGTTTGGCCCTTTATATCACAGAGTCATATAATAGTTTATTGATAATTTATCACGTATATTTCAGAATGACTTTTAAAACAAACAGAAGAAATCATTAAGCTAGTTTTACAAAGTATATCTGGGGTAACTGACACTTGCTATAACAAAGCAACAATTTATGAATATGTAATTAAGAATTAAATAGGTTTACCTCTTTTAGTGTAACCTCTTTTTTTATATAATTCTTTTTATCCAACTTAAATTGAAATTATACTAAATATTGCTATATGAATTGACAATTACATAAATAAACATATCTTTCATATTCATAATGGCAGTTACATCGCAAGGTTAATAGTGTACTAGTGTGACAGAGGAAATGTAACACTTATAAACCCATTTAGAGCTACAAGTACAAGAATACTTTCTTATACATATAGAAATCACACACCTATAAATACCTATGGCAATGTCAGTCAGCAAACAGTGTTTCTTTTTTTAATTTATATTGAATGATGAAATAACAGCAGGTCCTTTTGCTTTTGACAACATCAAGAGAGTAAAGTGATCCTCTTGAATCTTTACTAATCTGCCATGTCCGGTTTCTCTAGAAATTTCTTACAGATTTTTACAGCATGGCTTCTTCTCCTCCTGAGTGTCTGTTGACGCAGCACTGGTATTGGACAGTGATACAGCTCCAGGTGACCCACGTGTGACTTCTTTGTTGCTTACTTTTTTGTGGATTTCTGCAAGAGTCAAATGATTAGTCTGCTATTTAACAGAACTGTTTATTGTTTTTTAATGAGCTGTTATTTTTTTAAGAAAAATTGTCTTTTCAAACTGCATTCAAATTCAACAAGCAAGTGCATGATAAAAAAATATATACACAGAAATATGAGAGGTGGTGTTGACAGTATACACAGCATACCCATCAAGACGTTGTTGAAGGCAGCCTCAACATTTGTTGACTCCAAGGCTGATGTTTCCATGAACAGCAAACCATTTTTTTCTGCATGTGTGAATATGAGATTATTATTTACACCAGTGGATATGATTTTCATAAATAATATGCACTGGCATTTAGAAGGTTGAAACTAAGCAAATGTGTTTAAATTGGAAAATAATACAACTTTTCTTACTGTAAAAAAATGTTTTTAACAAGATCATAACAGTATGTATTTCTCTAGACTGTTTTGTTTATTATATATCCATTAATACATTTAACATTTACAGCAATTGTAGCTTTGTAGAAAATTTGCATGTGTTTTATATTCATTTATATGTATTTATTGATTGGAATCAAACCCATGTCATCTGTAGAATTGTTAGTAGTAGTACAGTGGTGCAACTATCTTGTAATTTTTTTGCATCTTGTGGTAAAAACAGCAGCAGTTCATTGAGCTAATTTTCTTATACTAAGTAGCTATTCTTATTTTATTCTTTAAAAAAGAAAGCAATAAATGAAAGTACATTATTGTCCAGCATACTTTCATTTCTGAGAGTGTATAAAACCCTTGAAACTTATGAAGCAGATTTTTAGTTTTGGACTGCTTGTCTACATTTGTATCAATAAACATTAATTCTCAGATTAAATACCAGCAAAATCCTTTGCATCTTCAGTGGGCACAGCACGTACTGATTCCAGGTCAGATTTGTTGCCAACCAGCATGACCACAATATGAGGGTCTGCATGGTCATAAAGTTCCTTCAGCCAACGCTCAGCACTCTGGTAGGTCATGTGTTTTGAAATGTCATAAACTAGTAGTGCTCCAACTGCACCCCTATAATAGCTGAAACAGAGATAAAAGGGGAAAAAAAGAATCTTAAACAAACTAATCTAAATGCGGCAGTACTGTCCTGGTATTGTTCACTATTCTGTTGTCTTGAGGCTTACATTACATTAGATTACATACAATTCATGCATTTGAATTGTAATGTACTTGATTGGTTGTTTTAGCCATATACTGTTTGTAAGATAAGCCCCTTCTGGTTTATTCGCTCTATGCTCTATGTAAAATAAAACGATGCAACATTCAGTTGTTTTTAATGTAAATCATAGAATTCTTTAATGTTACAAATGCAACTCTTTAAATTACTTGAATACATTTGGTTAACTACCAAGATACAATCAAAAATAACTTTATTATTTAAGGTATAATTTGGGTATTGTTTTCTAAGTAGGATCAATGTCATTATGAGAAATTGAATAATTAAGAATTGACTTATTTTTTATTACTGTGCAGTGTGACACTCGCAAAGGTAAATAATATTTAGGTCCACTGATTACCTGCTAACAAAGAAAGACCATCTATTTAATAAAACAAACTCTACAAAGCCTTTTGTCATATAATTTGTAATGCCCACTACTCACGCAGAGGTAATGGCTCGATATCGCTCCAGCCCAGCTGTATCCCAGATTTGGGCCTTAATAGTCAGACCATTCAGCTGAATGGTCCTAGTGCTGAACTCCACTCCAATGGTTGTCCTGCTGTCATGGTTGAACTCATTCTTGGTAAAGCGTGAAAGCAAGTTGCTTTTACCTACACCAGATTCCCCTATGAGAACCACTAGGAAGCAAACACAGAGGAGAGGATTAGCATCTTGCTCCAGGCATAAACATGCATGCATTGTTTAGTAACATTGTGCAGTCCAAATCCAGTAGAGGCTGACCTAAATTGGGTCCAGTGCAATCTTTGCTTTGAGCTTATGAGTCATTTAAGATGCTGTGTTAGTAAGGATGAACAAATTAAAATACCAGTTATTATTCCCTCCCTGTAATTAAGGTTGTTGTCCAGGCAAGCCAGGGATAGTTGAATGTTTCATAACACCTATGTAGAATCTCTGAATTACACATCCCTTAATACAGTAAGATTAGTTAGACTAAAAATCATAGTAATTAAATCAAGATTTAGATGCTTCTTAAAACTTTACCTGCTGCTTAAAAATCATAGGATGCATGCTTAGCTCACACAAAAAATGTAAGATACTTTCAAATATTTGTCATTGCTTTCAGTCATAATCAGAACTATTAACAAATAAATAATAAATAAACAAATGTACATAGGATGAAGGAAATGTCAGAAAGATAATAGACCTGATACATGTTTGAGTCATTCTTGCTAAATAAGCTAGTAAGTTTAGAGTTAAAACACCTTCTTTACTCAACAACCTACCTTGTGCAAACACCATTGAAGTTGCTATGGCAAATCAAGAATTGTGACCTTGGAGCATTTTCTGGAGCTCCTGTTTATGTGTGTGGTGAAAAACAAAACCCTGACAAAAATAACCAGCTTGTGAAAAACAGACGGCATCTGATGTATGTAAAAGCTTTTTGTTTTGTTTACATATTAAACTGAAGTTCATATAATGGTATGTGGTACAACATACATTTTACAGGGTTTCTTTATATAGCATGTGCACATATTGTGCAGGTACTCCTGAAAAACAATTTAGCCAGGAATATGGCACAATGTGATGTGCTTAATGTTTGTCTTTCCTATTGAAGGTAAATTTGGTAACAGACCATAAACAAGTGCCATGCAAATTGTGGACCTAAATTACCATACACCTGCCTCAAATAGTTTCAATATTGTTATCCTGGGTTATAAACACTATAAACACTTGCTACAACCTAAATATTTTTGTGTAGCTCTCGTATTTTGTCATGGTTTGTGACATACAAGTAATATTCCTTAAATGAATCTGTAGGCCCTGTTTGGAGAAGGCCTTTTTTCCTGCACAGCTGTGCCCCGCATGAAGCAGAATCCATAATATTGTGCTTTCACTAACTTGATGTTAAGAAACACCTGATTACAACTTGATTGGGAACAGCTTTTTACAAATAGATTAAAAATTCAGGGCGGCATGGTGGTTTAGTGGTTAGCACATTCGCCTCTCAGCGCTAAGGATTCCCGGTTCCAATCCCAATCTGGGTGGAGTTTCCATGTTCTCCCAGTGTCCAAAAACATAGATCAAGGTAAATTGAATTCTCAAAAATTGCCCCATATAGTGTGTTTGTGTCTGTGTGAGTGAGTGTGTGATGGATTGGTGCCGTCCTGGGTGTATCTACCCAGCACCTGAAACGTTCTCCCCTGGATGGGCTTAGGCTTAAAGCTCCCAACCATTAATAACAAAAATGCAACTATCCAACTTTAATTAGGTTTTGGTTAATTAGCTGCTATGGGTACATTGCACTTTTCAAACTTATTTAAACAAAATTATACATCTAAGAGTATTAATACATCTAAGTGCTGACAGAAAAAGCAGGAAATCAAGAGACAAGAACATTGCTGCTAAAATCTTGCAGTGACTTAATTTCTGCACAGTAGAATCCTAGAGGCAAATATTGAAAAATATATAGTTTAATATTTCTTTTATGTGCTGCTACACCCTGTACAAACAAAGGAGGGGTTTTAATAATGTGGTCATAAAATGCACAACCGGCAGAAACTCCTACATCTGAAGCTTTCTCTATATATATATTAATAAAACGGTTTATAAATGGACTGACATTGTGCACAGTACCAGATGGGCAGCAGTTACTATGGATCTAAAAATGTAGTCATATATGGTATTCAATAAATAAATAACTTAAAACGTGCATACATTTTTAATTGTATGCATTTTTAAAGAATTATATTGTATAATACATTTAAATTATGTATTTCTGCAGAGGACCCAAAACAGATACAAACAATATTCGAGTTGTTTTTGTGCAAACTAAATTGTGTTTAAAAAAAGTCAAAGATGACAAAACATCAATGAATTAATACTTGGACAGTGGCTTTGTCATATCCTACGTGAATATTAGATTATGGTAAATGTCAAAAAAAAAAAACTAGACTACTAATGTTAAACTGTAAGACAGTTGTAAAAACATTTCTATAAGCATGCATCAAAGAGAGGATTCAATTAAAAACAAATGCAGAAACAAAGTATGCTTAAATAATAGGGGGAGAACAAAGAACCCACCTTTAAAGACAAAGTTGTAGGCCTCGTCTGACCCCATTCTCAGTCCTCACATTAGTTTCTCTTTCTCAAAATCTTGGTAAGTGCATGAGTCAGGATCCGAAAGTATGAGGGAGGAAGACGAAACAGAGATGACAAAACACTCCCTAGACACTGCCAGAAGTACAGCAAGAAGAAATGAACAAAGGCACTAGTAAGGATTCAGCTGGCTGTGTGTTTAGGTGACAAGTTGACTTGTGAATACAAGGAAGTAGCTGTAATGTGAGGTTTGGCATTTCCGCTGATAAGTGAACTCGGAAGGGTGGGAGGTGGGGTGTGACTCAATTCGAAGCAGGTTAAACCAGTAGGGCGAGCACAGGTGCAGTCATATGAAACCGCCTCCACTGCTACACCTGCTTAGCCAATGATGAGACAGAACCACCCAAGACCCGCCTTTTCAGTGATTTTACGAGCTAGCCCTATACTGCATGTCCAAATGGATGTACAACATCCATTTCACCATTCATCAAAAAAATATATAAAATTTATTAAAAGCAAATACATATATACTTTTTGAAAATAGAAATAAAACAAAGACATAAAAAGACAATATTCACAATGTTTTCAGTGCCACATTTTTATTAACATTATAAATTTAGGACAAAGAAGTTGACTGCTGTGGCACACTCCCTTTCTTATAAATTACCTTTACAAAAGGTAAAGTAGCATTATTTCTCAATACAAGACTTTACCTGATCAAAAGTAACTGATCACACTAGCTTGTTTTAGCTGTTCATGATGCCATATATTTTCAATACGCGATATACTTACTGGACCATGCAGATAAGACCTGTAATGTTTTTTTTAAATGCTTACTAAATGTGGCCTTAATAGTAGCATCATTTTCTAGTCTTTAGGTAACAAACATGTTATGCAATGACAAATGTCGGCTTTCGCAACTTACCTCATTATCAGTTTGGAAATTTACTGTCTTTCACTAAAAGAGGCTGCAACATGGACTCTGATCACAGCAGATTTTGATGGTCTTTTAGATTAAACTATATGTGATGTACAGAAACAAGATAATTTATCTAAAGGTTGCTGTTAAGTATACAATTCTATAGCGAAGCATTACATTTCCCAACATATGCCGTGAGTTAACAAAGCTGGAACTTCTACTATATTTTATATATATATATATATATATATATATATATATATATATATATATATATATATAAAAATATTATATATTATTTCTGCTAAATGACCATTCAAAATAATGGCTAAAAATATATTTTTTAAATAAGACAGCTTAAATTGATATTAAAATCAAAGCAATACCAGAGCAATGTACAAAAAACAAATGTTTATTTTTAACAAATATGGGAAGTAAATTGGTCATGAAGAACATCCACTAAATGGTATTGCCAAACAGTAGAGATCCTGTTGTAAGATTTAGACATTAAAATTTTAATTTTGAATGACATACAGTACACTTAAATTTAATGGGATGCTTATGGAGAATAATCTCAGCAAATGAATAATAACAGAGAAAAATAACATAACAGGGCCAACATTGATAACACAAGTAAATCCCAAAGAAAACGATTTCAAAACTGGCCTCCTATGATGCTGCCACTTGTGTCAAAGGTTCTTGAAGATACTCCACCAGGGCCTCCGCCTAAAACACAACCCATGATTTTTTTTATATAAATATATTTTATTCATATTTTTCACCACATGTAAAACCTTTGTTGATACAGTAATAGTATTTACCTTGGCTTTAAGCATCCCAAAACCCACAGTCTCCTTGGCATACATGCATAGCAATAAGTTTGCAACTCTGGTAATGGCCACTCTGCCTTCCTGTAACCACAAGGATTATTTTTCAGTTTGGACCTTAAGCCTAATATAAAAAAATAACTAAATTGATTCAAATTTCACTGCAAAAAGTATTGCACCATTTTCCTCAGGACTGAGAGTAAATTTAAAACTAATTTTGGAATTGTTTATCAGAATCAGAAAACTTATTTTCTCAACCAATTAAAGTCATAAATACACTTATATCAAACAAACCTTTTTAGTTGTATGTTATAAACTAAATGATCAATTCTAATGACTTTAACATCATACCATACAGTCCATCAAAATGAACTTCAGTTTGTCCTCATTAAAGGCTTGGTGTCCATTTTTGTCATAGGCTGCCCAGATATTACTGGCAATGGCTGCTGTGACTCGGGCATCTGTATCTCCATAGCCAGAATATGCCAAAAGTGACCCCTCATTATTAAGTAATCTAAATTAAACATAAATATATTTGGTTAGACAAGCAACAACAACAACAAAAAAAAGAACAGTGCTTGCGTAAAAAACACCTATTAATATTACTTACTCTATTTAATGTAATGTTATATAGGTTATATAAATATATATATATATATATATATATATATATATATATATATATATATATATATATATATATATATATATATATAGGATATATAAGCCACAATCAGACAATGTTCTTAAATGACCAATTCCTCAAATGGGCCAAAAGAAGGCATATGCAGTTAATATTCCTGTGCTAAATATTTCCTACAAGATTGCTAATACTTTTATAATTAACTTGTGCATATCTAAAGGTGGCTGCACGGTGGCTTAGTGGTTTAGCACGTTCTCCTCTCAGCGCTAGGGATTCCCGGTTCGAATCCCCATCTGGGTGGAGTTTCCATGTTCTCCCCGTGTCTGCGTGGGTTTCCTCCCACCGTCCAAAAACATGGATCAAGTCAATTGAATTCTCAAAATTGCCCCATATAGAGTGTGTCTGTGTGAGTGAGTGTATCCAGCGATAGGTTGGCGTCCTGTCCTGGGTCTATTTGCCCAGCGCCCGAGACGTTCTCCCCTGGATGGGCATGGGGAACCCCCCCGCGACCGTAATATAGGATAAAGCGGAAGATAATGAATGAATGAATGAATATATATCTAAAGGTTTGGACACATTGCTGAATCAATACAGAAGCATCACTTTTCCTAATAATATTAACAGTGGGTGATCTTTTGTGCTAAATAATGTATATTGCTAAAATAGAACACAACTCTCGAAGCTGTTAATGACTTATTACAAAATAATTAAAACTGAATAAACCTTTAAACACAGATCTTGTACGTTGGTGTAAACCAGGTAGCTAAGGGCTATATACTATTTTGGCTAAAATTCAGCTGTACTTACAACGTGCTTTGTACTCCGTTTGTATTTGCCTGACTGAGCACCTGCGTTAATGCTTTTGGACGTAACATGTTAAAGCTGTAACTACAAACTAAATACCCAATTACGGTTCTAAACGTTTGTGGCTTACGCTAACTCCATGAATGTCAGCTGACACTGACTAACGGAAGTACTCTTTCAACAATAGAGAAGGGAGTTATGGGAATTGTAGTCGAAGCTTCAAGGCACGCTCAAGCCATTTGACAGTTTCCGAACATTCCGAGCGTTTGATTTTAAAAACTTGGATATCTTAATTTTCATTCATTCATTATCTTCCGCTTTATCCTATATTAGGGTCGCGGGGGGTTCCCCATGTCCATCCAGGGGAGAACGTTTCGGGCGCTGGGCAGATACACCCAGGACAGGGCGCCAATCTATCGCTGGGCACACACTCACTAACACAGACACTCTCTACATGGGGCAATTTGGAGAATTCAATTGACTTTGATCCATTGTTTTGGACTGTGGGAGGAAACCGGAGAACCCGGAGGAAACCTACGCGGACATGGGGAGAACATGGAAACTCCACCCAGATTGAGATTCGAACCAGGAATCCCTAGTGCTGAGAGGAGAACATGCTAACCACTAAGCCACCGATATCTTAATTTCATTCATTCATTCATTATCTCCCGCTTTATCCTCTATTAGGGTCGCGGTGGGGTTCCCCATGCCCATCCAGGGGAGAACGTCTCGGGCTCTGGGCAGATAGACCCAGGACAGGGCGCCAATCCATCGCTGGGCACACACTCACTCACACAAACACACTCTATATGGGGCAATTTTTTGAGAATTCAATTGACTTGATCCATCTTTTTGGACTGTGGGAGGAAACCGGAGAACCTGGAGGAAACCCACGCGGACATGGGGAGAACATGGAAACTCCACCCAGATAGGGATTCGAACCGGGAATCCCTAGTGCTGAGAGGCGAATGTGCTAACCACTAAGCCACCGTGCCGCCGATATCTTAATTTTTTTAATCTAATATAAATAGTGTATATATAGTACTGCTGTTTCATATTGAAATAGATGCATTGCCTTTATTTTGGAGAAACTGCTTTTTTTTTTTTTTTTTGAGCGTCAAATATATCCAGCATCTATTTTGATCAACAAGTAGGTCTTGGTTTTTAAACCTTTCATTTGTTCCCAACATGTGTCCAGCAACATACACCATTACCACATGGTCCTACCAAATAAACTTACACTCCTAAACTTACACTCCTAAAAAAAAAAAAAAAAAAAAAAAGTAACCATTGACTAACATGACATTTCAAATCTCACTTATAATTTCCATAGCCATCTATACAGCTGAAGAGTAATTAATCATCAGCATGTTATAATGCACAAGCAGGGATTCCAACAAATTCCTCAAAACAAGAAGGAAGTCTTTAATGACATACAGAATCAATGATAACCTTTCTACTTAAAAATCCATCTCTGGTGGGTGTTTAAATGAAATAAATTCTGGACTCAAATAAAGCTCCATTATGGAGTGCATCTCACTTTGTTGGTTTTGGACAGGAGTCTTCCGGCAACCTTTTCAGAAAGCTTGCAGTTATATAGTAAGCATCTGCTTGTACAAAAAGATCAAATCAATGTTTGCAATTCCCCAACACTTATATTTTTCGTCACTCAAACCACCCCGTATTGTGCATTGGGTCAGAAAAAGTATTAAGGAAAATACTAGTCTGATTTTACTGGAGAATGCCGAGGGGTACACAGATATTTAGGAAATATTTAAAAGTATACATCATTTTCAAAGTACTTTTAATAAAAAAAACAAACATGTTAAAATTTGAAATTAATACCCAAAGTATAACCAATTTAAGATTTATATTAGTATAAGGGCCATTTAAGGAAGGCACTGCACTTTTAGCTTTAGTTTTTTACAAAAAAAAAAGTATTGAAAAAGAAGTGTTTGGACAGATGTATATGGAAGTAAAAGTAGTTCTGCCATTCTACAATTAGGGCCCAAACACAATCAGGAAGACAGTGTGGTAAACATTACCTCACAGCAAGAAAAAAAGGTCTCGTTCTTGCAATATAAAATTGCATCGAGAGGTGTCGGCCCTGCCATTGCCTGGCAACCTGTCCCTGTTCTTTTCTTTTAAAAAATATTCAAACAACTACTCAATCAAACTACTGCTCAATCACTACTAGCTCCAATTTGTTCTTCATAGAAAAAAAGATACACATGCCAACTCAAATGTAAGTTCAGATTATTGCAATGTAATTCATCAAATAAGAAGAGTGGATTATGAACATGCAGCAATAAAGTTGAACATATTTTAATGATCACAATCAAAACTCATCCATTAGTTCCATCAGAATTCTTGATTAGCACTGAAGACTTGTGCACAGAAAAGCTAGCATTACAGTCATGCTATTGCCAGGTGTAATGCTAGATCAACAGTAGAAAGCTGGATCTAGCACAAATCTTTTCCACACACTAGATAACTTCTGCCAAAAAGTTTTGATTAAAACGAATGGTTTGCTGGGTTCAGCATTGCATTGAAGCTGAGAAACTGTTTTATTGATGCATTTTTACAATCTTACCCCATTACCACAAGGTCTTACCATATTCATTTACACTCCTAATATGGCAAAAAGGACTAAATAGATGACATTTCAAATTTCACTTTTAAATTCCATACCCATCTCCACAGCTGAAGAGAAAGCAATCATCAGCGTGATGTTATACTGCGCAAACAGGGATTCCAACAACTTCCTCTTATTAGATTTTGATTGATGTTAAAACAAGGAAGTCTTTGAGCACTGAATTGTGGAGTAGCGATAAGGGAGTAGGAGGTAATCTCTAGTTCTCTGCAATAAATACTGGTTTAGTCAGGAATGATGTAGGAGACGGAGAGGAACAATTAAATGAGCTAACCATCCACTTGATAGACTGAGACACATCTTCCTTGTGAACTGCTATTCTTTTCTATTCCCCAATATAAACCATGAAGTAGTGCCTCAAGTGAATATGCATCAATTACAAGGAATGATCACCTATGTCTGGTTCACAGTATCATCCCACTTTATGAGGGAGTATGGTAAGGAATTAACAGGAGAATTAGCTTGATGTCATTCCATCACAATCTCTTTTTCATTCAATGGAAACGATTTTGAAAAAAAAAATCCAAATTTCCTAAGATTCTTAGATCAACCACGCAGAAAGAAGAAGTAACTGCAGTCTATTTATCAGATATTAGGTGATAAGGGACTGTGTTTGTGACTTGTCTCTGTTTGTGATTAAGGTGGTGCAATTAAGAAGGCTGTGAGCCAAGCAGTCTTTCGATGGCCGCGTTGATATCTCCTCCTGTTGCGATGAGAGCTTGCAGATTGGCTTCTCGGTTAATGAAACCCATTGCACTCAGTTGTTCCAGCTGCTGCTGAAAACGCACCTCTGGAGTCTGGGTCTAAAAGAAGGTTTAAAAAATAAATAAATAAAATAAAAAAATAGCGACTAATATGGAAATAAGGAAACTCAAATTTCCATTCACCTCTTGCAATTAGTACCCACTGAGACAACGCACCACCACATTGGACATAATTTAAATGCTGGCTTTGTTACAATATGTTTATATGTAATTTGAGTCACATCATATGTGGATAAAATTGAGAATGTATGTTCGTAAGTGCCAAAACATATTTAATCATTAATTCCCCTCAAACCAGTTGAATTTAAAACAAAGACTTTTGCACTATAACTTTACTATAGTGTGTGATCTGAAATGGTTTAAATTATTATAATGCCGAACAGTGCCTAGTCCATATGAAAGTTCACTAAAAAAAAGAGTGGAAGAGAAAGTTCAAAAAATGTTTTAAACATGCAACTTTCGAAGAAACAAGTTTAGAATGATGCTCTGATCTAAGCAAGGTGCTGCTGGTTCAAAAGGCTATCAACGTTTTAAATTTCTGCACAATACTCAGGGGGCTATTAAAAGCCTTTGAAGTCAGTTGTATACTTTTTCTACAGTGTTCTAAGAAAGATAGCTTTTAAAAGCACTTTGATAAATCCAACAAATCATTCATGGACTGTCAAAAGATATTCCTAGGTTACCAAAACCTCTAAAGTTGATTTCAGTTGTGTTTTTCTTATTTGGCTTTAGTTCAGATGTTGTGCTTTCATGTCAGATACAGATGACTTGTTTTGCCTGCTAATTGATTTAATTTGCCAGAAAGCACCCACCATTGGTAAAATATTTAGGCAGATAAAATATATATACCCAACATTTGCATTAATCTGAAGTATCGAACAGTTTATTTAAATGCGGAACATTTAGATAATGGAACCCTATAATCACTGAAAACGAACTAGAGAATGGGTCATAAACGGCACAAAAACTGATGGATTAGTCTTTAACTTTACATCTACAAGGTGCATTAATAAGGTGTGTGTAAAATTAGACCCAATGTTTACAAAACTGAAATGAAGAGGATGTGATGTTTGTGACTGAGCAGTGTAAGTGTATGGCAGTCCTGTAAAGTAATTATTTGCTAATGGCTTAATGTTTATATGCAAACATTAAGTCATATGACTCTTAACCTAAAACAAACCTAGGTACCATGTATTATTAAAAACTTTTACTAAAAAAAATAGCATACTTCACCCCCCTAGTACAAGATGAATTATTTAATAATAATTATTATAAATTAAAATTAAAGAAATAATTTTACAACTATTCATTTATACTGCATAATTGTTTTGTTAATTAAATGAATGATGTGTTTACCGATGCGCTTCCACCAGCAAACATCTGTAGCATCTGCTGCATGAGCTGCTGTTGGGTGGAGGAGTTAGTGCCAGCACTCGGGGTAGAGCCTTGCCCAGAGGAGGGAGGTGGTGCATTTTCAGATGTCACATTAATTCCTGTTGGCACTCCAAAAGGAACTCCACTGGTACTGAGACTTAAAGTAAGAGACATCACTCATTATTTTATTCTAAAACCTTTGTTTGAATCAGTGTTATCAATAATCAATCTGAATAGGAGTTTCGGTGAACCCTCTAAAAGTTTGAGGCAAAAATCTAAGAGAAAACCTCAAACCTGGTTCCTAAATGTGTGATGAGTTGATATCCAGAACCATTACCCATATATAGATAGACATTGCCTTACATATGGCATTGAAACAGGGGCTTTAGTATAATGAATACCTGGGCATGAGACCCGGAGCTTCATTCTGAAGGGTCTGCAGGCCTTGCTGGATCTGCATTAGAGCCTGCATGGCTCGTGGGTTTGTCATCACTGAGAGAGCTTCAGGGTTTTGCATCTAGACAAGATAATTAAATAAGTTAAGCTAAAATGCAGGCATTTTAATTTACCGAATACCTATAAGCCATAAAAAAAAGAATTATTGCAGGGAATTTGTTTTAGCTGGTAATAATCACTTAACTTTAACTAATAAAATAGAATTAAACTTCAACGAAACTAAGAAACACTAACTTCTTTGAAGTAATGTTATCAGGAATCACACTATAATTTTTATATATAAGAGTTGGTCAGCAATATAAATAAATCCTCACAAATTGCAAAATTACCTGCTGTAGAAACACAGGTAGCTGATGCCTCATCTGTTCCTGCAACTGGGGGTTCCCGGCAAAAAGAGGGTTGTTCATCAACACCTGACCAAAACAGCCACAGCATAAAATCACCATCTGAGCATTAACTATATTGAATAAATGCAAGTAAAGCAAGTAAAGTTTATTACTAGAATTTTAAAGTATATGTCTGAAATATGTAACAAACATAACTTACTTGTGAGGCAACCTCAGGATTCTGTGCCAGAGACTGCATCATACTTCGCATGTAAGGCGCAGAGAGCATGTTCTGCATCAGTTGTGGGTTCTCTGATATCTGTTGCATCAAGCTTTGCATGCCTGGACTGTTAAAAATACCTAAATCACAAAAATGCATAAGAGAATATTTTAATAATATTCAAGTTAAGTAATATAAAATTTTAGCAACACTGTATTTATATCCACAACCATCAACAGTTAGAACTATTGTATACTATAATAACACACACACAGAAGCAGTCACATTTCATCAGAATAAAAACATTTAAAATGGTTAAAGAAGATTGCTGGTTGTACCAGAGCCCAAGTTGGCAGAGCTGATTCCTAGGGGGTTTGAAACACTGGGGGTTGTGGAGCTTGTGGTAGAGGTGGTGGAAGTGCCAGTCCCAGAGGAGCCCGTCTCAGGGGGTCCCCAAGGATTTGGCAGTGGCTCTCTGTTCTCTGTCCTAGAGGGCTGAGCCCCTGATCCATCTGCGTTGCCACCCAAGGCTGAGAAGGGATTATTTCCAAACTGCACAAAACAGTGGAACAAAACATCAGTCATCTACACTGGTAAACATTCAAACATGCATTAAGTAGATAAATAGAAAATTTTGACAATCTTTGTAAATAAATAAATAAATAAATAAGAACCACACCTGTTCTCGTGCAGCACTAAACATGGGTTCCTGGATGTCTGTGTACATCCTTCGAAGGGCATTGTACCCTCCAGGGATGCTCTCCAAGTTGCTAAGCGCCCGGTCTTGATTACGCATCATTTCTTGCATCATGGCTGGGTTCCTTGCCAACTCCATTGTCTAAATAGAGATAAAGTAAAGCACTTAATCTCTTAAACAATTGAAGTAAAAGCTCCACAGCACTAACAGCCATCAACTCAGTATGTATAACTGAAGTGAACAGTTCTACATAAAAGATTGATGTCTTAATTGCATATTCCACATAGCCATGTTTCATTTCTTCAAATGTTTTACAAAATTACTTTTTACAAAAAAAAGATGATTTGTTGAAAATTAAATTCCAAAGAGCAAAACTTCTAAGGAATACTAATGTCACAATATTAAACCCTCCTGCCACTGCTGTATGGAAAACTGGCATGTGACCTCTGAATGCAGCATTAGATTTCCTGATAAATTTTAGTCTGATTTCACATCAAAAAAGAAAACTCAAGTGATGCGTCTGACTTCAAATGGGACTTGTCAACAGTATATCAGAAATGATGGCATGAGAACAAGGGTAATAGGCTCATCAGGTACCTGTCTCATCAACTCAGGGTTATTGAGCATGTGTGAAATTTCTGGGTTTCTCTCCATTAACTGTTGCATCTGTGGGTTGGCCATGATCATTTGCCTCATTAGGTCTGGGTTGGACATCATGTTCTGAACCAAAGGATTCTCCATGATCTGTGAGAGCATCTCAGGATTTGACATAAGTTGCCTTTGCATTTGCTGCTGGAGCTCCATGAAGTTGGAAGAGCCCATGCCCAGGTTACTCAAACTAGACAGATCACCAAATCCACCTGAATTCAACACAAAGGCAATAAAATTAGGCCTATATTTTGATTCAAGTCATGTTTCAAATATAATATAATACACTTTTGGTTTAGTAGTCATGCACATAGTAGGGGTAATATTTTGATAAAATGAACAGAATCTAAATCATTAAAATGTGTAAGACATAATAAGATTGATTTTTCAATCTTATTTTGTATTAAGAAAGAAATATTATTTCATATAAATATGAATTAGAGGTTTATACATATCAGCAAAACATATGTGGAGTTCTGCAATTGAACTGTGTCCTTACTAAATAAATTGGCTGGCTGAGAGGGGGCTGTAGATGGCCCACTGCCCTGTGTTGGACCCAGGTTGGCAGCTGGGTTGGCATTAGCACTGCTTGCATTTCCACTGCTGACCTGCGACGTACCAGAGCTTGACGAAGTGGCGGTGGAACTGCCACCAGTGGCCCTGGAAAGGAAGGATAGCCATGTATAAAGTAAAAAAAATATATAGTGCATTAAGACTTGTCTTAATTGGTACCATAAACTTAATCAAAATATTAAGACCAGTCAGAAAAGTTTAAATTTAATGCTAGAGTTGTAAATTTGCAGACAGCTTACTTTTGTGCAGTTTTGATGACCAGATGAACTGTGAGACCATCCTTAATGCCGTGCTGAGTAAGTGTGTCTCCATCTTTCAGAATTTTACCCGCAAAGATCAAAACTAACTGGTCCTGCTTTGCCTTAAACCTTTTCGAGATTTCTTCTTTGAACTGAAAAAATAAGATATGTTATATACATATAAATACACATTGAAACTGTAAGGCAGTATGGCTGTGTAATTGTCAGTACAAAGGAACCAAAAGCAGAATTATTATCGCCATTATCACAGGGCAAAATATAAAAGGCAGAAAACTGTATTATGTTTACAAAAAACAAGTACAAAAGAACTAAAAACAGTTCTGTAGAAGTGCTATAAAAAAATAAACATTAGGAAAATTTAGACACGAAAAAAAAAAAAAAAACATTCAAGCCAACAGCAACATTTTTTTTTAATTACTATTAATAGGGCGTTTTTCACAGATTTATTTCTTGATTTGCTGAATACATCAAGCAAAAGGTGACTACTTCACAAACAATTAAATATAAGATTATAAACTAATAATAATAATTTAAACAGCTTTTTAAAGTAAAATTGTTTTAAGAACTTATGTATTAAAGCAGCGACCAGTGAGTGCAGTCCTATCAGCTTGTCTTTTCAAATATTTATTGCAGTTGGTCAAATGTCAAGGTTTTTGTTGTTGAGGTGTCCTGGCAAAAAATCTCTAATCACTTAAGATATGAGCTGTCGGAAAAGTGACAAAGTATACTGTAATTTTGGGGTTTCATATACTTTCCCATACTGTATGAGACAGATATCGGCTAAGAAATCTAAACAATCACATTACTAAGCTAGTAAAAAAAAATCTGATCATGAGTGTTTTGATACTAAAAAAAACACAATTAAACACTTTAAAACAAAAACTTTGAGATAAATTTGCCAATCCCACCCCCTCCCTCCCACACACACACACACACACACACACACAGGAGAAAAGAGCAGGAGCTTTTCGGATGTTCAGCTTCCAGAAACTTCCTTAAACATGTCAGTAATAAACCGAAAACAAAAACAGTGGAGTTAAATGAATCGCTTAACAGGACAGATTTATCGTCACTGCAAACTAGGAATTACAGTCTTGAATAAACAGAAACGTTTGCAAATAACTGTAAAATACAAGACGTTTAGAAAGAAGCGATGCATTGGCCTTAATCAGGGAAATAAGTAATAAAAAAAAAACTTAACTCTCGCAGGGAAAATGAGCTAGAACATTCTACGCGACCCCTGCTATTTACATGAAGCCAATCCGACCAAATTTGATGACACAAATTAGCGATGTCACACATAAGACGTGTAATAGATTATAATGTGCGCGTTCTTTTGAAACTCACAGCGTTGATATTTTATTCGTTAATATTGTTGAATACGTTACCGACAAAAAAAATATATTAGACCGTCTAGTGCCAAACGAGATTCAATCCTAAACCGCATTACGTTCACCACACAACCGCCCTGTGTATTATTCGCGATGCAGCGGTCTAGGGCACTACGTGTCTTAAAAGAAAACCATTTGAGATTCGGCCGAAGAACCTTCCCGTTGCCGCCATAGCCGGTCTGATCTAAACTCACAGCGTCATGCCAAGTTAGCTGCTTCAGATCATTAATTTGGGGACAATATGAAGAATGATTTCACCTCACTGGTTAAAAAAAAAGTAAAGGAAGCCATTTCACGTTCAAAATCAACAAATGATGTGGCTTCTCCGTGACGTGTAAAAAATAAAAAACAGCAGCTATGAATGTGTTGTCGTAAACTAGCTAGCAGGCTAAGCCTAGCTTCTAGCTTAGCTTGGTTTCAGCAAAAGCGGCCATTCACGTCGGAACAGCTGACCAGCGACCACACTGAGCTTTTAATCCCACACCTGTGCAACAGACGCGTCCTCCGAAATGGCGATCTCCTCTTTGTCTTTAGGTGTTTTGACAGTAACCATGATAATGGTTTCGTTGCCGGCAGCATTTTCCTCAGCTTTGCTGTCCACGGCAGGATCTGTGCCACTGTTCTCCGCCATTTTCACTCCTCTTCTACTTCATTACATCACCAAACCGACTGAAGTCAGAGGAAGAGCTTTGCATTTTACCTTCGTCCGACTTACAGCGCCCCCTACGTGCGCGGTGCTTCAGCCAGAAGGGGAAAAAAAAGACAAAACTAGAATTCTCTCAGCATTTTGACTTTATATCACGTCGCACCGCACATACAGGCATACTGTATATCGACTCTTAACGTTCTAAATGGTTAGTGTGTACAGAACTTTTCATTCATTCATTATCTCCCGCTTTATCCTCTATTAGGGTCTATCAGGGGAGAACGTCTCAGGCGCTGGGCAGATAGACCCAACACAGGGCGCCAATCCATCACTGGGCACACACTCACTCACACAAACACTCTATATGGGGCAATTTTGAGAATTTAATTGACTTGATCCATGTTTTTGGACTGTGGGAGGAAACCGGAGAACCCGGAGGAAACCCACGCAGACACGGGGAGAACATGGAAACTCCACCCTGATGGGGATTCGAACCGGGAATCCCTAGCGCTGATAGGCGAACGTGCTAACCACTAAGCCACCGTGCCGCTGGTGCTTCAGCCAGAAGAGAAAAAAAAAAGACAAAACTAGAATTCTCTCAGCATTTTGACTTTATATCACGTCGCACTGCGCATGCTCGCACATACACACATACTGTATATCGACTCTTAACGTTCTAAATGGTTAGTGTGTACAGAACTTTTCATTCATTCATTATCTCCCGCTTTATCCTCTATTAGGGTCGCGGTGGGGTTCCCCATGCCCATCCAGGGGAGAACGTCTCGGGCGCTGGGCAGAAAGACCCAGGACAGGGCGCCAATCTATCGCTGGGCACACACTCACTCACACACACACACTCTATATGGGGCAATTTTGAGAATTCAATTGACTTAATCCATGTTTTTGGACTGTGGGAGGAAACCGGAGAACCCGGAGGAAACCCACGCAGACACGGGGAGAACATGGAAACTCCACCCAGATGGGGATTCGAACCGGGAATCCCTAACGCTGAGAGGAGAACGTGCTAACCACTAAGCCACCGTGCCGCCGGTGCTTCATCCAGAAGGAAAAAAAAAGACAAAACTAGAATTCTCTCAGCATTTTGACTTTATATCACGTCGCACTGCGCATGCTCGCACATACACACATACTGTATATCGACTCTTAACGTTCTAAATGGTTAGTGTGTACAGAACTTTTCATTCATTCATTCATTATCTCCCGCTTTATCCTCTATTAGGGTCGCGGTGGGGTTTCCCATGCCCATCCAGGGGAGAACGTCTCGGGCGCTGGGCAGATAGACCCAACACAGGGTGCCAATCCATCACTGGGCACACACTCACTCACACAGACACACTCTATATGGGGCAATTTTGAGAATTCAATTGACTTAATCCATGTTTTTGGACTGTGGGAGGAAACCGGAGAACCCGGAGGAAACCCACGCAGACACGGGGAGAACATGGAAACTCCACCCAGATGGGGATTCGAACCGGGAATCCCTAACGCTGAGAGGAGAACGTGTTAACCACTAAGCCACCGTGCCGCCGGTGCTTCATCCAGAAGGAAAAAAAAAGACAAAACTAGAATTCTCTCAGCATTTTGACTTTATATCACGTCGCACTGCGCATGCTCGCACATACACACATACTGTATATCGACTCTTAACGTTCTAAATGGTTAGTGTGTACAGAACTTTTCATTCATTCATTCATTATCTCCCGCTTTATCCTCTATTAGGGTCGCGGTGGGGTTCCCCATGCCCATCCAGGGGAGAACGTCTCGGGCGCTGGGCAGAAAGACCCAGGACAGGGCGCTAATCCATCACTGGGCACACACTCACTCACACAGACACACTCTATATGGGGCAATTTTGAGAATTCAATTGACTTAATCCATGTTTTTGGACTGTGGGAGGAAACCGGAGAACCCGGAGGAAACCCACGCAGACACGGGGAGAACATGGAAACTCCACCCTGATGGGGATTCGAACCGGGAATCCCTAGCGCTGAGAGGCGACCGTGTTAACCACTAAGCCACCGTGCCGCCGGTGCTTCAGCCAGAATAGAAAAAAAAAAGACAAAAGTAGAATTCTCTCAGCATTTTGACCTTATATCACGTCGCACTGCGCATGCTCGTACATACACACATACTGTATATCGACTCTTAACGTTCTAAATGGTTAGTGTGTACAGAACTCATTTTTAATAATACCACATTTACGAACATTTTAATGACGGTTTTACATTTACATTACATTTGGTCATTTATTGGATGCTTTTATCCAAAGCGACTTACAAGGTGATCGCAGGATTAATCACAACATCCCTGGAGCAATGAGGGTTAAGGGTCTTGCTCAAGGACCCATATTGGTAACTTCCTCCGGGTTCTCCGGTTTCCTCCCACAGTCCAAAAACATGGATCAAGTCAATTGAGTTCTCCAAATTGCCCCATATAGAGTGTGTATGTGTGAGTGAGTGTGTGCCCAGCGATAAATTGGCGCCCTGTTCTGGGTGTATCTGCCCAGCGCCCGAAACGTTCTCCCCTGGATGGGCATGGGGAACCCCAGCGCGACCCTAATATAGGATAAAGCGGAAGATAATGAATGAATGAATGAATTTTACAGACAGTTAACACTAGATTTTTCTGCATTTCTTAAAGTTACTGATTTTGTTTGAAGGCTCTGTACTTTGCCAAGAAGGACACAGACATTAAACTTTAAATTCTTATGGAGCAACATGTTATTATGTACTTGATTTGTCTATGAAAAACTTTAGCAATAAGAAGTCAAGTTTTCTAAATTAGGACTATGGGGTCATAGAGCTGGCACTTGGCCAACCAAAGGCATTTTTTTCTGTACCTGTATGTATATGCCTTGTGTTCAGGTATTAAGCTAGCCAAAGTACACAACTCATTCACTTATGTTTAGCTATGTTGTAAGATTCAATAAATCAATCAGTGAATACAATAAATGCCACAAAATTTAAATAACTATTAATTGTATTTTGAGCCAAGGGTGTCAAGATGCTAAACAATACTATCAGTATATCAATTTGCACACAGTAGAATATAGTAAAATTTTCTTTGAATTTAGGAATGGCAATTTATCCACATAAAACAGAAACACCGGGTTTAATTAATGGTTATTATTAAGGTAACTGTAGTAACGCAGAAATGCAACAATGTATAGTGTATTGTAAATAAGGCACCAGTAAAAGGTTATTCTCAAACAAATTGAATTAACGTCAATTCTACACTCTCCATTAGTCTCCTGCCTGCTTCCTATTTATTTTTCCCACATATTATGTACTATATAGCTTAAAGTAACTAAATACATGTGCTTAATTGATCCCGCAATAAAATGTTTTCATTCTTTCAGTCTGTTTTTCTCTCCACAATATCATAGTGTTTGTTTATAGGAATATATGAGTTCAAGATCATTTGCAAATGTCAAGTGTTGTGCGCAATAAAAAAATAGATTACAATTAATAATAAACTTAATACGCTTATGATTCCCTGTTGAGGTTAATTAGTGTTGAGGTTCGCTAACATTGTGTCAAATTTTCAAATACTGTACACTTAGTTCATATAACTTATACATTTATTTTTTAAAAATTTTGTATATATAGTTTTTTATGTTAAGAGTTTGCAGTCTTTGCCCATTATCAACATAGGAATGTATGCATTTTAAGGCCAAATAATAACAAATATACAAAATAGATATTGTTTTTAAATATGCTAAAATGCAAATGTAATTTAAACATTCGAGCTTTTGTGTAGAATTACACACTAAGTTTAGTAAAACCAATTTTCAGTTGATTAATATTAAGTAAAATGTAAAGCAGAGAACAAAACATTTCCAAAAGATTGCACAGCCTTTTTTAAATAAAGAACTCTCTAAGTTTGTTTATCTTCAACAATTAGTTTTATCAAGATCTCCCCCTTCTACAAACCAAAGAAGGTAGGAAAGTTTGATAACAGGATGATTAAGCATTTTTATGCACACCCTTGTTCTCTACCAGAGTCACCTTTCTTATTTAAGGCTCCATTAAGTCTACCTCCATACACATTGAAACTTGTCCTCTGGTGAAAAAGAGAGATCAGCTAACTGAGTGAGTCTTTTAAAAACATTTTTGTGTCATGTTACAGGAATTAAACAGTGGTTTTAATCAAATTTAGACCATATCTAAATATTTAATGTTTGTTAATTATGGTTTTCTTTGTATATCATACATATAAATGTTTAACTTTGTACGATTAATCTGTTTGACATGAGTGTTCTATTAATTCTTTCTTAAATTTCTATTTTTTTTAAACCCATGATATCCAGTCAATAATGAAGAAGCAAAGGTTGAGTGCCTTGCTTCTAATTGTGTAAGTATGTAATTTCCTTTTTAGTATTTTTTTAATTATAATTTTTTTTGTTTCAACATACCAAATCGTTTTGACATATCATCTGGTATTACTTATAAGAGACAACAAAGCAGGTGTATGATATCACAATGTGCTTGTAAATCTTTAAAATGTTTAAGCAAAGTTTGAAAATTACCCAATAGATCTGTTCCCATCTTAGGCTGCTGTACAGAACAGGTCAGTGTCATGCTCAGAATAAGGCATTTAATGATGAGGCGAATCTCCAGCTTCCTGAGTCCTACCAGGTTGACTGGATGAAAAAACTGGATGGAAACAAGTTCCTCTCTGATATTACTCTCCCTGGCACCCATGATACCATGGCTCTTTATGGTGGACCTGCTGCTCAGTGTCAGGCCTGGAGCCTGGAGGACCAGCTACGAGCTGGAATTCGTTATCTGGATCTCAGGGTCTTTGCTCTGGAAAACACTTTGTATCTCATGCATGGAATCATTTATCAACACACTACATTAACTGATGCTCTTACCACAATCAAGAAGTTCCTGTCAGAGTTCCCAAGTGAAACAGTCCTGGTCCGAATTAAGCCAGATTTGATTGACAAGTGTAAAGTGCAGGATATGGTTGAAAAATTAATTGAGAATGACGAGAGCTTCTGGGTTAAAGCCACCATACCATCTGTGGACCAAGCCCGTGGTAAAATAGTCTTAGTGCAGAAAAACAGCTTTACACTTGGCATTTCTGTCCAAGAAACCGACACCAAGGGCGACTATGAGGTCACTCACATTAAGCACAAGGAGGCGGAGACCCTACAGCACCTCAAAAAAGCCATGACACAATGTGGAGGAGAGTTCCTCACCCTAACCTATTCTAGCGGCACAGGCATCGGCACATTTGAGGGCATGTTCCTAACTCCAAAAAAGGTGGCGGAAGCAATTGATCCCTGGCTGTATGACCATCTGCAAACACTGCTTGCTAAAAATTCTGCAATCTGTTTTGGTGTTATAGCCATGGACTTTCCAGGCTTTGACCTTATTCAGACAGTCATCAATTTTAATAACTTGTAAATTAATCTGCTTAGACTAGGATGCAAAAATCATAATATTAAGCATTTAATATATCGTTGTGAGTATCCTGTAGCACACATTTTCACATTCAAAATCTAATAATATATTATTTACTATGTTAATTAATGAATAAACTCTTAAATAGTTTGTTGTATTCAATATATTATACACTGCCGAATGAATATGCAAGATACAGCTGTGTATAGTTGTAGTGTGTGATCTTAAACATGATTGTAATGCATTTAATTGTAAATGAATAAAACAGCAATGAAATGAATACTGTCTCTATTCAACTTGAGTTTGAATTTTCAAATAAAATATACAATTTTCTCACATTTATTTCATTAAATCCTCTTGAATTGTAAACCTCTTGTTCAACAGTTTATGACTAAACTTACTGCTAAGAAACATTAGTAGTACATTTAGTACTTTGCAAATGTAGTATTTTTTTTGCAAAGATACTTATTTTAGTAAATAAAATACTACATATAAACACTATTATACATTAATCTTTAATAATCTCATTTGTAATATATATTTAAACAATGGTCCTTTCTGTGTTTATCTGCATGTTCTCACTGTCTTAGTGGGTATCTCCAGATATTCGGCTTCCTCCCATATTTCAAAGAAATGTTGATGGGTAAATCATATACACAAATTGCCCCTTTAAATTGGATTGATAGTAAACAATCGTTGAAGAAAGACTTGGTGACCTACCTCACAAAATACCTTGACCATGAATCTCTATTTATCAGAATCATTTTAAATTGACCCACTACACACAGTACGTGCTGCGTTTGACATGATAAACACCTGGCGATGATCCACAGCGCTCCCTCTTGTGGTAAAATTTTGTTATTACTGAATTTCTACTCCATCTTACATAACTGCGCAACAGAGGAGACACAGAAAACGAGGTACGGATTTTTATTTTAGAATAAAATAATCTGTGATTTAAAAATACATTAACGTTTGTTCTTGTAACGTTCTAAATGACAATTAAATAATTTAGAATAATTAATGACTGGTGAAAACCAGTTGTCGTTATATTAAAATTTCAACAGCTGAGTTTAAACCAGCGTGTGACGTTGTTTTTTTTTTATCTCGTTATTGTTCAATACTACCTTAACTCTACAACAATCTTTAGAGCATATGTAGCATATTAAGGGTAGGTGGTGCGCTTTAAAACAAAATAGGCGATGGAAAATAAGATTTAAAAGAAAGTCAACAGAAGTAACGCTGATTTAGTCTTATGACCATGAAACTAGGCCGCGATTTAAATGTGTTTCAGCAAAGTTACCGATAAATAATACCTTTGGCGTTGTTGTCACTATTATAATAAAATTATTAAATTGTTTTAACAAACTTTAGAAAAACATATAAGTTCACTTACAAAATATTCTAAACAAAGTAAATAAAAGCGAAAGTTTAATGTGCTTTGCTGAATTTTTCTTCTGTCGCCCCCTAGCTGTGAGTTTAATTATTGACTGATTTCCTGCCTAAACGTATTAATAATAATACCCCACATGAATCACGAAGAAAGTAATGCAACATAATATTATATTCATTCATTCATTATCTCCCGCTTTATCCTCTATTAGGGTCGCGGTGGGGTTCCCCATGCCCATCCAGGGGAGAATCTCAGGCGCTAATAGATACCCCACACAGGGCGCCAATCCATCGCTGGGCACACACTCAATGGACAGACACACTCTATATGGGGCAATTTAAAGAATTCCCAATTGACCCTCTGACTGCTTGGAAACCCGGAAACCCGGGAAACCCACGCAGACACGGTGAGAACATGGAAACTCCACCCAGATGGGGATTCGAACCGGGAATCCATAGTGCTGAGAGGCAAACGTGCAAACCACTAACCACTAAGCCACCGTGCTGCCTCATGATATTATATATACAATATAAACAGCTTGTCCCAGAGTTAATGCCCTCTACTGTTTAAAGATAAATAATCATTAGTGTGGTCCCCACATAGAGCCTCGTAAAACTGCAAGTCCCTTAGTTGTAGTATTTTTTTATAGGCAACAGCAACAGTATTTGTGCTCACAGAACCATATAAATGGTTAAAAATGTAGTGGTTGTACACTGCTAATCAAATGCTTTTCGTTGAACTGTGTTATTGCAAATACATTTACGGTTGAGATGATATACAGAACTCAACTTTAGCTCTGAAACCAAATCATGGAGATGATATGATTTGTATGACATCCCTTAAGTATTCTATTGCTTTGTGGAAATATTAAATATTTGTTCATTAACATTGTTTGTATATTTAAATGATATTATTTTACAATATGTTACATTTATTTCACAGAGCTTCACGATGTCACTGACAATCAGCAAGGCAGAAGGGGTGACCGTGTTCATGGTCACATCCAACCCCAAAAGCAAATGGCCTCTTTTTTTCCAGATCCTAGGCACCTTGTGCTGCAGCTCTATCTGCTCAGTGTCTGTGGGACTTAAGCAGAAGCTGAAACATGCTTACACGGCATTGGCGGTTTGTTACATACACATATACATCAATACTGTCTTAAATATTTAGTTTGATTTATGACGTAGAAAACAACAAATACATTTGCAGTTAAGGAAATACAGGACATTATGCCATGTATGAATTAAAAATAAAACTGAAAAAAACACAGCTTGACAGTTCTATTTTTTGTCTCATTAGCCAAGGCATGTTTGTTAGCTTCAAATCTGTTTTACATACATGTTTCTGATGTTGTTTAGTTTGTTAATTTTCAAATTAATGTTAATGTCTAATCAAAGTTAACAACATGCTGAACACATATGAACAAATGAAATAATTTTAAAAAGATGTTTTTTTTATAACTTTAATTTTTTTACACATACCCATCATTACATATTAACTAGTATTTATCCAGTGTTGTCAAATATATTTAGTATGTAATTTATCTATTTCTTCCTTTGACAGACTGTACAGATTATGGTTGGATTAGTCAATTTGGGCTTTGGGGGTCTGATAGAAGGTCACTATAGTGGATACAGCTTACTTCAGTATAGTGACGCACCCTTTTGGATTGGAGCATTGGTAAGAATATCATAAACAGATATCTTCAACATCAGTAATACAACAATTTAATTGGTTTCTTAATAAAAAGCTGTATGTGCTTTTATATTTTGAACCTAATAAACATTGCTTTTTAAACATTTGAGAACAATTTAGAATCCTCTATATTTCTGCTTGTATATGACCACAAAACATCAGATTATTTTAGATTATATCAGAAGTTTTAACATATTATATACACATTATTAATCATCATTTACTTATTGGTGCAATTAATCAGTTAGCTGCCATTAACTGCAAAAGTTGACTGAAGATGTGCAATTGTGATTTCTGTTAAAATCAATAAGATCTCTACCCTGTCATTGAATTATTAATTTTTAAAAAAAAATCTGTTTATGTGAAGCTTTGTTTTGCATTTAACTTTAGAATCACTCTAGCCAATGTGTAAACGTTAATAACAAAAAATCCTCACTTTTATGTTTTTTTTTCTTTTGTTTTGTCTCTAGTTTATCATAGTTGGCATAATCTGTATCATTGCACAAAAGTTTCCAAGCCCATGTCTGGTAAGGTTTTTCTTAAAGAAGATCTATCTATTAAAAATAATAACAAGATATACTGCAATAATACTTAAGTGGTAAAATGTTTGTTTTTAGGTTGCCATGACTGTCATAATGAATATAGTCAGTGGGGCTCTGGCTATAACAGCTATTGTGTTGCATTCAATTGACCTAGCACAGGTGCCTTATTTATACTACTGTAGAAACCCTGAAGATCGGTATAATTCGTATTACTGGAACCCAACCGCTTCAACAGATTTGAAGAAACAAGAAGATTATCGAAAGTGTCAGAAGTACAGGGACACTATGCAGGTAGGTCATGTTAGCAATAAACTAGTACAAAAAGTAAATGGACCATCACCATCTTTGTAGATAACATACTTGGTTTTATTTTTTTATTTTTATTTAGTTTAAAATTTGTATGTAAAAATGTTCGTGTTTTATGTTTCCCCCAATATGATAAATTCAATAAATCAACAGTAACTGCATTTAAATTAAGCAGAAAACTGTCAAATGTAACCTGTATGCATCACTGCAGAATCCCTTGCAGTTGACCCTAGATGACCACCTATCCTTGATTGACTATGCATGCAAAAACCCCTGGTCATGTTGGTATCAATAGTGTATTGTAAACAAATATTTTCTTATCTCAGTTGGTTCGTGGAGGGCTGGATATCTTGATGATCATCTTCAGTGTTCTGCAGCTGTGCATCATTATAAGTTGGTGTGTTCTGAGCATCAAGGCACTTTGCAAGAATAAAGAAAATGGAGAGGTATAAATGATTTAAAAATGTTAAATGTTCTATTTTCATGTATGTAAACGTTTTTAACAGATCGTTCATGTACATACACGACACAAACAGAAACACTGTTCATTTTGTAAAATGATAAAGTCTTGTATTAAGGGCCAATATGATCAGGTAAAGGGTATATTGGGATATCTGGACTATTTATTGTTTGGTTCTTTCAGGATGTGGAAGATCCAGAGCATTGCAAACCTCTGATGAAAGAAGAACTTTCCGATTCTGCAAACTGAAGACACTGTTTTTGTTTCAGTATTATTCTTTCCAGCACATTTAATTTTTTACTTTGTTGTAATTGCATCAGATTTTTATACCTTTAAGCATTGCTTAGCAATCAATCATGCTTCAGATACAAAATAAAAGCCATTTATTAAACCATAAAATGTGTTTGTGAAAATTTTTTCATTTATAAAGTCAGACTTATAATGGACAAAAGATCTCTACATCTCCAATCTATGTCAAGTAGTCATATGTATGTCATTAAAAAATCACTATCGAATTCAGCAAAAACACTTCTACATAGCGATTTACAATAGTGACCAACAGTTCTATTAATCAGACCATTGAAACTATATTAATTTTATTTAGTAAATTATTATTGTTATCAGCGTGCTATTGTCAGTTTATAGTAGTAGCTGCTGTATTCGACCGTGTAAATATAATGAAATTAATTGGCGATCGCCTTCTGCTGGTAGTATTCATTCAATACCGCAGCTCCTTTATACAGAGCCCCTGCTTTATTTCACACTGCACCAGAGGAAACACGGAAACAAGGTGAGGGTTATTTATATCAAAAAAGAACATTATGTTTACTTAAACTCTGAAGAGGCTTTAGTTTTCTGTGACATTAAAAGTATTATTGGGGTTCAGCTCATATGGATGCGATCATATATAATTAATTTAAATGTTATAAAAACAACCTGAAGAGGTGAGCTGTGGTTTAATCAGCATGTGACCGAATGTTTCCACTTCTAGCTTTGTTCATTTTACTGTTTACTTATATTAATGTGTTAAACACCTGTCCTATTAGCAGACCGTAATGTTACTCTAAATAGCAACTTAAACAAAAGCACTAATTTGGTTCTAAGTGAAACCATACAACATAACCTAAATGCGCAAGAAGTAAAATGGAAACTATAAAAATTTGTTCCGGGTACGAAAAGTATGGTGTATTTGTTTAACGACTCCTCATATGCCTGTGATAATTAAAGGTTGTAATGTGTTATATTTGTTCTGTTTTATAAACTAAAACAAATATCAAATGTGACACTAAGAGACACTAGGAGAAAATATGCATAAGATATAAGATATGGATAAGGATGTTACTATATACATATATGTCAAGGTATATAGTAAATTGACAATAAAATAATACATCTCTTATATCTGTAAATTTGAGAATTGTATAATTTTTATCACATTATGTTTCATGGGCGGCATGGTGGCTTAGTGGTTAGCACATTCGCCTCTCAGCGCTAGGGATTCCCGGTTCGAATCCCCATCTGGGTGGAGTTTCCATGTTCTCCCCATGTCCGCGTGGGTTTCCTCCGGGTTCTCCGGTTTCCTCCCACAGTCCAAAAACATGGATCAAGTCAATTGAATTCTCAAAATTGCCCCATATAGAGTGTGTTTGTGTGAGTGAGTGTGTGCCCGGCGATGGATTGGCGCCCTGTCCTGGGTGTATCTGCCCAGCGCCCGAGATGTTCTCCCCTGGATGGGCATGGGGAACCCCACCCGACCCTAATAGAGGATAAAGCGGGAGATAATGAATGAATGAATGAATGAATATGTTTCATAGTTGCAACAAAAGAAAAAGTACTACTCTGCAGTAGAATCTACATTCTTAAAATGGAATTCTAAGATTTATAATATTTCACAAAAAATAGTTTAGTTTTTCACAAAAATTAGAGACTTCCTAGAACTTGACCTGGTAAACTATAGTAAACTATAATAAAAATGTGAAATTGTTTATTAAAATATGTCATATTAATAATGCCACATATGACCCTGTGTGGTTTCTTTTCTTTAAAAATAGTAATAAATGTAATTAAATACATTTAATGAATAGTGTTGTTGTTTTTTTGGAAAAAATGTTTTTACAATATTTATACATTTTGTAGAGCTTTACGATGTCACTGACTATCAGCAAGGCAGAGGGGGTGACTGTGTTCACCGTCGCATCCAACCCCAAAAGCAAATGGCCTCTTTTCATTCAGATTCTGGGAGCCCTGTGCTGCACTTCTATCTGCTCGGTGTCTGTGGGACTTAAGCAGAAGCTGAAAAACACTTACAGTGCATTGGGGGTTTGTTTCTTTACACATGCATCAAGTCCTATTGTTTATAATTTGATAACTTTATGACTCACATAACAAAAATTAGAGCTGTAGTTAAATAAATACAGAATCATCTGTGACCACGTTAAAGAAAGTGTGCAAAACATATGTGTAAAACGTAACCATTTTATAACCCTGTTTGCCAGTCATGTTTTACCTGTAAGAGTGTTATTAACTTTGTTAATGGAAACACATTTATGTAAAATGCTAATTATGATTTACAGTACTGGCAACATATCGAGTGTAAATGTTTTTTCTAACTACTCATTTATGAACATGATTTTGTACAGACCCATCATTACATTATTAAGCTATTAAGTCAGGGTTCTGTGTCAAGCAGTCCAAGTGTATATTTTTCTTTTACAGACTGCACAGATTATGATTGGATTGATCAATTTGGGCTTTGGTGGTATGACTGCAGGGTATTATTGGGGAAATAGTTTACTTCGGTCAATTGGAGGAACAGTAAGAACTTTGATAATAATAATTTTTTAATAATTGAATAATTAAATTTAACTTGTTTAGTAACTTGTTTACTTGTTGAAACAATTTGAAGACCCATGAATGCCTTTTTTTACTTCTAGTTTATTGTAGTTGGCATAATTTGTATCATAGCAAAACATTACCCAAGCCCATGTATGGTGAGTTTTTTTATACCCTTCATTAAAATACTGATATAAGCATACATACCTAACAATTTTTTTACGTTTTTAGGTTGCTTTGACTGTTATTGTGAACATTGTTAGTTGCACTCTAGCTATAATAGCTATTGCACTGTATGCAACTGACCTGGCACAGATGCCTTTTTTCTACAACTGCAGTGAAAGTCAGTATAATCAATATTACAGGAGACCAACCATTTCATCGGATAAAGTCCTTAAGAAACAAGAGGAATATCGAATGTGTAAAATGTATAAGCGCACTTGGCAGGTAAGTGTTGTTAGTAATTTAGACAAAATTAAATATTATTTTTTCATTGTATATACACATGTTAAGTAAAGTTCCTATTCACTTTGTTGTCTTAGTGTTGATAGTGAAAAAAATCCTATAGAATTAATTATTGTCAGTGTGTATTCTGTGTGTAAAATTATATGTTTAGTTAATATTCAAAATACATCTTTTAAATAATTATGTTTTGCCTAGTTTACCTTTTATACAGGCCATATTTGATGTTTTTCCCCCACAATATGTTGACCCTGGTCACGTTGCTATTAACTGCATGTTGTAAAGAAATATTTTCTATTCTCAGTTTGTGCATGGAGGTCTGGATATCATGATGATTTTCCTCAATGTTGTGCAGCTTTGCATTGTCTTAAGCTTATGTGTTCTGAGCATCAAGGCACTGTGCAAGAATAAGGATGGGAAGGTATACATTGTTTTAAATGTTTAATTTCATACAGTAGCAGAATGAAGCGGCTTAGACTATTTATATACCAATATATTATTTTTAGGATGTAGAAGATCCAGAGCTTCACAAACCCCTTGTGGATGAAGAACTTTCAAATTCTTCAAACTGAAATCACTGGTCCTGTTAAAGTATTATCATATCCAACACTTTTGATTCTCAAACAGTGCATAATATAAACTAATCTATTCTTATAGTCAGTTAAGTTTTTCTTTCAAAATTGGGCGTAATTTAATTATTGCACACGTTCCATAATCATTTTGTAATCATGTTTAACATACTTTAGAAAAATTTGATTTGGCTAAAAGTTTTTTTAATGTATTTTCTTCATTAATAAAAAAAATGCTATTATTAAAAAGAAAATTGTTATATAATTCAGTGGTTTGCAACTAATTCAAAGATAATATGTAAATCCTAAATGTTTTCTAGTTTAGTTTAAAATCGATGTGATTCAATTATATTTATATAAGTTATGCTGTTCGGCGGCACGGTGGCTTAGTGGTTAGCACGTTCGCCTCTCAGCGCTGGGGATTCCCGGTTCGAATCCCCATCTGGGTGGAGTTTCCATGTTCTCCCCGTGTCTGCGTGGGTTTCCTCCGGTTTCCTCCCATAGTCCAAAAACATGGATTAAGTCAATTGAATTCTCAAAAAATTGCCCCATATAGAGTGTGTCTGTGTGAGTAAGTGTGTGCCCAGCGATGGATTGGCACCCTGTCCTGGGTCTATCTGCCCAGCGCCCGAGACGTTCTCCCCTGGATGGGCATGGGGAACCCCACCGCGACCCTAGTAGAGGATAAAGTGGGAGAGAAGATTGTTGTTGAACAGAGTAAATGTGAAATAAATGAATTACAATGGATAAACTGGACAAAGTACTCAGTACTCAGACGAACAGTGTGCTAGTGAAAGACTTGTGCTTTATGTTGTCTACCACCAGATGGCGCTAAAGTCAGTAATACGACGGCGTACAACGTTAGAAGCCATTTTGAAAATTCTGTTGATACTCAAGTCCTGAGGGTTACCAACCTGTGATATTTTACTTTGTTAAACTCATAATAGCACCTGTATTTAAAATTCTTATTTATGAGGCCAACACTTTGCAAAATAGAAAAATGAAATATGTATCAAGATGAACTATCAACTGTTTAACTAGGTTTCCAGTTTTCTTTTATTTAACAAGTATGTTGTGTCATCCCAATCTCAGATAAACCACTAGTTTGACTATTTATTAAAAATAATACCACCAAGTGTTGGACATGTTCGAATTTTACATTTTTGTGATTTGAGGATACTTACACCTGCAAACTGTTGTATTCTCACTTTCCAAGTTTTCTTTCGCCTCTTGGTCACATGATTCAGCTCAAGTTGAATCATGGGATTTATTTCAAAATGGCCTCCAAGTCAGTAGATCATCTAAAAAGATTCTCACTTAATGCCTACTGCATTTTTAGACATACTAGCTGCTCTCACCTGCTTTTACTTACTGTGTACTAGAAACAGAAGATTTCATATGGATCATGATTTCCTGCACTGTTTGATCTAGATAACTACTTCTCTATATAATCTGAGATATACAATCACAAATTCACCTGCTAAATATATACTTTCATTAAACATATCAAAGCTTAGACTTTTTAAATTGTAAAATATTAGTTCATTAATGAAACCAGTTTTGCTTAAATAGTGACAGGAAATTGGTGGTTTCTATAACTGATTTACTGTAATTTGATTCTATCAACTTTATCAATATTTACTTTCATACCCCAACCTGTATCACAAATTTGCTAATTTTCCCATCTCATTATGGAACCCCTATAACACCCATTTAATTCACAAGGAAAACATCCATCGCATATTCTTGACATTTAAAAAAAAACACTGATATCCCATTGGATATATCAAGATATTAAGGCCTGTGAAACTGGTTACCTTTTGCTGTAATTAAGCACATAAAACCACAGAAAAAGTTATGTTTTAATGAAAAGCATAGTTTACTTGAGGTTGCATTTCATCGCTTAAAAGCAGCACAATGATTTTCTGCATCTTAACTGAAACTGGTCCTCCACCTCGTGATGTTTTTCTGCGTTCCTAAGATCACCTGATGGGACTATACTCAATGAGTGGCTGTGTGACCAAATAATATACGTATGTCAATGTGTAATCATGGTTTAGTCTGAAATACCAAAAACATACATGGCTGGAAACCTTATTTTCATATACTACTGTGCTTTGGGGCAATGTGTTTTTTTTTTTTTTTTTTTTTTATACAATCAAATCTAAATGTTTTGAAATATCTATATCCGATTTTGATAAATAACTCATAAATAACTTCATAACTCTGTTTATTTAAATCTAAGTCAAAAATCTGCACTCATATTGTTTCTACAGGAAATTGATAGCAAGTAGTAGCATGTAGGTAGTTTTTATGTACTCAATTAACTGATCGTCACATTTAACTTGATGTGTTGGTTTTTACTTATTATTTAAATAACTTTCTAAGAGCAATACATGTTTGCTTTTTGTGTTGAGGCTATTTAGTATGACTTGTTGAATCCTGGTTTTTAATCATTTGACATTTTTCTGCTATTTATAAACATGTTTTTTGTAGGCCTGGTGTACTCTTACCCTTATTTAGAAACCCAACAGTCCTTATTTCCTGTGTGTAATTACAGAGTATGAAGGGTGTTTCACCCATTTCAGAACCACAGTATTTCTTGTACAAAGTACAACACTGCTGCCATGCATTATTTTAAAATGATGTAAAATGTCTTCTTTGTGATATTAACTAAAGTTAAAACACATTAAAATAAATGGTTAAATAATAATGGTTTAAAAACAAATAAGTTGTTTTTTAATTACATGTACATAATGCACAAAATGTCTTAAGAGGGTATTTTAAATTATATATTATAATTGTATAGTACTAAAGCTTAAAAAACAATGGCAGACTGTAATTTCTGCCCAGAAGGATGAATACTTCTGCTTAGAGCAGACGAACACTACTTAATTACCTAATTAATAAGGTTTACATCTTTGCAGGTGTACAACTTGCTTGACAAGCTTGAGAGATTCCTGATTAATCACTCATACAAAGCTTTGGCTTTAGAAACTAACTGACATTTAGTTACTGCTCATCTATAACAAAATATGATTATTTCAAACACTAAGGTTGATCTTTCTCAACAAAATGTCCTTTTGAATTGCATGCTAAGCAAGCTCAAATTCATATTGCCAACTGTCATAGAACATATTTATCACTTTTCTACATTGGTCAATGATACTAGCAGCTATATGATTGCATTAGTGCACAAATAGGAAGTTGATTTTTTTTGCATTGCATTATCTGACTGCACATGCCTATTTTATATAAAACGGTTTGAATTATCATGAAAAGAATGAGCCAAATTTTAAATAAATAAATCTAATTAATAATGAAAGTTAAGGGAAAATATTAGCTCAGCACAGAAACATTCTAAACACATGCCTAAATTAAAAAAATGCTCTTATGGAAAGCTTTTTTCCCCCCTTTTCTTCCATCAAGACATGTTCTAACTTGTCCAGAACGACTCTTTGAAGCTGAACAAAATACACTGTGCAGATTTTCGCCCTGAAGTATATGGCCGAAATTATGTGGACACACGACCAGCACGCCTACATTGTCATGGTTAAAATTCTTATTGATGTTGAACAAGTAAACTTGATTAGTGCATTGATAAACCTCACCTTGTATACAGCAACACAATCATGAAGAGCACATGTGAAAGGGCTGAAATATAATTGTCTATATAGAGTCACATGTATACCTGTAATACAGAGTTATCTGTATTACTAAATCAAGAAACACTCTTTAATAAATTCAAAACATTTATTCATTTCCTGATTTTTGTTTTCAACAATCATTTCTCCAAACAGAATTATATTGACAATGATTAAACTAAAAGAGATAAAAATGTTTAGAACCATTTTACATTTACATTAAACTTCTACAAAAGCCTATAGGATTAAAAGTCTAGGATTAAAAATCTAGGATTAAAGATAGAGTCATTTTTAGTGGTCTGTGTTCTAGGCAGAATGAACAAATAGGTAAAAGTTCTTGTTCTCCTCAAAAAAATGAAGCTCATCTGTGAAGCTCCAGGAGTAGGCCATTTCTTTGCATGATGTCTTGACAACATGGACCACACATACAGAAATATTCTCAAACAGAAGCTCTGCAATTCCTGGAACTGTGGGTTTTTTCTGGGACTGCACTAGCTGCTGGACCTGGGCTTTGTCTAATGGTTCAGGAGAAGCGCTGTAGGACACGACAACATTTAAATTCTCATCTGGCGCGGGTATCTGAAACCTGCTTTTGCCTGTGGCACACTGAAGGTCTTTCTTGCTGCTAAACCAACCTGTAGGTGAGTAAAAAACACGAACTGACCAGTATACCCAGTCATACTTCTTTTTCAAGTTATCGATGATTAGGTCAGCCAGCTGTTGGTTACTTTTATCTTTGTGGTCCCTCACCAGACGCTTGATATCGATCTCTGCTTGGCTTGAAAAGCTGTTGATGCAGTCTTCAATAACCACATTCATTTTAGACTGGACCTCTTTCATCTTCTCTGCCCAGTCTCGGAGCAAGTCCTCCTCATCCTCCTCACCTTTTAGTGCTGCATGTCCCAATAATGCAATGAGACCCACGCAAAACAACTGCTTTAGTCTGGCACAGAAGTCCTCCACTGCTCGACGACTCTTTTGCTCATAGTTCAGAGTGATTTCCAGTACAGACTCTCCAGAGAAGTTATCTCCAGTAACTGCATCATAAAGTATGTGCAAGTTTTTGTCACCTCCAGTTTTACTGAAGTGATCCAGAAATAGCTTTTTTTTAACGTCTTTGAATTTTGGCTTGGCATTAAGGATGTCCATATACTTGCGGAACTGGTTTGTTAGATTTTCCTCCACTGAGAAATAAGCAGCATCTACCCCTCGTTTCTTTACCTCTTCATTGATTCTTTGGATCTCCTCTGAAATGACCTCCAGACGCTCCCGGACTCTCTGAAACTGTTCCTTCATGAATTCTGCTTCCTTGCTTTCCACGTTATCAAGTGCTAGCCTCACAATGGGAGCGGCAATAGAGAAGACAGGAAATAAATCTCCAGCAATGCCTGCCAGCACCTCTGCTCCCTGTTCAAATACCTCCATCACATTTTCCACCACGTCCTTCTTGTCAGCAACAATTTTCTGTAGTTTGTCAGCCATTTTTATCTGAAGCTCACTCTGTTAAGAAAAGGAATGTTGGTCAAACTTCTCATTAAATCAGAAACTGTTTTTATTAATATGCATTATTAATGCTTCTGATATAAGATTTTTATTTGTCTTTTTTTGGATCAGGTTAGCTTGACCATTTTAACACAGATTATTTGAATTTGTTTAAATCAATGTTTTGTTGAAAGTTGAAATTGAAACATTTTAATCACAAAACACTCTATAATTGTTCAGTCACTACTGAAAAGATTCCAAAAATGCTGTTCTCATATGAACAGACTTGATTGCCTGCCAAATCAAGCACTTTGTTACACAGTCCAAAAGCTTTGTTTAGATCTCATTAGACCAGAGAACATGACTTCTCAGTATGCTTGTTGAAAAAGTCCACTCAGATTTCAGAAGACTTTTTTAGCAATTTGTTGCAGCTTAGATCCATTGTTATTTTATGCTCTCCTTGTTTTTGAAAAACACCTTTTGACAAATTTATTCATTTAATTAATAATGTAATGAAAAAAAACATGAATATTTTTATCCAAACTATGGTCAATGGCTATTTGGGCACTGGGATGGGTTTTAGTACTGCTAGTGAGTGCTTGATCAAGAAGAGTAGATTGGAAGATTAATAATTAATTCCATATAATTTTTTTGCCAGCTTTAACCATTAGTGTAAATAATTATGAACAGACATGTATGTACATAATAGTTTATTTAATGTTGTAAAGTCAAATAAAAACTATAAAACCTTATCTTGAGTAATAAAATAATAAATGAGAAACTTACAGACACTCCTGATATGTATTTGAGCCTTTATGTAGTGTGTAAGTGAAGAAAGGTGGGACCACTGTTAGAAAAAATGAGACAACAGTGAGTTAATTCACATTTCTGAGCAGGTTTCTGACAATCTACTTTAGAGCTAATACAATAATAATTCACTAACAATAACATAAAGAACAAAAGTATATAGCATCCCCCTCTTTAAACAATGTATTTTAAGAAAATGTTTTGGAAGTGTTGGTTTCATTATGCATCATGAACATGAAATGGTGGGGAGGATTTTGAACATAATGTTAGGTGGGTTGAATTGTGATGACAATAAATGTAAATCAAATGGACATTCCCCACCATCAAAACATAACTGCTGTACACAAACTGATAGTTACACGTCTTTTAGCCCAATAATAATAAGACTTATATGAACATTGTTTTGGCTTTATAATACTCAATATGATATACTTTTTGGTAACTTAACAGTAAACAATCTATACTTAATACAAATTTTCTGTGTGTGGGTGGATTAACAGTTAAAAGGCTGTTCAGCTTGCTGAACAGAGTAAATTTTCCAATGTAGTGTCACCATGGCAACTAAACAAAAATAATCATCTACTTACGGCAGTGCAATTTATACTTATGTTTTCTTTACTTAATTGTCAGGTCCTTTTAAAGTTATTTAACTAGTTTTTAACAAGAATTTAAAAAAAAAAATGTTGATAAATTAACTAGTAAAAACATATTATTTTCTAAAAACTGCATACCTTTTGTATGCTGCAACAGTTGTGTTGTGTATATACAATGTCATTAACTAATGATATTCTATTTTCCTATTTAAAAATATCATTCACTGCGATCTGCACCAGACAGCTCTAAATGGTCCATTAAAATTGTCTCATGCATCCCATTTCTTGTGTTACTGCAGCACTTCAGTGTGAGCCAATACTGGGAAATTACAGGATAACACACCACTAATGCAGTCTTAATATCTTTGCTTGTGGTTAAGGTTTTAAACCTCTTATAAACAAGTTCTGATATAACATCCTCCTGCAATGAAAGTCCTTTATTGATATAATTTATGGTATTGGGGATTTTTTAGCTTACAAAAAAATGTCTAAAATATTATATATCCAGGCTGACCCACAGTTTTGAACCTTGTAAAATAACATTGAACATACTAGTAGAGTATTTTTTCCTAATAGATTACATTTAAACAATAAAAGCACAGATTCATATGTTGTTAGAGTTCTAAATTTACATTGCACATTGGCATAGCTTTACAAAGAGATATGAGTGTTAAATGACTACATTTATATGCAATGTAAATGTTAGTCTTGCATCGTACATATTAATATAAATATTATTTGCAAGTAATATTCAGATAAATAGTGTCACAGTGGTACAGTTACGAATTTTTTAGAAGTATGCTGTGAGCAATACATATAGACTGGTAAAGCACAACTGCACTCAGTCAGGTTTAATGGATGTGTAATAAGTCTTCTAAAAACTATCGCTTACATCTATATTAGATTTAGCTCAGTAATATGTGACTCATAAAGCTCAAACGAATGATGCAGACAGCCATGTTATATCGCAGACATACATTCTTACACATATTACACGTATGCTGTTTATGGCCTATTTTAATGCAATGCATTTGACTGTTGTGCATAATGTCCATCATAATAATAAGAAGAATACAGAAAAAGTACATGCACAAAAATATTTATAGTCAAGGAATCCACCAATGATGTTTAAAGCATATACACACAAATAAACACGCGTGCTAACTACCCTAACATATTTTAAACTAATTAATAGTCTGCTAATACTATACAAATCCTAAAAGTGTGAAATACTATACGGCTAGTATTTTTTTTAAAGCCAGTGTGTTTGTCAACTTGTAGTAATTTACAGTGACCATATGATGTTTTAATATGTACAAGAAACAATAGACTTAGAGTGTATAAAATAAACAATATTAAACACAAAGCATATGAAATACAGTTCATCTTAATCTGTTCCTGTAATTATGCACAGCACAATGTTAATGACCGTAAGGCATGGTTTCATAACTGAAATGTAAGTGTAATTATTAAACTTTAATAGTGAAAACAAAAACATTATCATACAGTTCATATAGCACACATTAGAGACTATTTGCTTGTGGACGTTAAATCCATCCATCCATTATCTTCCACTTTATCCTATATTAGGGTCGCGGGGGGGTCCCCATGCCCATCCAGGGGAGAACGTTTCGGGCACTGGGCAGATACACCCAGGACAGGGCGCCAATCTATCGCTGGGCACACACTCACTCACACATACACACTCTATATGGGGCAATTTGGAGAACTCAATTGACTTGATCCATGTTTTTGGACTGTGGGAGGAAACCCACGCGGACACGGGGAGAACAGGGAAACTCCAACCAGATGGGGCTTCGAACTGGGAATCCCTAGTGCTGAGAGGCGAACGTGCTAACCACTAAACCACCGCGCCGCCCCGTTAAATCAATTTTACTAACTGAAATGACATTAGTACATTGCTAAATGTAATCAAGAGCAAATCTGTCCTAAATTGAGTAACGTTTTAATGACGTAACTATCCACACGTACGGCGTTTTTTAAGCTTAAGAATAATATAACAGACTGTCTATAAAAGGCAGTACTGTACAAAACCAGTATGCATGTCTTTCAAAATCGTTTGTAGTTACTTGTAAGTCTTCTTTGAACCTGGATCTGCGTAAACATTACTTCCTGGTTGGCTAACTTCCAATTATTATTCAAGAACTTTCGATGTGTTTGTGCGCTGTCGCGGGCTGTAAGCTTTTATAATACTCTATATAATATACTTTCACTATTTAAATATCAAGCTGAAACTAACGTTTATAGGCCCATTATATAACTATCCGCAAAGGTTGCAGTTACTGTTTGTTACGGTTAGAACAACGCCCCGCAGGCTGACAAACTTTCAGTTCATCAGCTAAAACTCCTTATACTATTTTTCTATACTTTTTATTGTAGCCCACACCTAAGACGTTTCGCCGACGTTTGTCCTACATCTACTATTTTATAAATATTTCTAAAACTCACCTTGACACAAACTAAAAGAAGCCGAGCAGTCCGGTTAAACACGACTTAAAGCAGTTTCTCCAGAACTGTTTGCCGTGTGGCACACCCATTCTTAGGAGAGACAAAATCCAAATCCTCGGATTATTAACCCTTTCTGGGTATCCACCGTGTTTAATTATTATTTTTGTAATTAAAAGCACAAAACATGGGGGTCCCAAATGTCATCTTTGTTCCTAGTGTTAATAAGCTTTATTGTACTTTTTTATAGTTCATTAATCACAAAATGAGACATGTTTAATCCAGTTAGCTAGTCAAAACATTACATATTTTTGAATAACACTGACAATATGTTAATAAGTGAGCCTAAGTAATTTATTCAATCAACAGTATATGGTACATGAGGTTTACAGAACAATACATTTGACCGAATACAATACAATTATTCGTAAATCTCTTGATTAAACATGTTTCTATAAATTCATACATCTGAGTCATTTTCATTGTTTTTTTTATATATATATGACTGACATCATTGCTTTGCTTAGTGTTGAAACACTTTCCTAAAAGTGATTGTCTGTGTTTTTTTTTTTCTCAAAACACATTAATCACATTATTCTGAATGAATACAAATGTGTGCCTTTTTGTGAATCGCATAATAGTAGCACTCTGGTTGAAAGTTGTTGACCTCCTCTACTTTCTTATAGCGACTGACAGCATGGACAAGGCAGTTGGGTTGACTTTTGCACAGAGACTCTGCCACAGAGATCATGTCCCCCTTTAACTTTTCTTTCTCTATTTCCTCCTTTATCTGGACTTTGTTTAGAGGTTTAGGAGCCTTAGTGAAAGAGATTACAATCCTTACTTTGTTTTTGGTCAGCAGATCAAAATAATTGACACCTCCACCACTTCCATGATACCTTTTGCCAGCCAGCCAATTCCAGAAAAAAATGCCACCATGGTTAAAGACTCGGACTGACCAGAACACCCAGTCATATTTTTTGGCAAGGGCATCCAGCAAAAACTTTGTAAACTCTGGGTCAACACTGGCCTGTCTTTCCAGGATCCGGTGCTCCACATCCATCTTGGCCTGTTCAGCAAAATTGTCTATGCATTCATCCACTGCCGCCTTCATGCGTGTCTCCACGTCTTCCATGCGGTTTTGCCATTTTTTCACCATATCCTCACCAACTATCCCATCCTTAAGTGCAGAGTAGCCCATCACTGCTATGATACCGACCACAAACAGCTTCTTTAGGCGAGCACAGAATTCCTCCACTGCCCTTCTGCTTCTCTGCTCAGTGTTTACCACTGTGTCCAACATTTTATCTGCCGATATATTCTCTCCGATGACAGCATTGTATAAGGCATCAAGGTTTAAATCCCGGTCAGTGTTCTCATAATGGCTGAGAAACTTCTCCTTCTTTCTTTCCTTGAACTTGGGCTTAGCATTGACAAACTCTTGAAACATCTCATACTGGCTGATCATTTGTACCTCACGGTCAAAGTTCTGCTTGTTTAGTGATGTTCGCTGTAGTTCCAAGGCTAGTTTGTCAATTTCATTATGAATGCCCTCCAGCTTCTCATTGACTCTTTCAAACTGCTCAGCAAGGTACTTGGCCTCTTTTCCTTCTGGGTTGCTAAGAAGCTCAGCTGAGGCCACAAAAACTGCCTCAAGGAGGGGGTGAAACTGGCCAACAGTGGCTGCCAGTACCTCACAGCCTTGGCTCATTATCTCCACACCCTTTTCAATTTTATCCTTGTTTTCCAGAACCCATTCTTCCACACGATTCATATTGGATGGCAGAAAATCAGTCTTGCCTTAATCCTTAACAGAAGGCAAGTGCTCTTTCTGTAACAGAGCAAGATAAGTCATTTTAATACCTCTTAGTTATGTGATATAAAAATCAATTCCAGAATCAATGTGGTCATCACTAAAGGTCATGTTTATTTTCACAACACGAGTTCTTTGAGATGTCCTAGAACAAAACCAAATATTTTCACAGGGACAGAACATGTCTGCATGCATTGCATTACAGAGAAAGTCGGATTTGAAGGTCCTTCATGAGAAAAAATCAGCAAACTGTGGGAAAGTAAAACTCTGGACATGTGCAGACATGCTGAAAGCCATAATACACCACACCTTTCGATTGTGAGGTCTGGGAAAAAGCAGGTGTTGAACAGCTATGCGCAAAAAACAACATTTACTGGTTTAAAATGAACAAAACAATATAAATGTTACTCATTACAAAGTATGTTGCTAAATGATACTTGACCTAAAAAGTATTATGCATTTGTAACAATATGTAAGGTGATACAACATCTGTTTTAAACATGTATTCAGCTGAACTGCTTTGAGAATTTCGAGGCATTTGTGGGTAGTTTGATCACTCGGGGGAGATGAGCTCACACTTATATCTCATTTCCCAAGATCCAGCAAACAGTACAGCAAAAAAGGCACACCCAGATCTGAGAAAATGTGGAATCGCTGCACTTGTTCAGCGGTACATATAAACACTACACTTCTTTTTGTAAATAAATAAAACATAAATAAATGTATATATAAAAGAAATGTATAACATATTAACCTTTTTACTTAATTTCTGTTTTTAAAAGAAAACCTTAAACAATAAGATAAATAATGAATTAAAAAATCTAAAAAATATATCTTCTTTAATCCACCTACTTGTGATAAACCAGACTACATATTTTATGGCAAAATGGTAAATAGACTTGGATCGTTTTTATGGTGCAAAATCTTTTCTTAGCCACCTTTTACTTCTCAAAACCACATCCTTGGTTACTAATCCAGCAACACTGCCACAGCAGAAAAAAATCTTTTGTCAGTCAGTATTTACTCAAATCCAAGATCCGGCAATATCTGACTGATTTAAGGCTTTGTAATATTGTTCTCCTAATAAGCTAGGATTTAAGCAAATAAAATCAATCTATTGTTTATTAAGATCATTTCATTTCTTTTATGTCTTTTAAGTTTTGTTTACTGAACTTGCTTTTGATTGTTTAAATAAAAAGCCATGTATGTACAATCACAATGTAAAGAAGACAAAAGAAAAAAGGTCTAAAAGAACTTCAAAAACACATAGACAAAGCATTAAAGCAGATAAGGCTTACAGTTAGTCAGTGTGATGAGGTGCCCTCTGTGGTGTTCAGACGAAACCCAGCTGTGATCGAGAACTGCAGCGTCCGCGGGTCGACGTGTAGTTATAGCCTCTCCCCTTGCGGCACTCCCCCTTTGGATAAGCTCCATCTCCTGTGAGCATTCCTTGGAGCCCACTTGCAGAGGGTAGGATAACATCTTGTAAACATTGCCCGCTCACTATTATTTTCTCTGTTTTGTAAATTGGGATGAGGAAGAACCAGCTGTTCTAAGCAACACTGGCCATAGAAACTCTCGTTCATACAGACACTTCTCATGTCTTATTCTGAAGGTAAAAGTGACGCATTTGAATTTTGATTCACAATTTTCTGACAAATGACTGTTGTGTTTACATTATATGAACAGGGTACCACAAGTTACATTTTAGTTCAGTTTCAGTGGCTATGGGCTGGTGTTCATTGCATGGGAGACACACAGTGAGATGGTAAATGCTGCCTCAAGCCATGAGAATTCATTTTAAATCACTTCCGTCAGAGTGCCGATGTTACTGTGAAAGGCCTCTCTGTTTATCCAGCCAGTCTGTGTCAGGCAGGCTGACCCAAAGCTTTTGTGCTTCTTTTGCAACGTGCCAAGCTGCCTACTAATTTAAAGGGGAACACAGAAAAGACTGGGGCAATTTAAGAATGTTTGTAAAATGCAAACAGAAACACTGAATTTTAATGTTTTAAGTTGCTGCAAACTCTGAAAACCAGATATGGTAAAGCACAAAAAAATGTTTCAGGGTGGAGAAAGCATAAATGCGTATGGAGATCTGAATTTGTTGGTATTGTGAATAGCACCTAACGGTATTTTTAAATCATGTTTTTTTTGTTGCGGAAACTAAATAAAAAGTTGTCATGAGAAGAAATAATTTTGTGTTGTTAGCTATTGGTGCTAATTGCTCTTAAAGTCTTGTATAATATTAATTACCCAATTATTAACAACAATGTGATCTTTATTTTAAGATGAAAAAAGTATTTTAAGGCTGGAAAAAGTTCCAAAACACTTTTTAATTGAGCAGTTTTAACTTTGAATTCTATTACTGCTTAACAATGGAAAATAATTATCCTAATTGTAACCAGGTTGGCACGGTGTGCCAGAAATTCTAAACTGCTTTTATGTTTGTAGACCAGTCTTTTCTTTAAGCCTTTCTTCTTACAATAAACAGTAAACAAACAGTCTCTAGCACTTTATGACTGATGGCTATTATAATAAGGTTCTGGGTTTCAATTCCACTCAGGATGAATAAGGTCTCTGTGTCTTTTACTTTGATTGTATATTCCACAGATCAAAAGCATGCAAGTAAGGAGATGCTTAATTGTTCCTTTGTGAAATGTTTTTTGAAAAACAATTTAAAATGGAGGGCGGCACGGTGGCTTAGTGGTTAGCATGTTTCCATGTTGGAGTTTCCATGTTCTCCCCGTGTCCGTGTGGGTTTACTCCGGGTTCTCCGGTTTCCTCCCACAGTCCAAAAACATGGATCAAGTCAATTGAGTTCTCCAAATTGCCCTATATAGAGTGTGTTTGTGTGTGCCCAGCGATATATTGGCGCCCTGTCCTGGGTGTATCTGCCCTGCGCCCGAGACGCTCTACCCTGGATAGGCATGGGGAACCCCACCGCGACCCTAATAGAGGATAAAGCGGAAGATAATGGATGGATGGATGGAATTTAAAATGGAGACCACACTGTTGTTCTAAATTGAGTGTAAAATGCTCTAACACACCTTGTGACCACTAATCACAGATTAGAATATGAATGAAAGCATAAATGGCAGAAACTAAACCAATGAGTTTGCAATACATATATGGCTTACGTGCTGCACTGCTTGTAACAAACAGTAAGCAAGAGAGGTTATGAATGTACGTTATAACCTCTGTGTAAGTTACAGGTCTATGTCATTTTTTTTACATTACCAAACAGTTAGTAATGCTTCTTTAGTAATACAGGATGTGGTTTCATCAGGATGCAAGGTGCCAACCCAAACATCTTAAATCTACCATCAGTTCGTTGCAGTTCTCATTCACTTTTATTTTTCTAAACCTACAAAATGTATTAGGGTTATTATCAAGTCTTAACTTATTCACTTAGAATAACAACACTCTTTAAACAGAAAATGTTTAAAACATACAATTTTAAGAATAACATTTTAAATCTACATTTAAACATGTTTAAACATTTATTCCTACCATAGGATATAAAGAGTTTACAATGCATCACTGGAAGTTTATTCTGGTTAAATCCTCTGAGAATTTCTTACTTATAAGTTTTAAAGCTTATGCAAATTCTGGATAAACTTAACTATTATTATTTAATACCTTAATGAAAAATTATCCAGGACTATTGAAAACACGTACAGTAAATATTCCAAAGGTATTACATATAAAAAAAAACATTTTTTTACTGAAAACAGAGAATTAAATTATACAGTATAATAAAAGTTAATCTAAAACAAATATAGTTTATGAACTTTGATAAACGTTACCTGACAGCTTGTTGACTTTTCACATAATAAAGTTTTGCTGATAACAAAATAAGACAAGTTCAATAATAGTTTATATCAAGCACCTTAAACAGAATTTTGATAGTAAAACTTAACTGAATCAAAAAATATATATTAGGTATAATAGAGATTTTAATAATAATGAGGTTTCAAGTTATTACCTCAAAATTCAAGTAAAAGGTAAAAGTAAAAACAAAAATAAGTGAATATTTGGAAACTGAAGGATTGTACAGAAATATTAGAAAGTCTATCTAAAGTAAACACTGCTTATGTACTTTCAGGAGAACTAAATCTACATCCTGTGGTATGCAGCTGTTACCAGCACATAGCATATGTAAAGCTGGAAAAGAGCAGTTTTTTACCGATACACACTAGGAAAATGCAAATTTTATGACTGTTATAAAATAAACTGTTACCTTGGTGGTAAATACAAGACAAAACAGAGTTCATAGTTCAAAATTACAATTCCTCTTTAGGATTTAAGTATATTTTGTTGTAAACAGAAGACTGTCAAATATTGTTGTAAACATAAGACTGTCACCAATTTAAAGTATTGAATCAGGTTTATATATAATGTACAAAAAACTGTGCAACTGAACACATGATCATGAACAAAAAATAGGGAGCTAACTAGCATCAGCTAATAGCAAAAGCATTTAAAATTAGTGAATTATGAATTAGTGAATTCATTTTTATGTATTATATGTATCAGTAATCAAAAATTCCCTGGCATATAACAAGAACAATAAGAAACAAGATTGAAATTTAAGGAGAAGGGCTATAGATCAATGACAGTTTGCTCTTTGCAGAGTAGGTCAATCCAATTTTGGTTGTCAGTATATTGGCCCACCAGCAGTGCTACTTTTAATGGTTCAGGTCTAATCGCACATGAATGTAAAATGGATCCACTTCAGATATTACAGTAATTATGGAACATAAAATATCTGCTTTCTAATTCCTTTTGGATGCATTAAAGCATGTACATTTTAAAGAATTTCTTTCATTTAAAGAATAATTCAAAGATCTCATGTAGTTTAAATGTTAGAGCAACTGCTCCTCTGTCATTTAAACTGTAACGAAAATTATTCTGCTGAAAAAAAAAAGAAATAGATCGATTTTAAAAAGGTTGTTCAAAACAATACAAATGAATTAAAAATTGCAATTATTGAGTAATACATTGTAACCCATAAAACTTGTTTGTCTTTTTAGCTTAAATGTGATTTAACCAAAACTCAGGTACTGTCTGTTCTAGAACTAAGAGCAATTCTGTGTTGACGGATATGAATTTTCCTGTTTCCTCAGCTGAAAAAGAGGAAATTACCAATAAAAAAGTCAAAGCTTTGACAGATACTGTTGTACATATAATAAAGTTTGTAATAGCTTGATAATATCACTGATTATAATCAGTATGTGAAATTAAAAAATAATTTAAACATAACATTGAAAATGTCTGTTTGTTAAAAGTGTTTGTTAATCTGCACGAGATACAGTACATGGAATGTAGGCTGCTTTGCTCTGAAGGTCTCTGTAGTAGTATTTGGGTTTAATATTCATGGTCACACAGTTTAGTGCTAAATATAACAGATTAGTGCAGACAAAATGTTCACTAATTTTGAAAAACACTGAAAATGGTTGAGAATGAACGTTTAACTACTCCAACAAGTATATGCAGTTTAACAGTCATAATGACAGGTGTATGCAATCAAAGCTGATAAACTAGAATGGCTTTTATGGCATTCATTAATTTGAAAAGTGTGTCATTATCTCTGTTTGAGACAATAATCCAGCTGTCAGACAAGCTTGAGCTGTCAGCCTACATGGTGAGCCCTATTAGGTTTTTCTTGTTTGTATTGGTGTTTTCTAACTGCTGTTTTTAATGCTGCAGATTAACGACTGGAATTCAGCAACATCTCTACAAACCCTATTTATTACCATTTTTCATCATTTCAGAACTGATAAAATCTAAATATATATATCCTGCACAGAAGAATGCAATCTGATCTTATCTTGAGCGTATCGCTTGCTGAATCTGTTTTCCAAACATAAACTGGAAATAAGCCCAATTAAGCCTAAGTTTTAAATGAAAATTAAAAATAAAAATGTATTTTAGCAGTTTGATTAATCAATATAGGAATACAATAGCACAACAGGGCCAAAATCAAGTTATTTTGCAATATTGCATTTCATCTTTCTTAATTCAGTCATGCTGTCACCAATCTATTGTCTGTTCCAGATTAAAGTTCAGTAATAACACTAAATATAGAAAATGGATATTTTGTAAATCAGAAAAATCAATAAAACAGAGGTATTATTAGCAACCATTACTTTTTTGTGGTCATTCAGCAGGGCGTAGAGATTGTTTTAAAAATTAGTTTCAATGAAGTTTCCAATAAATTTCCATGCCCCTGGAAATTTTGCACATATAGTTCCATTTAGATGGAATTTTGAACTTGAAGCAATGATAAAGGAGGGCAATCATGTGATATGACCTCTATCTAAGTGACTAAGGGCATAAAAATCCTATTTGTTGGCACTTAAAAAAGATAAAGTCTGAAGTTTTAGCTGATTTATATTCTAGTACATGTCTACCTGATACCTTTTAATTGACCAAGTCACAGTGAAAGTAAAAAGGTAATGTTTGGTATATTGAAACTGTATAGAAATTAATAAGTGTATCAAAATTACTGTGCTACACCCCACAATATAATTCTAACTAACCAACTCAAATATTATTCACATTACAACTACAGTGGAAGAGCATAACTTTGTGTTATGCTTCATGTGTTTCAAAAGACTGTGTTTATTGCCAACACTGGGAAAGGGTAGGCTTATCTTAACCTGAGAATGTGTGTGGGCGTGAAACACAGAATAGAAAGAGTTAAGAGAGGATAAGAAAAGGCATATATCAAGTAAACGAGATTCCTTAGTGCTGATGTGGTCAATGAAGACAGGCAGTGAATGATGATGGTAAAAAAGATTACTACAGAGACCTTACAGGACAGAGCTATAACTTTTGTAGTCATTTTGTACTTTACAGCATAAAGCAGTTTCTTAGAGATCTTTTATTTATCCAAATCTTCTTAAATGGTTGTTGTAATGAGGATTTAGTACTTCAGATTCATTATTTTTTATATAAAATTGATCATAATATTTTATAAACTAAATATGCATTGTCCCTAAATATTTTATTGTCAGTTCACTGTCAGTTCTAAATCTAAGTTGTTATTTTTTTTTTTTTTTTAAATAAAACAACAATTAAATGTTACATTTCTACTCAACTGCAGATCACTACTGTCACGAATAATCAATCATGAAGGGTGTTCCCTCTAGTGGCTGATTTGTGCATCTGCGAATATGGGATTGAAACTGAAATAACTTCTCTTTGTAGCACATGGCATCATTAACACAAACCGATGTAGTAAACAGTCATTATTTTTAATTTATAAAACTTAAAACATGTGTTAACTTGTTATTCATATTAACATTATTTCAGCTTCACATGTTATTTATATTAACATTATTTCAGCTTCACATGTAATAACATATTTCAAAGTCAATAAATCATCTCTGAAGTTTGTGTATTGTCACAAAGGTAGTCATGCTTTGTTTACAGTGAAAACATTGGGATGAAATAAACACATGCAATTCTGATACTAGAATGTGGCTTCTTCCATGTTTTAATAGATAATAGTTCTTAATTAGTGAGATTTAGCACTGCTGCATTTTAAATTTATTGTAAACCTTTTGGATATAGAAATAGACTCAAATTATGAGGATCTATGGTTTATAGCACATCTACATTTACATTACATTTACATTTACATTATATTTGGTCATTTAGCAGATGCTTTTATCCAAAGCAACTTACAAGGTGAGCACAGGGTTAATCATAATATCCCTAAAGCAATGAGGGTTAAGGGTCTTGCTCAACGACCCACATTCGTAACATACTTGAACCTGGGATTTGAACCCCCAACCTTCAGATTGATTGCCCAACACCATAACTACTAAGCAACCGCGCCCCATACATCTATCTAATAGGACATGCTGCTTGGGAAACTGGAGACAGTGAATTGTCCTAACCATCAGAAGTGAACATATCAGTGCACTTTTTGTGCTGGCCCAAGCGTGGGTTTGGAAAGCTGCATCAGGAAGAGCACAGAGTGTAAAACTGAGCCAGAACAAAATGCCAATTCTACCTGCTCTGGTATACCAAAACCTATAGAAAATCAAATTGGATGTAGAACTCTAAAAAAGTTTTTTGAGACCAAATCAAATAAACTACTTTTTAATTGTGAATAGCTGTAGAGCAAAAAAGTCAGGGGTTAGATTACCAAACCATGTACGTGGTGTGGAATTAAGGAAACTGGGTAGATGAAATATATGTAAATTCAATAATTATTATTTTCAATTTAGCGTATACTGTAAATTAAGCATTATGATATATTTTTGCATTCAATTAACTAAAGACAACATATAGATAAAGATAAAGTCTGTAGAGATCTAGTCATAAGCTCTTAAGCCAGAAACCTTAAGAATCAATCTATACTGCTGTGAGCTGTGTGTCACCAAACAAATGTTTTAATGCTTTTTATCAGATCAGGCTACTTAGGGAGTAGCCAGAGAATCGATAGTCTACACTGACAGTTCCAATAAATATCATTACCCATGAAAACGATTAGCAGATGCGTGTGGACTGAGGTATCCTCAGATGAATAGACTACTTCCAGCACTGCTTAGATGCTGGCCTCTCTTAAAACCACCCATTTGTTTATTAAATATTGATATTGGCAGCTATCTTTTCCTGGACATGTCTACTGAGACACAGTATGTAAACAGACAGCTACTACATTTCTAAGTATACAAATTTATGGGAACTGCTTCCTTCTCTCTGCTCTGTAACATCATTTATATTATCACAGTGTAAAAATAACAACACAGCAATGTCACAGGAAGTACTGAGGTCACTGAAGAAGCAAAGCAGACACAGGAAACGCATCTAATCAAAAGCTGGGCGACTAGCACCCTCCGTCATAGTAACAACACAGCCATCAATTTTAGAACATATTGGTGAAAAAAATCCCTCTCGCAGATGATCAGAAACAGGCTGGTTAACCCACAGTGACAATCAGGCTTAAATCTAAGCCACAAGAAAACCTTTATGAGAGATTAGAGCACTTCAGATCAATAACTCCAACCAAGGCAGAAGCCACTCAACCACTAATGAATACAAGAGTTTCCACTGGCTAAGCTTTGGGTTTCCACTTAGATGGAACATTTTAAATTGTTTCACATCCTAATTCAATAAGACAGATATTTTATAGTCTAGGTGGTGATGTGGGTTCTACTGAGACGGTGATGCTGGAATATAAGCATGACAATGAATTTAGGGAATATTAAAAAGGAAATGTTTGGTAATATTATTTTTCACTTAACCCAAATGTGGTCTTTTAGTCAATGCTATGTATTTACTTATTTCACAATTCCAGGCACCATTGATGTAGCTGACTTAAATGCATTTTTTAAATGTCATATTTATTTACATGAATGACAGGGAGCGCATAGCATTTATGAGCAGAGTTTATTGTATGAAAATTAAAGACCAAGATCTTAAGAATGGGCGAATTACCTACATAGATCTGCAATAAAGCATTATTTATCTTTAAGATTTAAGCATGTGAAATGATAAATAGTTCCTTAGCTCCCCATCTAAGCTAGTTTAATGTTCCGCATCTTGTAGCTGAGTTAAGCAGTATGAGCTGTGGTTTCTTGGCATCAATTGTCCTGCATAAAAGGAAATTGCTGACGTGTGAAAACCTTGTAATTTAATTAAACAGGAAAATAAGTGGTGTATCTGTCCACTGTGCAGATATTACTGACATTGGTTTGTTATTAATTGTGTTTTGTATATAGAATATAGCAGTATATTCATAAATATTTGTTTATGAAAATTCTTAAATATACTCTATATTATATAAATAAATAAAAAAATCAAAGCTACAGGCCATTAAACAATTATTGGAATTTGTTAAATGTGTTTAATTGAGAAATATATTATAAAGTATTTAATGTAAGCCATATAAATTCTGCGATATTTAAATTAATTAATATTCTGATCATTAACACATTTTCTTTTTTGAAAAGCTACAGAGACTATTTCTACCATATAAAATGTAAATTAAGTGTTTTCACATGTAAACATTTATATTGTATTTTTTATATTTAATGATATTTAAAGAGCTTAAAAATGAGGGCAGATGGAATTAATTCCCGGACCCGCGAGCAAGAACCACGTATAAAAACAATAACCCAATGCAGTTTAAAGACTAATGTAGTTAATGCATTGTATAGACAATGAGAAAAAAAAAAAAAAAACTTTTGTAATGCGTTTGTGTGTGTGTGTGTGTGTGTGTGTGTGTGTGTGTGTGTGTGTGTGTGTGTGTGTGTGTGTGTGTGTGTGTGTGTAAAAATACATTTGTCTGGCCCTAAAATGTTGTTTGGACATTGGAGTGTTATAATCGAATCTTGCTTCAACTGATTATGTTGAGAGTCAGCAACTCTACAGAAAATGAAGTGAAGCGGAGTGCCTGAATGTATTAAATATCCGTGGATTTTTTCCATATTTCAGGGACTACATGCTAAAGCTCATTGAACTCAGACAGTGAAGACTGGTTTAGAATGCATGCAGAAATACACATGAATTATACACTAGTCCTAAACTTTAAATCTTTGAAATGTGCTTAAGAAGACTTTATGTTTTCATTGGTCATCATTGCAAGATCCTGGTCAAAAATAAATGCAGATTTGAATGAAATGAAATGTGGCATCGAATAAGGTAGTCAAGGAAATACCATTCTAAATGCGTGCTGTAGTAGCATTTAGAAGATATTAAACTTAACTTAAATATACAAAAGTACAAAACAAATATACACACATATAAATGTTCTTAAATCATTAATATTTATTTTTTAACTGCAGTATATTTTCCATGACTCAGTGTTACATATAAAGAAGACAATTGCAGGCTGAGCAATACATATGTATAGCTAAATGTTACATAGGTAATAGGTATCATGCTGACGAAAACAGTGCTGGGTTCGCAGCAAGGCAAATACAGTACTTTATGGGAGAAGTTCGCATGTTCTTCCTGTATCTGCATGGGTTTTATCCAAGAATAAGTTTCATTCCACAATCCAAAGTCATGTTAGTCAAATAAATTTAATATATTAAAATGACTTAATGAGAGTGTCTGCACTGCAATGGACTGGTGACCTGTTCTGTCTGTTTCTATTTTTTTTGCTCCATATGCACCAAAAAATATATATAGTTTGATGCTATAATAAATTAAATAATTGATGTATTTTGAAGCTTTCAGTGTCTAATTGCTAAGTAAGTATAGTCACATGGTAATTATTTCTTTTACTTATACAAGTAAGATGCATACAGGGGATATTTCTTTGTTATATACGTATCTGTGGTATAATAGGGTATTTGCATTTCACTTAGTTTGTAAATTTCAAAGACAAATCAGCCAGTTTCAGCTTCACTACAGTCATCTGAATGCACACACAGTGTCACTTTATTATGTCCCTCCCAATAATGGCAGTTATCTGGAAAGTTTTCAGCCACTACAATCTTTTTTTTTGACTGATAGCATGAATCATGACCCCAGACAGGTGCTGATCTAAAACCTCCACCACGGCTTTGGCCTTTCCTCGCTTAACTGCCCCATGCATCAGCTCCAATATACTGTCTGTTGGAATATGTTTGGGATTTTTACAGTAGGACACAACCACATAGGTGTCATTTTTTTGCTCCACAGAAAAATGCTTTCCTTTTATTTCATGATAATTATCACCAGCTAGCAATTTTTGGTAACCCTTTTCTGATGGGTCAAAGACACGGACTGACCATTTGACCCAGTCATACTTTTTTGCCAAGAACTGCAGCAGTTTATCAGCTGTGTCTTGGATATTCACTTCTCTCTCATTTGTTTCCTGCACCATCCTTTGTACGTCTTCATGTGCCTGCTCGGGAAATGAATTTATGCATTTATCAATGACTTCCTTCATTTTTGTATCCACTTCTTGGATCTTTTCTGTCCACTCAGATTTCTTATCCTCCTCCAGTTGATCCCCATCAGTAAGAAAACTGTGACCAAGCAATGCAATTAAACCAAAGACGAAGAGCTGCTTCATGTGGACACAAAAGTCCTCTAAGACCCTCCTGTTCCCTCCATTATATTCCTGCATCACATCCAGGATGGGCTCTCCAAAAGTGCTTTTACCCATCACACCGTCGAACAGTATGTAAAGGTTTTTGTCACCTTCAGATTGTTTATAATGTTTCAAAAACAAATTCAATTTTACCTCACGAAACTCAGGCTTAGCTTTCAGAATATCGACATATTTGCGGAACTGGTTGTTTATATTTTCTTCAATGCAAAACAATTGGCAATCCATATGGCTTTTTTTAATTTGAAGCATGATGTCTTCCAGTTGGTTTGAGATCACATCAAGCTTATCTTTTACTTCTAGAAATCTATCCTTTACATATAACACCTCCTTGCTCCCTACATTTTCCAATGCTAACTTCAAAACCGGAGCTGCGACTTCACATAAAGGAACCAGCTGTCCAACTGTGGTAGCCATGAACTCTGCACCTTTCTGTATGCCATCTAGTACAGCCTCAATTGTATCTTTCTTCTGTGCCACTTTTTCCAGTGGACTAGCCATTGCTGCAAAACAGCAACAAAGGCGTACAGTTAAAACAATGTAGTTTATAAATGAGTTTGCTTAAAAATGTGTCCAATTGTTTAAACTGATTGCAGCAGATTGATTCAAGAAGCATGTGTACCACTAAAAAATCTTTTTCACATATACTATACTTTGACATTTAAAATAAAGTACATGGCACAGTCTTACATCAAATCTAAAACAAGTTGAACATAAACCTCTTAAAAAGTCATGAAATTATATTCTGCCCATTTAAAATATTGGCGCAATTAGAACTATATAAATAAAGATTAGAATGTCATACATACATATATTTTCTACAGTGTATGTCTTAATTATTAGCAGTCAATAAAAAGTTATTTTTACACGAGGGTCTAAAGATGTACATTACACGACATGTTTGCACAAAAATCAAAGACTGGTGCCTATGGAACGTGCTATTTCGTGGTTAATGAATTTAACCAATAAAACGGGGCATTTAAGCAAATGTACGAGTAATTTGCAAAGGAAAACATGTTTAAGTGCCTACACCCTGATTAAGCCTAGAGGTAAAATGTAAGTCAGCTTTCTTTACCTTAATGTGATGACGACTGATCCTTCACACGCAGTAACAGGAGGATGTTATAAACGTACCAAATGCGCTTAAAGATTATTTCTGACGAACACGATCGTAGATGGGCCTCTGTTTGCGAGAAATGACTCGATGGAGTGGAAAATTAAGGTTGAGGGAGAGAGTGAGAGAGAAGGAGCGAGAGAGAGAGAGAGAGAGAGAGAAAGAGAGAGAGAGAGAAAGAGAGAGAGAGAGAAAGAGAGAGAGAGTTTTGCGCTCTGAGCCATGAGCCATTTTTGGAATGCTCTCGGTGCCATTCGTTGTTAGCGCTCTTGTTCCCCCATCCAAGATTACAAATACCTTAACACACACACTCCTTTATAGTTTCGTCTTTAAAAAATGTTAAACGACAACATAAGACGTTGTACATGGAGAAGAGAACCATTGCGCATGGTGCGCAAATTTTATCCTACCCGAGCCAACGACCATCTTAAAATCTGATCTTCTTCCTCTAGGTAAGTGTCAAACGAACTATCTGTATAAACATATATGTACATACTTAAATTATTAACATTTTTTGTGCTGTGGTTTTGGATTGCATATGAGCCATGTCCGTTCTACTGTTTCCCCTCCCTGGCTATTCAGGGCTGATTATTATCGATCACAGGAAATTAAAATCGATTGATGGGTCTAATCACATTTCCAAATATTACATCCACCTTAACCTCACAGCTCCGTTGTTTGGTCTGCAGGGGTGAGCTTGTGACCTAAATGTACTGTTAAGGTGAAAATGCTATATAAATTGCGCAAGGTAGCCGACGTGAGGCAAAATTCAACAATAATTTAATAAATAATTTTATTTGTTTATGATTACAAAATGTATGTTAATATTAAAGATCTGGTTGAAAGTGATTTAAATCTAAAGGATACATGCAAATATAAAATTGAGTCTTGGACAAAGAACACGACGGTGCACCCACAAATGCATTCTTATGCAATTTATAGTGTGCGTTAAAATCAACGTTTTTATAATTGTTTGCGTAATGGTAACCAGGACTGCGTATTTTTGAAACAGAAATGAAATAAGCATGTTTAAATCACCTCACTTTAAAATCAGAGTAAATCAATCGTTCTCCTTTGGGAGCATGCAAACCTGTTCTACTTGCTTTTGGAGAAATGTTTAGGGGTTTGAAGTAGGCTATGACTGTTAGGAATGTTTTACTGTGTTATCTTATTTTTGTTGAAAACATTTGTTTATTTAGTCATGTTTGAAAATGCAGCAAAGACCTGCAATGTTTACTGGACTGCATTGGATTTCTCTGGTCAGTTGCAGGTTTGAACACAACTAGGCTGGATATTCAAAATGCATTGATTGAAAAATATATATGATGCTTGGTTTTGTAAATATAGTTTGTAATGGATACAATCACATAAGGCAGAAACATAGAAATACCAGCTGGTCTTGCTTTACATGAGGTTTTTGTACTAAATATTTTATTGAGCTAGTTAATCAAGCCACCTAGCCTGTTTTCTGTGATATTTTATTTCTTTTGTCAAAAATAACCCAGCGATAGATTAGCTTTAATTACTGATTTTTTTTCTTCTCTTTTTTAACATGCAGCTTAGATGGTAAACAAAGCTCCGACATGCAGATGTGAAACAGCCAATAGATTACCAGATATAGATCCGTTCAGACCATGTTTAGACAATAAATATACATTCAGTTCCATTACTGATCTATTTGACCAAGATAGGAAACATTGGTTTTGGTCCATGATAAGTAATGTGGTATGGTTATGACATGCCATTGAAATGTGTCTAATTGTAGTTATTAGCAAACCTCATCTAATATGTATTACAATGTGCAAATATTGTGGCTATTTACAGTATATACACTAAATGTAATATACATTGCTCCCTTATAAGCATGTACGTTACAGCCATAACAAAAAAAATGATTATAAATAATAGTTAATAACATTCATGATTCAAATACCAATAATATATAAACAACAACAACATGCAGCGATATGAAGAATGAATCCTCAACGTTTTCAATATTTAATACAGTTTGTGTCCTTACTTACTGACCTCTAGTGGTCATGGGATATAATTACAAACGCGTCAGCCTACACAGTCATCGTTTTGTTGCTTCACGTTGGTTTTCTGCAGGGTTCAGTTAATGGCTTAGATAAGAATAAATCATTTGTTCCAAATGGATGTAATGCAGTGTTCTTGATCAATATGCCTTAGTCTTACTTCCTTCAATAAATAAAAACTACAAATATAGAATATTATAATAATATATTATACATAATATATTAATAATACATTCATTCATTATCTTCCGCTTTATCCTATATATTAGGGTCGCGGGGGGGGTTCCTCATGCCCATCCAGGGAGAACGTTTCGGGCGCTGGGCAGATACATACAGGACAGGGCGCCAATCTATCGCTGGGCAGGCACACACACAGACACTCACTCAGACACACTTTTATATGGGGCAATTTGGAGAACTCAATTGACTTGATCCATGTTTTTGGACTGTGGGAGGAATCCGGAGAACCCGGAGGAAACCCACGCAGACATAGGGAGAACATGAAAACTCCACCCAGATGGGGATTCAAACTGGGAATCCCTAGTGCTGAGAGGCGAACGTGCTAACCACTAAGCCACCGTGCCGCCCATTAATAATACAATGTTACGAAATATTATAAAAATATAAATAGCATATTGTGGCAAAGGTATATACCTTCCTCAGTTCCTGGGTCCTGGTCCTTTCTGTGTACAGTTTACATGTTCTCCCCATTTACATTTGGTCATTTATTGGACGCTTTTATCCAAAGCGACTTACAAGGTGAGCACAGGGTTAATCATAACATCCCTGGAGCAATGAGGGTTAAGGGTCTTGCTCAAGGACCCACATTGGTAACTTCAGTGGACCTGGGATTTGAACCCCCAACTAGAGCTGTGCGATACCAAAAATTTTGGTATCGATCCGATACCAAGTAAATACAGGGCCAATATTGCGATATTCGATACTGATACCGATACTTTTTAATATTTAAGATTCATTGATCCAAAAGACCTAGTATAGAATTTCGCCAAACATTGTAGGTGACAACAAAATAATGTATCCCAATCAACATCTTTGTTTAGAAACAATGGAACAGTAATAAAACAAAGATTGCTTTAACGTGAGGAAAATATATATTTTTGAGGTACAAAAGGAGAAACGACAATACGAATATAAAGTAAAAATGCTCCCCTCACTAGACAGTTTTTTCTTTCTTTGTTTCTTTTTTTCAAATAGAATTGTTCTTAGGCAAAACAATAAAAAAGGAATTTTCACACACAAAAAACTTGAGTATCGATCTTTTTACGCAAGTATTGTTTAATACCAATACCAGCGTTGGTATCGATATTATCGATATTTGTATCGATCCGCACAGCTCTACCCCCAACCTTCAGATCGATAGCCCAACGCCCTGACCACTGAGCTACCGCTCCCCACTGTGTCTTCTGAGATCTCCCACAGAGGAAACGAGAAGATAATATACAGATAGGTAGGTAGGTTAGCAAGTAGGTATGTGTTATTTACAGAGAAACTAGGAGTGATTGGGTGAGTTATCTCAGTGCTGGAGAGCGTGCACCTGCTGCTAACTCACTCAACTTTAGTAAAAGGGGGAGACAAAAGTAAAATTTCGCTGAATCAGTGGTTTAAATATATAAACAGAAACGTTCTCCGTACTTTGGCTGCAGTAACATTAACTAAGGATAAACCGAGGAAATGCTGAAAGTAAAAAGAACGCACCTCTCGCGGGGGACTTCAAACTAGTTAAGTTTTGTGTCGTAAAATCCATGAACGCGTATTCCTAGTTAAGGTGAGTGACGTCACTAATGACGTCTGACATCTTGCTGGTTCAGTAGATCTCCTCCAGTACCGGGTCCATGTGAAGTTGCTTTCTTTAAAGACAAGTATGTTATTAAAACAAAGACAAAGTCTATTAGAAACTAGACTCCCAGAGTCCAAGCACTGTGGGAAAATGTTGATTAAATAAAAATAAAGGACGTCCTTATCCCGCAGTGATTAGAGCACGATTACTGTTTTTTCTTTGAAAAACAGCTTTAACATAAACAGCTCATATTATATTGGACTTATTTAAACAGTGAGTGATTACACAGACACGTTTTTTTGACAGATGATGTCAGAGTGCCGTAACAAATATTAAAGTGACAATAACCGGTTTTAACCAGCAGAGGGGGCTGTGTGCACAGTACATTTGGTCATTTATTGGACGCTTTTATCCAAAGCGACTTACAAGGTGAGCACAGGGTTCATCACAACATCCCTGGAGCAATGAGGGTTAAGGGTCTTGCTCAAGGACCCACATTGGTAACTTCAGTGGACCTGGGATTTGAACCCCCAACCTTCTGATTGACAACCAAACGCCCTAACCACTGAGCTATCTTGCCCTCTTGCACATAAAGCCTCAAGAAACGAACCTTTTTCAAACCAATTTGATGGAAAAATTCAAGGCTTCATCTGAATTTAATCACACAATTGCTCTCTCGCGGCACGGTGGCTTAGTGGTCAGCAGGTTTGCCTCTCAGCACTAGGGATTCCCGGTTCGAATCCAAATCTGGGTGGAGCTTCCGTGTTCTCCCCGTGTCCCCGTGGGTTTCCTCCGGGTTCTCCGGTTTCCTCCCACAGTCTAAAAACATGGATCAAGTCAATTGAATACTCCAAAATTGCCCCATATAGAGTGTGTCTGTGTGAGTGAGTGTGTGCCCAGCGATGGATTGGCACCCTGTCCTGGGTGTATCTACCCAGCACCCGAAACGTTCTCCCCTGGATGGGCATGGGGAACCCCACTGCGAACCTACTAGAGGATAAAGCAGAAGATAATGGATGGATGGAATTTGCTCTCTCTCTCTCACACACATAAATGACAGGTCTTAGCGCCGCCTGACAGTACAGTCTGCCGAAACCATTAGGGCATTTGCATTGGGCAGACGTTTTTAAAGCGACTTACAAAGTGAACACAGGTTTGGACACAGCATTCCTGGAGCAATGAGGGTTAAGAGTCCGGGGATTTGAACCCCCAAACTTCAGATTGACAGACCAACACCTTAACCATTGAAGTACCACGCCCTCTGGAAAGATATACATAAACATAAACATACACAAAAAGCACTGGGATACACATGTCGTGTGATACGGAGCCTGTATGCTCTGTATGAAGTTTAAGTAGCCGCGCTGGTATGTACACTAGAGCTGTGCGGATCGATACAAATATCGATAATATCGATACCAACGCTGGTATTGGTATTGAACAATACTTGCGTAAAAAGATCGATACTCAAGTTTTTTGTGTGTGAATATTCCTTTTTTATTGTTTTGCCTAAGAACAATTCTATTTGAAAAAAGTAACAAAGAAAGAAAAAACTGTCTAGTGAGGGGAGCATTTTGACTTTATATTTGTATTGTCGTTTCTCCTTTTGTACCTCAGAAATATATATTTTCCTCACGTTAAAGCAAACTTTGTTTTATTACTGTTCCATTGTTTCTAAACAAAGATGTTGATTGGGATACATTGTTTTGTTGTCACCTACAATGTTTGGCGAAATTCTATACTAGGTCTTTTGGATCAATGAAGCTTAAATATTAAAAAGTATCGGTATCGGTATCGAATATCGCGATATTGGCCCTGTATTTACTTGGTATCGGATCGATACCAAAATTCTTGGTATCGCACAGCTCTAATGTACACCTTGTGGAACCTGATTGCGGTGTACTCTGGGTAATGTAGTCACACAAGAAAGCCGCATGACGCTGCCCCCCCCTAGCGACTGGTTGTCCCGTTACATTAACATTACACTTATTAATTCATTCATGATCTTAAACCGTATTTTCTACTAGGGTCTACTAAACCACCATGTAGCTCTTTTTTTTAAACTCCTAACCTTATTAAGGTGAGGGCGCTGACCACAGTTTCATCCATTAAAATATGCGAAAGCACCCTGAATAGGTCTCCAGTAAACATTCACACACATGAACACACCAAACATAAATGTTAGTACAGTAAACTTGCCTCCTAACAAGTTTTTGGACAATGAGATTTTAGCATTGAGTGGAAACCACAGGAGTCAATGCCCAGTTCTTGCTGTGAGGAGAAAGTACTAACCATTGTGCTGCTTCCCTTTCTAGCCACTGATCCTATTTTGTCTTAGCACAAAGAAAATCACACAACATTGTTATTCATTAATTCACCAATGTTGTATTTATTGGAAATGCATATAATTTTACACAATTAACAGCAAAATCTTTATTTGCAGACTGCTTAATCTCTATGATAAGTGGTGCATTTGCTCATTGCTTATTGTTAATATATATATATATATATATATATATATATATATATATATATATATATATATATATATATATATATATATAAAAAATGCACACTTCAAGGCAAAAATGGAGGCACCATTAGAATAAACTAACATTATTTTTATTTACTCAGGCATATATATAGGGCATTTGCATACATAATAGATTAAATGTTTGATTTGACATAGTAAAAAGTAACTAAAGGTTATATAGGATATAGGAAACATATGCATTATTCTTAAGGCTTTAATTGTATAGTTTAGTTAATGATTCATACAAGATTAACATACAAAACAATTTGTTCAAAATTAATATAATCAATCTTAAGCCGTGTTTAAGATCTAAATGCTTTAATCCAGTGTGTACAGCAGTAATGACAGAATTTACCTGTGCAACACAACAAAAATAACTGCAATAGTCTTGTAATATGCCAATAACTAACAATAAAAAATACAAATAATTATACTTCAGACACAGATCACCAGACAGAAGTTCTTTATGTACAAACAATACAAACAGAACTAAAATGATCATTAAGCATTTTCATAGATATCAACAGGTCTTTATGTTCTTCAAAAACAATATTTTATAGAGTTAACAGAATTTATTTAAACACCAATGAAATTATTCCCCTCAATGTAAGCAGGTTTCACTTTTACAATGCTGTTTAAACCCATTTAACTAGTGCACTAAGGAAAAACCCTAATGGATTAAAGTAGAATATGTGTTTATATGGTGCTGTCCTGCAACATTCTGCTATTCCGTAGTGTTTCATGTAGGATTTTCATATATACGTAGTATTTATTTTGGATAACGCACTTTGCATATTAGTTCTGTAGGCTTAAAAATATAAAATACAATCAGTAATCAACTGTAAAAAAAAATGGTTCAGTGAACGAACATGCAATAACTAGTGTTAATCAAAAAAAAATATTTTAGTGTTGTGAAAAGAATGCACCATTTATTATTTAGTGTTTAAAAGCTTAAGATTGTTGAGATGTTTTAGTATCTTCCTGTCATATCTTGTACAAGTTTTTGTAATAACTTCCTACAGTACAGGAAGGCTTGATGAATGCTTGGATTATATTTGACCACTCCCAAATATGCAGTTGGGTAAATGTCAAAGAGATTCCAATAACGTCAGACTTAGCTTACAGCAATAACGTGATTTAATATGAGCTAGTGTTATCATAAATGCAGGTATTAAGTGTATGATGGCCATTTAGTCATAAAAATAAGTCATGCTACAAAGCATATAAAGTGCATATGTTTTGGGTCATACAATTTTTTGGTGTAAATTTAGTCATAATGAAATTACACAATGCAAATCCTTGCACCTAATGGGGTAACAAATGTTTATCAAAATGTTAAAGGCATGATTTAAATCACAACCCCCTTTCTCTCAAGCTCTAAACAAACTGCAGTTAGTGATGTGTTTTTTTAGGTCTTTTTTTATATTTGGAGGAACCTAAATAATAAATAAGACATCAGTGACAAACCACTGGCAGTAGGAATAATATATATATAGTGTCTTAACTCCATACCAATAGGTTACTAAGTCTTTCACTAGGGGCTGTTTATAGAATACAAATTGAAAAGGATTATTAAAAAAAAAAAATAAAACCCCAAAAAAAAAAGAAACTAAAATATCAAATTCACTATAAGATGCAAAAAAAATATTAAAGGTATGGAAGAGGTAAGACACACAATAGACATCTATATATTTCATAATGGGTGCTGTGTGTAAAGGTGCATCATTAGTGTGAAATTACTGGCACTTGTTAAGTACCTCCTCCATCCTACCCTGCACATTTACCATATTCTCAGCCCATTCCTCAGTTAGGCCTTCTACGTCATCACCGATGATTGCGGAATAGCCCATTAGAGCGATTAGGCCAATGCAGAAAAGGTAGGTGAGACGTGTGCACAGGTTCTCCATCACTGCTCGGTTTCCATTGGAGTGTTTCAGGTAGACGTCAAGGATAGGCTGACTAAAGAGCTTGGCCTTGCCCATAACACCATCATAGAGTGTGTGAAGATTTTGGTCACCCAGGTCATTGGCATAAGACTCCTCAAAAGCATCCTTCCTGCGCTGCTTTTGCTCGGGTCGTGCCTCCACAACCTCCATGAACTTACGGAATTGGTTTTTGAGATTGTCCTCTACGCGGCGGTATTGGCCATCCAGGGTCTCCTTCTGGATCTGCACCAAGGCTTTATGATTCTGTGCTGAAATCTTATCCAGGCCCTTGTTTACGGTGCCGAACTCTCGTCGCAGAGTCCGGATATCCTCATCATCTACATGGTGTAGGACCACACGGATCAGTGAGCCTGCCACACCAAAGATGGGATTTATCACAGAGGCAGCAGATGAGATGGCAGCCACACACTCCAGCACCTTCACCACACCATGTTTCACCTTGTCCTGTTCTTCTCCGATATCAAAGTCAGCCATGTCAAAGAATGTATTGATGTGACAAAGTAATACTGGCCTAAATTAAATAGAAACAAATAAGATAAATGAGACATAAGGATCATATACTATAAGAGACAGATCCAAATCATTTTAAATAGATTTTTTAAGGCTTGCATGCTAATAGAGAGGATTATGTAATGTGTGCAAAACCAAAAGCCTTCTGAATGCAAAACACTGCAAATTTGCATATTTCCCAGTGACCAAAGAAGGGCTGAATTGCTTCAGTTTTTTTCAGTTCAGTTAAAAAACACTTTAAGGAAGGCTTGGAATTGGCAATCAAGTTCTTCTCACTTCCTTTTTTAAATAAGCAGTAAAAAAATCCAATACTCCAAAAGTAACTCCTAAAAACTGAAAGACACAGGGTGTGTACATATTAGGGTCTTACCAAATAATTTTTTTTGTATGCATTACAAAACTAGGGACTATTGTGATTCTTAAAAAACGTTTTAGCCATTTAGCTTGGTAACCTGGGGCATTTCATACTGGAAGAAATTAATATTATATGAATTACTGTAAAAAACAGTTTTCATGACGATCAACATTTAAAAGCAATGACTGATGTGATTATCAGTTCAGATTAAACTAGAGCTATATATATTTTTTCTGTAACAAATAGTGTTCATAGTTTTGTTACTGTAATTTAACTTGGGCAGCTACATTTTAGTTGAAAATGTTTAATAGTATTGTAATCACTGGTATGAAATCACCTATTAAAATTCAACTGCTTTAAAATGTTAAGCCAAACCTGCTTATGTGTCATAGTCAGGGATCACCAAACCTCTTGGACCATGACAAAAAACAAACAAAACTAAATAAATAAAACCAAACTCATATTTTAAATTATGTAAATATTTATTTCTGTGCAAACAAATATATGTCAAAGCAAAACATCCAGCATTACTATACATTCAATAACAGGATGATTTGTAACAGCACAATTTCTGTTATACATAATTTAAAGCAAGTAAGACTGAAATTTTAAGTGCTATACAATAAAAAAGGCACAAATTGCAAATGTGACCCACAACCATAAAAATAAAAAAAATAGAGAGTTGTAACACATACAAACAATATTGCTTAAGACGTTTTGAATCTCGTTTTGAAGTACATAAAATTAAGATGTCATGTCGACATCTTAGTGCATCCAGAAAGATTTTTACTCTTGACATTGGTCCAGCACTTCCAGCATTTTGGTCTGAATCTCAATGACTCTTGGGCCCCATTTTTCCCTGACTTCATCTTCATCATCTTCTGTGACTGAATAATAGGCCATTAGTGTTATTAGGCCAATATGGAAAAGATGGGCCAGATGTGAGCACCTGGTCTGCATGACCTTCCTGTCTTTATTACAGTACTCCATGTAAACGTCCAGCAATGGCCTGCCAAAAAGCTGGGAATTGCCCATGACACCACGATAAAACACATCCAAGCTCAGACTACTCTTATCTTTTTCATAGATTGTTTCAAATTCTTTCATGTAACGATCGGCAAGGTCTGGGTTAGTCCTGGCTCTCTCTACCATCAGGTTGAAGGCGCTGTATTGATGTTTGATGTACTCTTCATATTTTCCGAAGGTTTCATTAACCTCTTCGATACGAATCTGGCGAAGCATTTGCTTGTTCTTTTCTGATATGCTTTCAAGCTTGTCATGAATCTGCTTAAAGTCTTTGTCAAGTTGGTTTGATTCCTCCTCTACCAGACCTTTTCTCACCAGACCAATCAATGAGGTGACAACACCAAACAGAGGGTCAATGGAGGAAGCGAACGAGGATACTTTCTCCACATAACCTAAGACCTTAGCTGTGGTCTGTTTGATCTGCTCCTTATCTGCCATGTATGCAGAGGGGTCACCAGCCTTATGTCCAGCTAGGTTTCGATCCCCTGTAATAAAGAAAAGAAAGGGGAAAAAAAAGACACATAAATTATTAAGCAGTGGATCATATTGTTGGTAATACAAATTTCACCAGATAGAAATAAGTTAGATTTATTATTATCAGAAAATTAACAAAAAAACAAACCAATTTATTTTATATTATATCTTAAAGATGAATTTTGTTAAATAAAAGAAGGCCAAGCCAGTATAACTCCCACCATCCCAGATGTATACAGTTGCTGTCCAGTTCTGAAAAATAATGGGCTGTATTTTTTTTTTTTTTTTGTGGCAGATTACAGAAGGTTTGCCAAACCAAAATTGCAGCAGTTTTACAGATTTTTGTTCAATGGCTAAGCTTAGTATTTAAAGGACAGAAAATGCTATATATTCCTTATTAATAATAACATGGAATATACTTGCTTTTTTAAAACCAGTTTATTGCATTATTATATTATTTTCGGTTTCAGATTCATACAATGTTTTTTTCTGCTTGTGTGAAGAAAAATGCCAATTTTACAGAGTAATGCGTGACAGTCGAGCCTGGTCTCCTTAAATAAACCAGACACATAGTATGTGCTAATGTTTACAAAGACAACATTACTCAAAACAAAATATATCAATTTACTGGTGCATAAATAACATAACAATAAAAATACCAATAAAAGGCACTGCCCATTTTCAGGCTAAGCTGCTTAGCATAAGACGTAAACATTCCAAATGATGGCTTACAATACCCAATTAAACACAGAGAGCCATACACAAAAACTGCATATAAAACAAACTAACTACCTCAATTAATAAAACAAATAAGAACAAGGCCAGGCTAAAGGACTTACCTGCTTTTACGACGGTAGCTGTTCTCTTTCTAAAGCTGCTGCTGTTTTTCAACGCAGGCAGCCACTACCTCAGTCTCGGCAGGAAAGACCGCCCTGCCTGTGTGCCATATACGGGCAGGGTGAGGGAGTGACTCATATCTGTGCAATGCTCATTGGGTAATGGAGGGAGGACAATGGAAAAATGCAGCACTTCTGCAATCCCTTCTAACAGCTCAGAAAATGGCTGCTACACTCCTTAATGCTATTGGCTAGTAGTGACGCAGTACTGTGTTTTTATACATATGAAAAATGCTATTGGACTTGCAGAATAAAAAAAAATGCAGGAAATTATTTTAATATTGTTGCAAATGTGATTTATTAATAATATTAAATAAAAAATTAAACATCACCCTTATAGGTAAGGACAGTGTAAAATCTTTTTTTACATGAGGTTTTATTTTTATCTCAAATTGTACAGCTGATTGCATCACTGCAGCAAATACGTGTCCCCTTACAGCTTGTACAAGTTAATTATTTTTTATGGACACCTAGTTTAACTGAGGTTTCACTTAACACACCTGAATTGGGTTGTACTAGGTGTATTCGATACAAGAAAATGTTAAAATATGCAGATCCATTTCATGACGTCGACATAATTAAAGTTGGTCCAACCCAGAATTCTGTAAATATTTGTCACACAATAAAAAGCACAAATTTAGCTGCATCTAAAAATAGAAGTACCACAGTGTAGAATGAATTAAAAGCACCAAGACTGTCTTTGAACTAATCCCTACTCTGTCCTCATAACAATATAACTAAAAAGCAAATACATCTGATTCGTGGTCCTTGAACATAAACCAGTGCTTACTTATCATTTTAGGTTTTGCATCTTTGCTTTTATTTTCATGCTCCATGTAAATGGAAAGCTTTTGCGATAAAAGTTTGTCTTGCATGAAATATTTCAAATATTTTGCCACATGATCTGAATGTAATTCTTTACACCCATTTCTTGAGAAGTCACTAATAGTCACACGAGTTCATACAATGTCAGATATTTGAGATTTAGTATGAAAGGAAACTGAATTATTAACCTTCTAAACAGTATAGTGTTGAAAAATACATAGAATACATACTATGATTCGGAATAAGAAAGCAGCAGAGTTGTAAATTCAGAAGATGTAGTGTGTCATTACACCTTTTGTTACCAACAGAATTTACTATATTTTAATATAATTGTACATTAAATCAATTTGAATTTAGTGCATTATTTACTAAAAATCAAGCCTGAATTTAATTCACTATATAATATATTTGACGTAATGAAGCAAATGCTTTGGTCAGAGTTGTTTCATAGGTGTCTGCTGTATGTATATGTTGGTTATTTGTTTCATTACCTTTAAAAAAATGTATATAGTGTAGTACAGTATATTACAGTATATTTGTATGCTACAACAGTAGCAGTACCTTTCAGTTAAAGAACGATCTCTATTACTTAAAGAAGTCGTGTCAACATGTTTTGGTCAGATAGCATTTTTATTCCATTGATATGTCGTCATTTACAGATGTTTAACTTTTGTAAATTGTTGCATAGATTTTCTAGTTTCTGGTAGCTTTAAAATGTTTCTTACTTTTTGTCCCGTTTGTGGAACGTAGACACTTGACAGCTTCTTCTACTAGTAGGTGATGTTTCAGTTAACAGGAAATTCCTGAAAAAAAAAAGATTAAAATTAAAAACTGACACTTTAGAAGTTTACCAAGTTTAAAAATTTAAATTGATTAAATACAATCAGGATACATATTTAGGGCAATACCACTAACCTATTTAAAAGAAATATATGTTGCACTACGGTGGCTTAGTGGTTAGCACGTTCGCCTCTCAGCGCTAGGGATTCCCGGTTTGAATCCCCATCTGGGTGGAGTTTCCATGTTCTCCCAGTGTCCATGTGGGTTTCCTCCGGGTTCTCCGGTTTCCTCCCACAGTCCAAAAACATGGATCAAGTTAATTGAATTCTCCAAAGTGACCCATGTAGATTGTGTTTGTGTGAGTGAGTGTGTGCCCAGCGATAGGTTGGCGCCCTGTCCTGGGTGTGTCTGCCCAGCGCCCGAAACGTTCTTCCCTGGATGGGCATGGGGAACCCCCCCTGCGACCCTAATAGAGGATAAAGCGGAAGATAATGGATGAATGAAATGAATGTTGCACTGATGAGTATAGTAATGTTTAGTAAATATTCAAGACACAAGGCTGAGACCATCACCTGAATAATGTGCTACATTTATTTCTTGTAGCAAAATTGTTTAAATTGGTTATTAAGAGTTGAACAAGACATTAATATATCATAATTTAACTTGCCTTAATCCATTATATTCCTGTAACATGTGGCACATCAACATTAACACAATTTCGTAAACATATGCTTATTGCTTAAAATGTTAACCCTGTGTTTACCTTGTAAGTCGCTTTGGATAAAAGCGTGAGCTAAATGACCAAATGTAATGTAATGTAAATGTAAAATACAATTTTCTTCAAGTTCCCTTCATCACATTAGCACTACAAATATTTAAATCAGTTTAGCATTTATTAAATATTGCTTCAAATTTCTTTAAGCTTCTTTCTTTTACAAGTTTCTTTATGCAGTTGTGCATTTTTCAAAACTGATTAAAACAAGCATACATAATATATTGATTAATATATGGCATGGCAAGAAAACATATTGTAATGTGTGCATCTCTCTTCCCAGAGGTCTATAAAGGCTTTTAGAGCATAAATGGATCTAGCTCTTATCCACACACATATCTAACAAAGAAATATGGCTGCAGAAACTGTTTCTCCAGACAAGTTTTTCTACTTTGGTATTTGTGCAAATAGTCATCTACGTAGATATAAATTAGCATGTCCATCTACTTATCAAGAGGAGTCTGCGACACTAGGATGTTTACAGATAGCAGCCTCAGTGTGCATGGACTTTTGTACACCTCTCTCAAGTCCAAAACTGTCACGTGTTCTAAAAACCTGTACTTCTGTGCACAGGAACACGTTTTGGAACTTTTAAATCTTCCACATACATAAATTAAAGTGTCCACAGGGGGGCGGTAATTAACATTTTTTAATTTGATGCCTTTTTACTACAATTCCATCATAGAGGCAAACGGTAAAATTTAACCCTTTTCATTCCTGAAAGTTTTTATGAACAGAATAAATTAAATGTATGGGAATTAATGTATATGGAAATTTTAGAGTTGAAAACATTTTTTAGTTTAATCATCATAAACAATACTATCCTAAAGTGTTTATAATACATTTAAATCCATTTCTTTATTAACCCTTTCATCGCATTCTATTTGTATGAGCACGTGTGCCATAAAAATAATGATATTTAAAAATTTATAAAAACAATTTGTGTTTATAAAGATTATTTTTAATTAAAAAATTTTTTTTAAAATAGCTAATTATTTCTGTTTCATTTCAGGCATTCCTTTACAAGAAACTGTGTCTCTTGCACTCATGACTGGTAAGTAAAGGGTTAACTGTTTTAACCATATTCATTAATTACAAATAAATAAATCTGGTAAAAATATTTTTAAAAGACAAGATAACCAACAAACAATAAACAAGTTTTCACTAATTCCAGAACTTTTAAATAATTACTGGAGATTTAACACAAGTCTCTTCTGTTAGATGCTGGAGGGGGAGAAGGGGGGGGGGGGTATTTCAATGGAAGTACACACCCACTGTGTCTATTTCTTCTTAAGAGTCATTAGATTTGTTTTAAACTCTTACTTTCTTGTTTATTATAAGACTTTAACAAATTGATAAATATACACATGTTCTGGCTAATTAAAGTTTAATGATTATTCCTCTTTATATATAACTATAAAAACTCCCATAGCTCGTGTGTGTATCCACAAGCAGTCTGCCAAGTTCAACTGAAGCATGAGGACTGAAACTTTTCCTCTTAGAAACAGTTAGTTAAACCCCAGTTACAAAATGTACTCATCATTAATTACTTGTGCATATAAATTAACTCATTATCTTATTTAAAATTACTATTTGAATCCTTTTAACATGCCACAGTTCATTTAAACATGGCCGAACAGAAGGCAAGTCAGGAAGTAAGCAGCCTCATCTACTGTCAAGCCAGTGAGGAGCGGCCATCTTTAAAGCTCTGTGTGAATAGGCATAGTGGCAGTTTATGGATTTAATTTGACTACCAAAGTCACAGAACATACTGAGGCATGCATGATTTGCATAGTTATAATGAGTTTAAATGTCTATTCCTTTTCACACTTCTCTTTTAACCATTTCCTCTCTTTCTTTTGCAGGTCATAGCCTGGCTATTAATGTTAGCACTTCCCTTGAAAAGTAGCTTTCAGATATGAAAAAAAACAACTAAAACAACTCCTTTACCATACAATAACACAATGCAACACCTTTTTGTGTTGATACAACAAAGTGAGTAACTTAAAAAGTTCCACATTCCCCTTTCAGCACACCACAGTCAGCCAGTTCCCTGTCAGCTGTTATAGCTCCCCCTAGCAGCCTCTCCATATTGTTTGGGCTTAGCCCAAAGTCCTCTCTTAAAACTAGTATAAATAACAGATAACCCTCCTCAAGGGACACTAAAATCAACCCTGACACCTCTCAGTGTACCAATGTATCCATTGGATGCCCAGCCATGGTTCAACATAGAACTTCTTACCTTTGGAGAGAGCTTCCTTTCTCACCAAAGTCCTAATATCGAATGTACTTCTTCTTCCCAGCAATCCCTGCAGAAAGGCCACTTCCATGTTAGCTCTCAGTATAGGGGTGTTCAGATTGGACTATTCCAATTTTTTGGCCTTTTAAAGACCCTAAGGTGTCAAAAATGGCCTATTAGGCACCACAGACATTCAAGTCTTCACTTGCTGCAGTCAAATGGTATGTGTGCATCCTTTTACAGGGCAGTCCTCTCCTCAAGATAACCATAAACACCCCCTGTGATATTCAAATATTCCAGATTCCCAACAGTTGCATAGCACATACAGAGAGACAACTGACTTGGTAAAGTCAGCTGAAAGAGCACAGTCTCCAAAGGGCTTTTGTGAGGGTGCCAAGGGGCTGCCACATGTTTCAGAGGGTCAAAAAGAGCTATAAAGGGCTATTTAAAGAGGACAACACATTATTATGTAGGAAAAACAGGGGGAAAATTTGAAAAAATGTTACTGAAATACATCCGTCCTCTAAAAGTGCTGTAATTCAAGCACCCAGAGCACCTTTCCCAAGGCGCAGGTGCATATCCGCAAACAAAAGAGCTAATATTTACACTAAAACAGAGAACCAGAAAGACTTATTTGCATTATTTATTTTTTAAATGTTTTTTTTTTTTTTGTAAGTAGGAAACTTTTAAAGTGTGAATTTATCAGTCATCAAATTATATTTCCCCATTTTCCCCATCTTATCTTGGACATTTAAAATGACATTTAATAAAGACAATAAAGTGTGCTTTTTAAACACTTTATAACTTTTAAATATATTCAATACTTAAAACATAACTTATTTAACAGTAATTGTGTTGAATGTAACAATTTAATTACATGTATATAAAATATAAAACAATTATGTTGAGCAGTTCTGCTCCATTTTAAACGCATATTTTGCTTGTGCTGATTATTTTAATATATAACTATATAAATAGTAGACTGAAATACAGCTAGCAGTTTAAAGATAGTTATAGATTAGATTGTATTTAGATTATATTTATAGGAAGATTATATTTAAGCTCCAACAGACTGTAATGATGTCAACGCGTTGCGCATCATGGCGCACTGAAGAACCCAACCCACAAGCTTCTGCTGTGACGTCCTCTAGGCTTAGAACAACATAAACATTTGGAAAAATACATTTTTGATTATGGCATCCCAGAAATAACATTCCCTTTTAATCCATATGACAACAACGAGTCTGGACGTGTTCTCTATACCAAGCTGAAGGGTTCCTCTTTTCGAAGCCACTAAAACAGAGTTATCAAAGGTCTTCACTAAACGCCACGCGTTCGCACAAAGGCAGCTCATGCTTTATGCATAACCAACTGACTTACACGCAAACAGCCAAACGTTCCCAAACGGGAGTCAAATAACGAGAACCTACTTTAATCGACAAAGAACAAATGGAGAGCAGAACATCAGCAGGTGCACAAACAGCTGCGTACCAACTGTGAGCGCAAACTGATGCTCGACACGGTGTAACGGGATATGTCGTCCGCCCGAGTCGTGGCTCATGGTACACCGACTCCCAATTTACAAACAAGCCGTTATTTATCCATTTAAATTAATATAGAAGAAAATGTTTATCCGACCTCCAGAAAATTCACACGTAAAACTATCATTCTTACAAGTAGCGTTTTTATTATTATAATGCGCATTGGGCTAATCTCTCATTTATTAGTATATTAAAAGCGGCATTATAGTGGTAGCATGCGCATTGGGCTAATCTCTCATTTATTAGTATATTGAACAGAAAAGCGGCACGGTGGCATAGTGGTTAGCACGTTCTCCTCTCAGCACTAGGGATTCCCGGTTCGAATCCCCATCTGGGTGGAGTTTCCATGTTCTCCCCGTGTCCGTGTGGGTTTCCTCCGGGTTCTCCGGTTTCCTCCCACAGTCCAAAAACATGGATCAAGTCAATTGAGTTCTCTAAATTGCCCCATATAGAGTGTGTATGAGTGAGTGAGTGTGTGCCCAGCGATGGATTGGCGCCCTGTCCTGGGTGTATCTGCCCAGCGCCCGAGACGTTCTCCCCTGGATGGGCATGGGGAACCCCCCCCCCCCCGCGACCCTAATAGAGGATAAAGCGGGATAATGAATGAACAGAACAGCAGCGTTTTAACAATACTGTATGCAGTACAGGGCGGCACGGTGGATTAGTGGTTAGCATGTTCTCCTCTCAGCACTAGGGATTCCCGGTTCGAATCCCCATCTGGGTGGAGTTTCCATGTTCTCCCCGTGTCTGCGTGGGTTTCCTCCAGGTTCTCTGGTTTCCTCCCACAGTCCAAAAACATGGATCAAGTCAATTAAATTCTCATAAAATTGCCCCATATAGAGTGTGTCTGTGTGAGTGAGTGTGTGCCCAGCGAAGGATTGGCGCCCTGTCCTGGGTGTATCTGCCCAGCGCCCGAAACGTTCTCCCCTGGATGGGCATGGGGAACCCCACCGCGACCCTAATAGAGGATAAAGCGGGAGATAATGAATGAATGAATGTATGCAGTACTGGCTACGTGAAGTCCTTATACCCACAAACATTCAATTACAAAAGCCCCCACCTAATGTGAAGTTGTTGGAATACGTTAATCTTATAAACATTCAGTATATTTATATGGATTACACTGTACCCTGAAACATTGCCATTAAACAGACTGAAATCGAAAATAGTGTCAATCAACCTTCATTTGAACTAACTTCTGTAAATTTAAGACAGTCAGTTTATTAGTATTATTTTTTATGTATTGGCTTGATAAGATCCATCTATCCATTATCTCACTGACTTTCACCCTATAAGTGCTGACAATGTAAATTAAAGGTTTTAGACTACTGTATATATCCAACATTTGGTTACAAAATGTTGTGTCCATCTTGCCCTTGTGCATAATCCTTTCATTCATTCATTATCTTCTGCTTTATCCTATATTAGGGTTGCGGGGTAGTTCCCCATGCCCATCCAGGGGCGCTGGGCAGATAGACCCAGGACGTGTGATTGTGATAGATTTATATCAAAATAAATAGCTAAAATATAACCAAAGTAGCACAAACTTCATTTATATGGACAAAGTGTGGGCTATTGGTCATGATTCATTATATCAATAAAAAATCAAATGTATAAAAAACAAAATGTCTGTGACCTTTTTTTTATACTACACCTTTCTCTCCATCCCGATTGAAGTTCTCTCATTAATAAAAAGTATGTCATAACCACTGCAGCATTAGTACATATTATTAAAATAATGACATTTTTAACCTAAAATATTTTTCTATGAAATACGGTGAATTGAAAATAGGCATTATTTTGAATGTTAAAAGTCACCACTCAATAAATATTTTATCTTTTCAATAAAAGAAATAGTGATTTCATGCATCGTAAAATTTTTTATCTGGGTTTATTTCACAATGGGATATTTTACCAGAATACAAAGCTAGCTTTGTAAAGACATTAATGACTTTCAGTCAACATTACATGTTGGCTCAAGCTAAAAATAGGGCTGTAAAAACATTTCTTGCCAAAACAAATTTGTCTGCCACAATTGTTGGAACAAGCACATTTTAATTTCTATGTCATTTAAGCTTAAAGTGCATGAAAACGTAAAATAAAGTCACCATTTGTTTTGCTGAAGTAGACACATGACCATTTATTCATCACCATGAAAAAATGTAAATATTCTAACATGTGCAATAAATAGTTCAAAGCTTCACAAATCAAATCATAATTTAAAAATGAAGTTTTACTAAAGAATTAATTAGCAAAGAGCCCAGAGCACATTATGAGCGTAAAGAGAGACAAACTTATAAGGAGGTGGACATTTTCACATGAACATCCTCCTGTTTGATCTTATAAATTCAAATATTTTAGGGTTCAGTTTTCTGATTTTAATAAGTTTTAAGCAATACTGATCAAATAGAATTTCAAATGACAAACTGGAATGGCAAAAATAATTAACAATATTAAGAAACAGGGATTATGATCTAAAAGTAAAAGCATCAGCAGTCAAAAACTAATGCAGCCAAGTTTGCTTAACATTACTGAAACTGACTGATTTGAGATCAAATGAGACAAAAATAAGTTATTTAACAACAAACCCATTATGGGTTTAACACTGACACAAAAACATCAGGTAAGTAAGTACCTTATTCCCACTGTGAAGCCTGGTGGAGGATCCATGGTGGAGGCTGTTTGGAAAATGGTGTACATAGTATAATGGACACAAATGACTACAAACAAATAAATCAGTTTTAGCCAGAAAGCCCAAGAAATGTGGCTCACAGAGGATAATTTTATGTTATATACGAACATATACAAGTAAAAAATGGCAAATAATATTAGGAGATCTCTGATGGCTACGTAAGTGACAAGTGGTCAGTAGTTGAAACTTGAAGTTGCGTGTGAGGGTGAACACTAAAAGATTGCGCTTGCTTTCTGGCGCGATGCCTCCTTGTGGCCTCTCTCCAAGCTTTTCGTTTCTGTTTCCTCATGGCTTCTGGCAGCTCATGGATGCTCTTTCTCCTGCGTAAATTCCTGAATAAATAGATGGTTCTCAAACATACAAAGCAATTCTGAACACTACAGCATACGGAATGTATAATAATTTGATAAATGTATTCATTATTAAGATTATAAAGAATGTTTCATTATTTTAATACATTAACTTGATTTGGGGTGCAGACTTATAGCAATTTATGTTCTTTGAAAAAGTTCATTAAACTGCCATTCTGCATTAGTAAATTAATATACATTTATAATACAGTTTCATTTCTTGTAGTTACTTTGTTTTACATAGTATTATTTTCTTTTGAGTTACAAGAATTTTTCAAAAAACTACAACCTTAAGCGGTCCTTCTCCTTCAAGGCATGGTACTTTACTGGGTCAGCACGGATCTTTTCCCTGTACCGTCGCACCCTCTCCATGTTTGATCGTCTCCCTGTAAGTACAAAACAAATTTATGAGATATTGCACACAATTGGCATGAAGCTTAGTTAGTGGCATCAAAATGTCAGTGATGAAATATGCTACCATCTGAGAAACCAATGACATTACTGTTGGCTTTTATTTTAGTTTAAACAAAACCAAAAAAAGTGTTTCGCTATATTACATAAAGGGGCTATAAAAAAAAGAATTATTTGGACCATAGATCACAGAACATTTAGCATTTTCAGCATCATCTCAGACTTCCATTTTCATGAAACACCTCAAAAGGTTGTCCCAAAATTCAGCAGAAAACATCCCCCATGAATTTCACTTGTCTCTTAATGCAATTATTATATCATAATTATCTGCAGTATTAAACAATAATAGAATTAATTGAGGGCGGCACGGTGGCTTAGTGGTTAGCACGTTCTCCTCTCAGCACTAGGGATTCCCGGTTCGAATCCCCATCAGGGTGGAGTTTTCATGTTCTCCCCGTGTCCGCGTGGGTTTCCTCCGGGTTCCTCCCACAGTCCAAAAACATGGATCAAGTCAATTGAGTTCTCCAAATTGCCCCATGTAGAGTGTGTTTGTGTCTGTGCCCAGCAATAGATTGGCTCCCTGTCCTGGATGTATCCGCCCAGCGCCCGAAACGTTCTCCCCTGGATGGGCATGGGGAACCACCCCGCGACCCTAATCTAGGATAAAGCGGAAGATAATGGATGAATGAAAGAATGAATTGAATCTGCGAATTTTGTATTCATCAAATTCTACAAGCACAGTTCATGCATACTTCTCTCTAGTGGTCCTGATGTGGGATCTAGCTGGACTGATGGGTTGTAGCTGTTTGGTGTTCCACATAACTGGATGAACAAAGGCCTCTGATTTATGTCCACATGTTCCATAACAGGATAATCACAAACCACTGAGCAGTTTACATCTGCTGTTTCAGTCTTTATATTAAATTCATCCACGTTAGGAGGTTCTTCCTTCAGTAAGACATCAGCATTGTCAGAGACAGTTCCAGAAGGCGATTCTTGTGGTTCTGTGTCCACGTGTTTGCTGAAATCGTGACTAAAAGTTGGAGAAAAGGAGAGCTCGGCTGATATCTGGTAACGCTGCCTTAAGGTTTGGAGCTGCTGCTCGGCTTCCTGCAGCTTGTACTTCAGCGCAGCCTTTTCGCTCTCCGCCTCGGATAACTTCACCTGATAACTCAGACATTTTTTCTCATTCACTTCGCGAAAAACGCGCACAATCGACAGGACCGCCGCCCTGACCACCTTCTCCAGTTCGACGGCCTCGAAGTCATTCAGAAAAGCCATTCTCCTCTCTGCTGAAGTCATGTTAGAGCTCAGGAGGACAAATAACTTCACAGAAAATAAGATAGATGGATTGATTTCACCGTCAAGACCAACTGCCTACTAACAAAGCATACAAGAAAGACTTAATAGGAAACGTGTATATGTAGCCTTATAATCCGTTAAGAAATAAACAGCAAAAAACCTGAAATCACTTCATGATCCTCCATTTAAACCCAATGATTTAGTTCTTGTGGTCAGAGGTAAATCTGAACTGCGGTGGTTACACTACAGCGCCCTCTCGTGGTCACCTCCACTAACAATCAACGTCCAATGAATTGTTTCATCTCATTCATTCATTCATTATCTCTCCCTTTATCCTCTATTAGGGTCGCGGTGGGGTTCCCCATGCCCATCCAGGGGAGAACGTCTCGGGCGCTGGGCAGATACACCCAGGACAGGGCGCCAATCCATCGCTGGGTACACACTCACTCACTCAAACACACTCTATATGGGGCAATTTAGAGAACTCAATTAACTTACATTTGGTCATTTACATTTGGTCATTTATTGGACGCTTTTATCCAAAGCGACTTACAATGTGAGCACAGGGTTCATCACAACATCCCTGGAGCAATGAGGGTTAAGGGTCTTGCTCAAGGACCCACATTGGTAACTTCAGTGAACCTGGGATTTGAACCGCCAACCTTCAGATTGAAAGCCCAACGCCCTAACCACTGAGCTACCACTCCCATGTTTGATCTTGAACTTGATCCATGTTTTTTTGGACTGTGGGAGGAAACCGAAGAACCCGGATGAAACCCACGCGGACACGGGGAGAACATGGAAACTCCACCCAGATGGGGATTCGAACCGGAAATCCCTAGCGCTGAGAGGCGAACATGCTAACCACTAATCCACCGTGCCGCCCTTGTTTCATCTCATCTCATTTTCTTTTCTTTCGCTTGATACTATACTAGGGATATGGGGGTCCCATTGTCATCCAGGGGAGAACGTGGGGCACTGGGCAGATTCATCTTTTGGAATAGATCGGGGCGCGGTAGCTCAGTGGTTAGGGTATTGGGTATTGGGCTATCAAGCTGAAGGCTGGCGGTTCAAATCCCAGGTCCACTGAAATATGGGTCCTTGAGCAAGGCCCTTAACCCTCATTGCTCCAGGGATGTTGTGAATAACCCTGTGCTCACCTTGTAAGTCGCTTTGGATAAAAGCGTCCAATAAATGACCAAATGTAAATGTAGATCCCTTAAATTTAATCTTTTTTTTATTATTATTATTATTTTTTTTTACAAAAGACCTTCCAAATGGAGTATAGAAACGTCTGTCCTCACTGGCACTGGAACTATTCATCTGTTAAAGTTGCTCTTTTGAAATCTAAGGAAATTATTCTATGGCAAATGAATACATACATACATACATACATACATACATACTTACATACATATATACATACATACATTCATACATGCAAAAAATAAATATTTTAAATAAAACTTAAATAAAAAATAAAAAAAAACATTTCTTGGTGCGCATGTGATACTGCTGGGCATACTGGAACAAAATCTGTGATATGCTCAATAGATTTGTAAATTATGTAAAGAGGGTCCATGTTTATACTTCCTTGGAAAAAGCTTTGACCTTACTTAACAGCATTCTGAAGGTACAACCTTTATCAAACCTGTACTTGTACATCAAGGTTTCAAACAACAGCAAAATGAGTAACTTAAGTATTATCAAACAATAGTTTTAAGTTTTAGGTGGGTGTCAGGTGCATGTCAAAAATAGTCACACTAAAAATAGTCAATGGGAAGCGATTCAGATTGATGTGCAGTTGTTTTTTTTTTTTTTCATTTTGAAACAATTGGGGAAAACAGTACACTTTTTAAAAGAACCAAATAGATTTTTGTTTGATGACAATAGAGGCAAAATGCTTGAGTTTTTTTTACCCGACCTAAATAATTTATTATAATAAAAAAGGATTTATAGCAGCAAGGAGGCAGTATAATGATCTGAAAAGATGTGACTGTTTTTTTGTCTATGTTATATACATAATGAATGTGTTTTTAAACAGAAGATTCATATTAAAATATCTTAAAACCTAGGTAATTGTAATACTAAAACTTTAATTCAGTATGTCCTAAAACAAATGCTCTTTGATAAAAAAAAAGTGTCATAACTTTAGTCATAACTGGCATTGTCATTAGCTGGGAAAGGTGTGTGTATATTTTATACCTTTTTCTTGATTAAACTGGCACAATAACGGCTATAAAGATAAGATTTAGTTATCTGGCACCATAAAAGAGATTTTAACAAAAGTCCTCTTTGTTACAATAATTTTACATACAACATACCTCAACTGAAATCCCATTCATTAATTTTCAGTAATTTAAAGTTTTGTGGGTATTTTCTTTTTGCCTATGAACTAATCTTATGTGCTAGATTGAGAATATTTTCGGAAAAGTTATCTCTAAGGCCAATGTTAACAAGATGTTATATAACTGTTCTGGAATATAATGCTTATCTTTTCTTTTATTAAGGATGTACCTGTTTCTTAAAGTATAGTGTATTTATACTCCTTAGCAGTTGCACATCAGACTCCTTTACTTTATTTTGTTTATCCTCTGTAAGATATTTTGGGATTTATGAGTTAATTATAAATTACATAAATATATATAAATTCATAAATACAAATAACAACTACAAATCCCAACTATGTTTAAAGTAAAGTATAAGTTCTTGTAAAATAAAGTTTATAGTACTTTTATGTACATGCATTTTATAGTAAAACTTCATTGCTCTATGTCCTAAAACAACAGTCTAAAGGTCAGGATCCAGTAAAACCTATTCTTAAGTTATTTCCATAGATGGTAAAGCTACTCAAAAGACATAATTTATTTCACTGTATACAGTGATTTGCTAATATGAAATCAATATTCAGTTAAAATTGTTTTTTTTTTTACACTCAATGTATCTGACCAGTGTGCTTTCAGGACAGCTTTAACTCAATAAACATTGCTGTAATTTGTGACACACCCTTTCCTTTTTGTCTATATATAGCTAAGGTGTTAAGCAGTTTCTCAAAGTCATAGTGGCTTCCAGAGAGAAAAAAAACGTCTCTGTTAAGAAGAAACTGCTATTGCTGCCGTAATAAAAATTGGTAAGTGCCTAAAGTTTACAACAGTGAATGAATATTGACATTTTAAATAAGTTATAAAATTACTTACTTTCTAACTTATATCTAATTAATCAAGTTCAGTCCATGCATAGGTAATTGATATTTAATATATATTTTTAAACTAAATAAGCCTTTTTCAACAGCCTTTATGGCTGATGGTATAATGTGGTTTATGAGCACATTGCCAGCTTTAGTAGCTCCTTATGTTATCAGATTACATGAAGGCAATTTTACTTTACTTATAACTAAATACCTCTACAGTTAAATGCTGTCAAATATGTCTGATCTTTTTCCCAATGTAACCTAATCTATTTGATAGACTGAGCAATGCTATTTATCCCAGCATACATGACGTGGCTTATCAGTGTTGTAGATAATCGTAAATTTTACATTGTACATTTTAAGTCACTAGGTATAAAAATACATTTTATGATCAATTATTTTTTTACATACTTTTTACCATAATTCTGATTATCACTAATTGCTCTTGTCCAGGATGTTCCTTTGCCTTTTGCTGTGAAAACAGTGGAAATGAGTGTATTAAAGTAAAAACATAATAATTTATGTTTAAATAATTTAACAAAATGTCATTTGAAAATGATAAAAACAAATTATGGTCTTAACAACAGTTGTTTTGTGCTTTTTTAACAGAACAAAACGTGTTTCACTGCCATGGAAAACAAAGAAGAGATCAAACATGCTATAGTTACGGCACTGGGTTTCATGGAGAAAGTGTCTTCATTTGCTGCCTCTTTTGTCCCTTTCTTTACAATCATCACCCCAATGATTTCTATGGTAAAGAAAGGTATGACAGATGATGTCCGGCAATGGAACAAGGAGTTTAGTGAGATCAACGACAAGTTGGAGAGCATTTCAAAGAAAAATTCCCAGATGTTGAATCAGATCCACATCAATGAGGTCATTGAAACATATGGAAAATATGAAGAGAAAATCAAGCACCAGTACAGCTGCTATAACTCCATGTATAAGAATATCTGCAAATATCCTGATGATGTCAGTCGTCATATGGAAGATTTTAAAAACATATTTGAATCTGACAACAACGTAATGAATTTAAATGTTTTCTATGAAGCCATTGTGAGCAAACATAATCTTTTTGGTAGGCCACTGCTGGAAGTTTATAAAGAGCACTGTGGCAATGACAAAAACATTATGGAAGCCAGGTGCTCCCACCTGATTCAGCTCTTCCAGATGGGTTACATTGCACTGATAGCTTACTATGCCATTACAAATGATGATATGGATGAGCTCAAGGAAACGTGGGACAAAAGGTTCAAACAGATTCAGGTCAGCATGGAAGAAGTTCTTAATGAGTGTACATAGTAGTAAAGATTACTGTGATGCTTAAAAGAATTGACACTTTAAATAAAATGCTACCTTAACAAGAAAATCATTGTACTTAAATATTTAAATTTACAACAAAAAAATTACTAATGGCAAAAATATGTTATAATAATTTTCTCACACCAACATCTACATTATACAAAAGAAGTAAATCATGTTCTTTAGTCAGACTGATGGTAACTCTTGGTAATTGTGATCAGATATATCAGCTTTCTTGTGATTTTTATCAGATTTACTTTTTGAATAATGTGCACTGCTGTTATAAACAAAGCAAGCACTTTATTAAATGTTTTACCCACATGAATACCTTTGAGATACTGTGTCATATTTTTTTTAGTCATAAAACATCTGCTGGCCATGAAAACACATTATAAATGGTATTCTTGAACAATTACTAGCAACATCACAAGAAATTTATACAAGTGTTTAGATATTGTATTTTCACCCTGGTATCATGTACAAGTACAGAACTCATACTACTCTGTCTCGCTTTGTCCATTTGAAGAAGGCTTTTACTCAATAAGAAAATGTCATTCCCTCACCCTCCTCATATAAAGCAGAGAGTTAGAGGCAGTATCTCCAATCTGAGATTGAGTGGATACATGTCAGTGGATACTGTCAGAATCAATTAAAGAAAGAATAACCGCAGACATTAAAGCAGGTAAGATTCATAATCTAACTTCTGATTTCAGGGAACTGTTTTTGTTATTTAGTGTTATTTGAATACATAAGAATATATTTATTAGAATTAGTCAGAATATGACTTGTTTTCGGACAAATGTTCATTCAAGCTGGGAAGAAAAAAAAATCCTGCAGCATGACATGCAATATAAAAGCTTTATGACAACGAACATATTTAATCTAACAGAGATCTAACAATATATTAACTGAGAACGAGGGCTATTTTGATTTGATTTCTTCCATCTATCCATCTTAAATCAAATAAAATCAGTTTACTTGTCACAGGCATCGTTATATATATATTAATATTACAATTAAACCTATTGCATATACAAATAATTAATTAATTATGAACTATTCAAATTGTACTTAGTAAAACTGTGTATAAGAAAGTGTGATTGCTAAATTAGATAGCATTTGATAAGTTACATTACAAATATTAATGTAGAAAATACAGTTGCAGGGGGGAGCTGTTTTTTTGGCTAATGAAAGAATTGGTGTCATTTGAGGAGATGCATGAAGGGTATTAATATTGTTATTTCAATACATTGCAATTTTGTGGTTCATGAAGCAAGATCATGCTTTAGTGTCGAGGATTTTAAATCTATATTTTTTTTCTTTTTCCTTAAAAAGGCAAAAGCTCTAATTGTTCCCATGGCAAACCCAGAAGAATTGTCCTTTGACTGTCTGTTCTGTGTCATCACCCCACTCGTTCGTATACTGAAAAGGGGTCTGGTGGATGATGCCCACAAATATGATGCAGCACTGAAGCAGATCTACGGCAACCTAGAAAGCATCTCAGAGAAGAGCAAACAGATTTTGAGTCAGATTCACATCCATACAGTCAACGAAACCATGGGCAAATATGAAGAATACATCAAACACCAGTATAGCTCTTTCTGCTCTATGATTGAAAGGGTCTGGTCCGACCCTAGTAATGCCGGTCAATATTTAAATGATTTTATAATGACTTATGAAAATGACAAAGGTGTTTTAGGTTTGAATACATTTTACAATGCTATCATGGGTAATGTGGCTGTTTTTGGCCAGCCATTGTTTGAGGTTTACCTGGAAGACTGTAACATTAATTACCCTAACAGAAAAAAAGAGGTTATGGAAGCCAGGTTTTCCCATCTTTCCCACCTCTTCCACATTGGCCTCATTGCACTAATGGCTTACTATACCATCACAAAGGATGATCTAGAAGAAGTCAAGGAAAAGTGGGATCGAAAATTCCAAGACATTCAAGTAAAAATACAAGAGGTATTGGACAAGTTGAATTAGTTGGAATGATTTTAAAATAGTTTGTTTTGGAAAAAAATAATTACCAAGCTAAAAATATACCTGTATGAGTCACTGGGAAAAAATCTGTCAAAGAGCGTGTCTTGTGACCTTGTGATTGTGTCCTTTCTTTTATTTACTTATTAAAATTATGCATGAGAAATATACTATGCTAAATCTCGCATACTCGTATAACTCACTTGTATAACATGGGAATATTATTTCACAACTGTAATGTGATTACATTAGACCAAACTGTAATATGGTAATATGATAAAATAACAACTGAACTCTGAGTTTATTTATATGTTTTGATAATTTTTTTTGTTTAATTTTGCAAAAAAAATTTTTTATTAGTTAGTAATGTTACATATTTACATAATTTCAAGCACTGAATTATTCCTTTAGTGCATGTCTAAAAAATAATGCATCTATTATCCAGCAGAACAGCAGCTATTAAGATGTCTCTGTACTTAATGCAGTTATTTCTTATATACTTTAATATTGATGTATAACAATCTTCCAAGAGAGTTTTAGACCATGGGTCTGAATGGGTTCTGCATAGTACCCATCCAAAAGAACCATCTTCAAATGTGTTATCAAGTGTCAATTAATGAAATTACTAAAGCTTAAATTGATCTTTAAAGAAATTAAAGGGAGGAATGAGCTAGGCACACTCACTTTGAATCTGTATTAAAAGCTTGCAAAATGGAAATGAATCAATGATAATCAAATATATTGCCAGGTCTTTTCCAGAAATCGTTTTTATTGGATTACCTTATTTAAATTGGTTAAATGTTAAATATATTTAACAAAATTTTAACACACCTCTTTAGCTCAGGCTGTAGTGCTGAGACCATATTTAATGTTATGATGGTGCTTGTGGTTGATATGGGATACAGATTAAGGACTTACAAATTAAAACTCTTTGCAAACAGCACCATATGTATTATATGAGCAAAAATCTTTTTTTTTAAAAACACTTTTGAATTTCAAACATAATTTAAATATATACTATCGGACAAAAGTTTAGGAACATATTATATAATCAATGTTCTCATTTTGGACAATTACTTTTGAGTGAAGGCAGGTGAAGCTCCTGTAGGTGTTATATGAAGATGTTCCAATAAATTTTTGATATAGTACATATCTTATTTTTTATTAAAATAAAATCAGTCAATCAGGCTTTAAACATTGTAAAACTGTAAAACGTTACTGACTTCAACTTTAACCAATATTTAAAAAATATTTAAATAAAAATCATTCGTAATACTGATCTTATTTAAAATTATATTATTATTTTATTTAAACTGAGCTCAATTTGTCGTAGTTAACAGATCCAGGAACACATACATACAGAGGTGTACGATTGTGCTACATCCAAAATACTCCATAACAATAATAAATACTAAACTAACAAAATTAAAATATAATCAATGACCGTTTCAAACATAGCAAGTGGAAATTATTTGGAATATAAGCAAAAAAACAACATGTAAGAAATTGGCTTGCATAGATAATCAGTAAAGAAAACAGGTATTTTCTTGAGAACTATCCTGCCCTCTAGTGGTTCGAAAGTGACTTATGAACAATCACTTAATCTTCTCATCATTAGAAGGATATTAAAGCAAATGTTTTTATATTTAAAAATGAAGATTGAATAAGGGCAGCAATCTGCTAACTAGATGGGTTTATAGTATTTTTGACATTGTTCCATAACCAATGGTTTAGAAGTCAGTCTATCTGTCAAATAAATTATTATAATTTAATATATTTCAACATACAAACTCATTTTAGGATTTTAAATGACATTTTTTCATTATTTTATTTTTGGACACAACATCCTTTAACATATTAAAAAGGGGAAAATGCCTCCAAAATAATGGCTGTCACGTTGTTGTATTTTGGTGTTTTGTCCTTTAGAGGGAGCTGTATCAGTATGCTAGAGCAGATTAATAGCAATGAAATAATTATAATATTAATATAATAATTATTTTGCTATAATTATTTTTAAAGTAACATATGCACTTTTCATGCATTGTAGAAATTTGTCTAACCCTAAATACAACTAGTACTGTATAACCCTTACCCTTAACTTTAATGATATAAATCACAGCACTTATTCTTTTTTAACAATGTTCATTCTTAAATTTGTCCACTGTTCATTTGTTTTTACTTTTTTATATAAAATTATTGTTCATTTGTACACTTTAATTTATTTATTTTTATTCTGTGACCAAGCTTTAGAAATACAAGTGAGAAAGATTGTTATTTCCAATAAAACAACTTTTACAAAATTTACATTTAAGAGAGACAACATGAGAAAGTGGACAAACATGAAGGAGGCAAGAAACAGAGAAAAAAAGTTTTTCAGTGACCCTTATGTTCCCGGAAGTTATCCTTTTATTAGACGTACTCTGAGCACTTTATCCCTCATGAGGCTACTTTGTCAAATTGTTCAGTGAAGTGACCCGAATTTTAAAGCAAAGTGGTATGTGTGTGTGTGAGTTTGTGTGTGAGTGTGTGTGTGTGTGTGTGTGTGTGTGTGTGTGTGTGTGTGTGTGTGTGTGTGTGTGTGTGTGTGTGTAAGCATGCACATTTGTGTTATGGGGGGCTTGTTCTTTGAGAAAAGACAGCGTGAGGGTGTCGCAAAAAGGGAAACATGGCATGTTGCATCTGTGCATGTGTATGTGTGAGATGGGGGTATGATGATGGAGGCCAAAACTGTTCAGAAGTGTTGGAGCAGAAAATCTCCCTTCACTCTTTTCTTTCTAGCTGGCTTTTTTTTGTCTTTCTTTTCTCGGTTGCTGAGCCAGACGTAAAGCAATAGCAATTTGTGCGATTTCACAGCTCACCGCATTCTAAAAACCTTTGACAGCCTTCCGCTGAGCGAAAGAGAGAGAATGAGAGAGAATAGGTTGAAGGATGAAGTGATGGTACAAGTGGGTGAAGCACAAACAGTGGATGAATTGAATAAACATTCAGAGACGAGGGAGTGCCTCCAACGTGTCAAAGCAAAACCAGAATGCATCAATGAAGCTACTGTGTTTCTTGGATACTTTCAAATCTGTCATCACAGTAAGAAACAGCTTAAACAATAATCTAGTAGACATTGTCTGACATGGAGTAAAATAAAACAGATTAGATTTAAAACTATAAACAGTTGGTTCACACTTTCATTCGATCTTTTGCTTATTCATGTATGCTGGCATATGTCTTTTGTTTCCTGTACGTAACTTCATATGTGCTTGAGAGCTACAAAAACAGCTAAGAACTAAATCTGACCCTGAATGGGTCCTAATCCTTCCATCTCCTCATGTGGTTCCACTGCTCTGTGGGGCTCCTACTGGGTGGCCTAGCTTGCGTAATTAGTTTGTGTAAAAATATCTTTCTTATAGAGAATTATAGAGAAACAATGTGTTCATTTTTGCCATTCAGTTTCTGATTAAGTACTAAGTAAGTTTTGTGCATTTCATATCGCATCATGAAGCACCTTAATTCAAACACCCCATTTCCAGATGAGACACCAATAGGCCCTCAAGTTCAAAAGTGTCACCTGAAGTTTTTGTCCCAAACAGTGCAGGACATCTGGTCCTGTTTGGAAGGTCAGACATGAAATAAGAAGCTCCTTTAATCTGCCCAGCTGTAAGCAAGGACGGATTTCCCCTAGCTTACCCATTTCCGCAGAACAGTAGCAGATCGCTGCATCAGATCATGGCTTTTAATCAGTTTCTTATTTTTAAAGCTTAGGGAAGCAGGAAAGTCCTTTTAAGTGGTATTTTAATTTGTATTTCATTTACAAACATACTACAGTATGTACCACATTAAGAACTAAAAACAATTATATGTTGACTTTCCAAGCAGTTGGTATACCCCTATTTTGTCACATGATTGTTGAATCATCATCCAGGGTTGAGGAGTCAAGAGAAAGTGACATCCCCAACAAGCCAACAGGAAAGCTTATGGCAATGAGTTCAAGGAAATTCAGCCTATTGATTGTCATCTTGTACAAATTAAATTAACCACTTAAGGCACATTATTCCACTAGCAGATAACAGAAAATAAACAAATAAAAAATAGCTGATTATATTGAATATATCAAAGGATACATTACAAATTAGTTTTAAGATTTAAGGTGATGCTCTATGTTTAACTATTTCTGTAAACATGGCATGGATTTTAACTGAGGTGTGTTGTATAAAATTTCTGTTTAAAATAGAGGGCTGCTGTTGCATCTAATATACAGACTCATTACATCCATAATTTGATTTTTTTTTTCAATTTCCTGATGTTGACCTTGCCTTTGCAAGCATTTGCAACACAGTAATTTATTGTAGGATAAATCTGTCTGCTGCACCAAAATGTATTTAAGGCTGGGGTCACTCTTTAGGTCAGAGACAGACAGACAATAAACCAGCATGAAGAAAATGTAAGGGCCAGGCGTTAAAAAAAATGGCTAAAAACAAACCTGAATACATCATAATATTTATTATAGTAATAATGAAATCTATTTTTTAAAAGATATTAAGTTTTATATATATATATACATCCAAACATTTTTCAAGGCAATATAAGCAAAGCTACTGTGTGCAATTCAGTTGAAATACAGGCGCAGTATGTGTTGATATAGTAGTGTTGTGAAGCAGACAATTTCTCATATAATAGTAATTTCATCAAAATCAATAATTGTTATGGTAAAACCTCAGCAGACATGATTGAATTTTCCAGGTTTTGCATACGTTGCAGTCAATGTTAAAAGCTCTCCTCAGACTTGTTACAGGTTTTGACAATGTAAGCATATTTTGTGGCTGAACAACATCAAGCTCTCTGTCAGGGAACAAAGATGATGATGCAGACAGTATAAATGTCATCATCACTAAAATAAAGACAACAACTGTCTGCTTTCTCATAAAACTTAAGATTCTGGTATTACTTAGAAATTTTAGTAACCTTTATGGTAAGGCATGAAAGATTCTAAAAGACAGTGTGTTAAGTAATCACACATTTACTTAGACACAAATTACTGTTTATATGCTTGTGTGTCATGTTCTCATGTCCAGCAGCCTAGCCTGTTTTATAACAACAGGATGCACAAAAAAAACAACAAAAAATTATTTCACCAGGGTTGTGAAGAGGGCATCTTTTTTTTCATTTGAATTTTTTATAAATTATCTCCACAACACCTCAAGAACGTTGACTCCCAGACCCACCCCCTTCATACTCATGATGCATTAGGACACATGCCAGAACCAGAGACAACAGCAGATACACTTCAAGATAACACAGGTTATCACCTTACATGTCAGCAGCCTGAACTCATTTAAAGATTGCTTTGAGTGACAGTCTAAAGTAAACAAAATACCACCGAAATATCTTCAAATTTTCAATCTGAATGATCATTTAAATATTAAATAGGACATTTGTTGATGGTTATGTTAATTAATATTGATGGAAATGTTAAATAAAATATGTGTTGACATTGTTGGTCCACTTACATGAAAAGAGACACACCTCATTTCATCAAAAACAAACACTATCTTCAAAAACAAAGCTTAAGTGATATGTACTCCCTCACACTCTGTCTCACTGTTGAATAGTTAAAAGCCAAAGCATCTCAACCAAACCACATTCTAATGGAATTTCTAATGGAATCTGTGTGTTTCTAATGTGAAATTAAGTAGAAATAATTTCAGTCTAATTAAATCACAGTATCAATACCTAATTAGACCAAATAATAAAGGACATGACAATATCTTACATGTTTGGTTTCAGCATCTTAATTTAATACAAGTCATTTTATGGTGATTGTGCTTACATTTTAAGAGAGCATATGTTGTCTGAAAATAAAAATAGCAAAAATTGTAAATGCAAACAATGAAATTTACAAAGACATTTTTGCAGATAATTGTAACAGATCTATTTATTCAGAGATGGATAATTGTACTTACAATACATTTTCAACTGACACTTTATTTCGGTATTGTGTCTTTGGCAATAGAGCAGTCAGCAGGTCACCCTGGATTAACCAAAGTTGCACTTAACTATTTATCCCCCTTCTTGTGTCAGAACATCGTTCAGGCTGCTGTCAGTGGCACATTTCATTTACTATTACACCCCCTGCCATAAGTATCTTTTAGTCAGATGGCTTTAACAAAAGTATCTGCACCAAGGGAAAGCCCTCATTTGCCCTCTCTTAATTCTTTAAAGCTGTAAGATTAATATTAGTCATTGCTCCATCTGTATTGATTCAAACCTGGGTTAAAAGTGTCGCAGACACTGACTGGGGTGCAAGTTGCCCAGCAAATGCCCCTTGACCCCCAACTATGGCCTTGATATCTTTTCCCGAATCCTGAGTCTTGATTTCTTACCCCATCTGTGATTTAATACTGCCCCTTCCCATGTCACCCCGACCTTAACCCTGCTCCTCTTTGCTCCCAGATCACTTAACCTTGAACCCAATTACAAGATAGGTTGCTTAAAGGTGACCCTCCGTTTGCTTCACTCAGCTAATAGGACGGTGGAGAAAAGGGCCGGCGCAGCTGATATGCTTCTAGCTAATTCAGATAGGGTTGACAAAGGTCGGACTAGAAGCATAAAGAACAGCTTCGATCCATCATGCAAACCAAAACTCAGCGAAACAAGCGGCGGCACCCAGGGCAAAGTGCCAATTCTGCATCCTCTTATTTAAATGGGATGGGTCAGGTGCATTGCAATCAGTCCTGGGTTAATCTCACAGTGTTAACGTTTGCAATTTAATGTATTACTTGCATGCTGGCATTGGATTTCAGGATTGAATATGGAGTGTGCACATCCCTGGGGTTATTGGGCTAACTTGGGTGCATTTTTTATCCATCCTGTTAGGATAGTTTGGCCAAAACATTACCCTGCAGATAACTTATATGTTACTGTTGGCATTGTAAAGACATTTTATTAATATTAATGTTTACATTTTCATAGAAGTTCAACAGATACTAGTACAATATTACACACACCAATTCACATACAAACATACGTATGTGCAGTATTTAAATTTCACTTCACAAAAGAAATGCATTATATTGTTTTGTTTTTTTTAATAGCTATGTGCCTGTTGATTATAAAATATTTTTTAATCATTTACCAACTCTAAAAATGATGAAGGCAAGCAATCAGTCCACCATTTCCAATTTCAGAATAATGTTTAATAATCACAAGCTTCCAAACTGTCTACACATCTAAAACATTTTAAATTAGCTTGTTATAACTTAAAACTGTTGTTTTGTATGCCGTGTAGTCTGCTACTTAAAACACATCAATGACTTTTTCTTTTCTTTTTTCAGTTATAATTTTACTTATTTGTGTCAGATTAAGAACCATATTTGGAATCTGGCAAGTACAATTAGTATAAGCAGATGTATACTCCTGGGCACTTGTGAATCTGGATCTAACTTTTTTTTCCTTGTGTTGGTTAGATACAGTTTACTGTCTTTATTTAGTGCAGTTGCAGACACTGTGCATACATTTTGGCAATCTGACAACCTCTATCTAACAAAACAGAATTAAAATACTATTGTTTTTGTTGGAAACCTTTGAGAAAGTAATGCTACTCACTCAAAACTATAACAGAAATATGTACAAAATCATTGCAACTGACCTGTATGTGTAAACATTCTCCAGTCATGAATGGTTTTGCCTGTAGGGTGTCTCTGGGAGTTGGTACCTATTCAGTCAAAAGATTAAAGTTAATTAGAAGGCTTAACAAGTCATTAAGCAACAAATGTATATATTAAATTATGCTCAGGTTTTATACCCTTATAGAAATACAACTTAAAAAACCTTTCATTTGCAATTATGTTAATTGTAGCATTTAATTCCTGACATCATGTTCAGATATTTTTTTCTGTTCTTGACAGGCTGATGGGATTACCCTGATTAGCACATTGTGTGGAAGCTGCATAATAGGACATGATGTTGTACATATTTGAGTGTGACAAAGAGGTCAGTAAAATACCAAAGTGTTGATTTGCAGAAGGATGCACTTGTTTAAATTATGATGCTCTCTCTATTGTGTCTTGTTGCCATTAACTATAGGTGGAAATCAGTCATGATAGAATCAAATGTTTGTTTTAACATTGAGTATACACAGCCATCCGCATGATCGCTGAATGATGTAACCACTTTAAAGGATAACACACAGCGTTCACACTCAAGTATTACAGTTTTTAATTTTAATTGTAATAAAGAAGCAGAAAAAATCTTCACCAAAATACTGTGGCGAGCCTCAACTCTAAATATGGAATATTTAATGTCCAACTGATTGGCTAATACTGAAAAAAAACGGAAGCAAGCAAGTGAGTTACAGTAAGCATGTAGAGCACTGACCGCAGGTTGAACCTACTCATGAACTAACACTGAACTCTCAACTTGAGTTTCGTCGGTCACATATCTCCCTGGGAGCTTGATGCAGGGCTAGCCAATCCAGGGAGCAACATGCAGGCACGTAACACACAGTTCCAAGCACTGTACACACATACACACACTCTTTCTCACACATTCACAAATACAAAGCCTTGTACACTGTCATCAGCTGGTTTGAAGGTCAACTGTGTCCATACTCTCTCTAGGATACACAAAGTAATGACCAAATATGTGTGTGAGTGTGCAATATGCTAATGCACAATACGCTTAAAAAGCTACACAATTCATTATATACAAAATTGCAAGTGCACATATATCAACAGACACACTTATGTGGACAAGGGCAAGTGCTCAGACTTACACATAAGTAATAGGTCACTGATCACACACATGCACAACCCTATCTGACACACAATGGTGTGTAAAGTGCAGTAAGAGGGTCATGGACAGGTCACTACCGGACAAACTTACCCATCTCTATTTGGCATCCAGCAGCAAAATGCTAGCAGGAAAGAGAGTAGTACATGCTTACACACAGTGTATGCTAATGCTTCGAAATAAAACCTAAATTTGTCACTGAAGTTCAATCAGGACAGAGGCTTGTATTCCAAAAAGAAATAGTTTTTTTTTCCTGTAATAACCTTTATATTTTTGTAATTGTAAAAGGTTAAATTTACACATTACATTATTTTGTCAAAAATATGTTGATACCTCATTTGCTTTTCAAGTTCAGTTGTACTTGTACAAAATGTTTGGCTCGCTGCTTGATTTCTTACACCTGTGGCAATAGGATTGAAACAATCCCCAAATTCATTAATTAAAATGTGTGTTCTAATTCTTTTGTCCACAGACTGTAGTTTGTAGTTTTTTCTGAGTTTTCTGAACCACTCTGCTTCACATAACCACTACGTAATGAATTGAAATGTCAAATCAGAGCTGAGTTCTTATGTCCAACATCAGCATCTGAACTCAGATATGCTCTTTTATTAAAGGGGCCATGCCAGAACCTGCCATTCCATAACAGTGCAGAATGTTACATTTGCAATCAGGATGACTGCTTTAATACTGTTCTAAAAGAAAACTCCTTTACACCAGCTTATGTGGATTTAATGTCTGTGTCCACATTATTTGGCTACAGAACGTCTTTGAAAGCTTTTAAACAAAGTAAACAAACATAAGGGGTCAACCAAACACTAGAATTACAATAAACTGTCAGTAAAAGTTGGGCAAATGCTAGGATTGGGTTTTATGAGGTTTGAACTGGCTGAACAAACAAAACTTAAACTTTTGCTCCAGTTGACCCAGTGGCATCTGTCAAGTCAGGATGTGTGTAATTATAAACAACAATTTAGGGAAAAAAAGGAAAAAGTAAATCATTTTGTATAGCTGTAAAAGAATGGCTTGTGTAAATGTCATTAAATGAATCGTTAAACACTGGTCTATAAAAATAAATATTAAATTTTTAGACTTAATTATATTATAGAAATTATATATAATCAAACATAAAAAGTAGATGAAATTAATTCATGAATATAAATGCTTTCAAATTTGTAATTATTTGGACTGTATTTTGTGTGATTTTTTAATTTTTTGAGATTCTCGATAGTTTACTTGATGCTCTAACGTTTAATCTACAACAATAATACAAATTGAAAAATGAGGATTTGGTAAGCAGTAAAATCTGAAAATGTGCCACCATATTAAAATGAATAGTCACGACCATTAACATGTTTCATCTGCAAGCCAGAAAGCTGAAATTAGCTGTTTAAATATGACCTTCATTATCTTGACAAAGCATTTTAAATCACTGTGTTCTCACTGCATGGCTTGGCAAGTGAGAACTGAAGTGTTTTACACTGCTAGAAGTTAAGCAGCAACTGGGGTTGCAGTGGCCATGACACTGGAACAGGTGGGTTAAGGCCAATGGAGACTGCACACACAGCTCTGTTATGAATGCCTGTGGGACAGGTGGAAGAGTTGATAGAAGCTGTAGCATACCAGGAGGTCAGTGACCTTCAAAGCCTTGACATGGAAAGATTGATTTACATACACATAAACAATCCTTAATTCAAATTCATTGCCATTAATACTAGAAGAGTGCAAATGTTTTGTAGGTTTTGCAGCTTTTCATTGTGATAGGAACATATTCCCATGGCAACGGCATTAAATATTCAATATTGGGGCAGTTTAGGTACAACTATTTGAAAAATGATTAGTAAATCAAATAAAATCTTTATTGTTTCCTCAGTTTATACTCCTTTCAGCAATCCAGTGTTGTATTGTCACTATTACAGATACAGTAGACATTAGCAACCCATTTGTTTTAAGTTATCTTCGCAAAGACCGTCTGTGTAATGAAAATACTCTGCTTTTTGATCTGTTTAGTTCCCAGTGTGTTAAAATTAAAAGTTTTTTTTATTTGCCTTACACTCTGTGAATGTTAGAATAGTTCCCATCATTCTTCAAGTCTGATCTGGATCAGCAGATTAAAAAAAAAATCTTTTTTCTGTGTTGTTTTTTCAAATACAATTTTAGATGCGGTATTTGAAACCTTTTATGTTAAACATGTGACACTGCAACTGTTTTTGAAAGTAGGTTTGAAGATCGGAACCCTGCAGTCATCTGACTGATGAAGGCAAGAACAATGTTTCAGCATCTGCTATACTGCAGGAGGGAAATTTGTATACAATAGGGAGGATTGATTAAAGTGTTACGGATCATTATCAAAATTATGAGATTGAAAGTCTTTTTCGTAAATAAATGTATGTTTTATGCAATTAGTTCATTTGTTCAGAAAATACAGAACTGAGATGCAGCAATAAAGCAGCTGTATGTTTAATTTGGCTTCACCATTGTATCAGAGAAGATAGTTATGTTATTTTGTTCTGAAGCACAGATGCCACTTATTATGATGAGGTACCCAAATACATCCACTCACCCGCACATAACACATCGAGCAACACACACACATGCACACACACACACACACAATAGCAGCACATGAAAAAAACAAAAACACTGAAATTCACGCAGCTGCAGCACCCTGTACCATTTAACACGGCTGTGACCTCACACGTCTGGGTCAGTGAATTCAACCACGGAACAAAGCCATAGCTGGTCCCTGAATGTGAGTCCCCAATTACTCCTCAAAAAATCTGCAGGCTCTAATGTTGTAGGTGAGAAGTTGGATTGGACATTCAGTTAGGTCATGCCACCAATACACATGAACAAATGCTTACACACACCCCCACACACACAGAGAAAGCCTCTATGAGTTCACCTAGAAAGCTTCATGACCAGAATGATAGTTATGTTAAAAGCATTATTGATATTGTTGTATTAACATGCTGTGCATCTGACCCACTCAAACTATTTGGAAATACTTATTTTATTTTTATTCTCTGAATCAACCAAGGCCAAGTTAGATTCCAGAGTTTAATTCTGTTAATGTGTAATATCAGGTATTTTAATACATTTATTTAAACAAATGTCATCACTTTTAAGGGAAAAAAACCCAAAGCCTATTTCTGTTTAAGTTGATTTATTTGGTTGTCTTAAATGTCTTTTTATAGAGCACAGTGTGGTGAGAAAATGTATGCCAAAATTGCTGGAACCAATGACAAAAGCAAATCATTAATTTTTTATCTTATCACCGACACCCTCAGGGCCTTGTAGCCATGCGTTTGTGGGTCAAATGGTGCCTAAGGACTGAGCAGACAGAAAGAGGGGTGGAGGAGGAGTCACAGCCCACACAGGGGGAGTACATATACTAAGTGGAAACAGACATGTCTAAAAATACACAATCTGAAATATGTCTACATTTCTGACCCAGAAACATGCATGGCATGATCTTATTGGGCTTAAAAGAATCAATCGTTGAGGACGATAAGATGACAAATTTTGCAGATGAATTAATAGATCAGTCATGCATCATATACATTAATTGCTGAATAAAAAATTATTTATGTGACTTGTATATTAAGTTATATTAGATGAATTACTAAAATACCTTACTAATTAAAATAATCTTGCATGATGCATGTGCATTTGGATTTCTTTCACATTATCTTAATCTGTTTATTATCTTAATATGTTTACAATTTATCTAACTTAAATAACATTTTGAAAAATAAAATCCAAATAAAAGTATACCATATTACCTTGATAGCCAGAAAAAGATTTCCAGATTCGATTCACAGGCATGCAGTTGAGGTAGTGTCCTTTAATGCATGTATTTTGCATGTTCTCCTCTTGTCTGTGATGACTTCCCACAGGTGTTTCCTTGCTTTTCACTCAGTTGGTGCTAGGCCTCCAGCAACCCTGTGTAGAATAGATGGCTTAGGAAACAAATATTTCTGCCTATAGTTACTATGTTTTAACTTTAAAAAGATGATCTAATTTAATAACATTAAAAAGTTCCCACGGCATGTAGCACTTCTGCCTTATATCAAGAAGTTCATAATTTTAATTCCCAGTTGGGGCAAATACAGTTTCAATGACTTGTGCATTGTGATTTACAGCACCAATAGTTTAAAAATATTTGTCAATGTAATATTTCCTTGTGTTGTGATCTTTCTGATCTGCATTTATATACTGTTAAATAAACAGTATATTAAAACATGTATATGAAAAAAAACATGTATATTAAAAAAATACAGAATGTGAAAAATTGTGTAGCCTATACCCTGATCTACAGTCTTACATACAAACACTGGCTGTAAGGCACAGCTGAAATGTAAATACCATTTGAACTGGATTGTAAAACCGGTGCCCTGTAAAAGTTCCAGTAGGTGGCAGGAATGCAACACAGCTCATCAATATTGACGTTACCAGGTTTAACTGGCTTTAGAGGAACTTTCTCTGATGTTAATATTGATAGGGTTGCCACATATTGGAAACACAATCATCTCTTTAAGTATTTATAGCTGGAAAATAGGACAGTGTAATTTTTTAAGATTAAACTGCTGTGAAAACTTTGGACTATACATTTATTGTAGCAACTTTCCTTTATTCGCTGGGTTTCTCAATTTTGGATTGAGGATGGTATGGAATACCCATAGGGAAAGATGAAGAGGTGGTGAGGCACATCCTCATCTGAAAAGTCAGCTTAGTCTGTCATCTTTAGTCTTGTGTGCCCTGAAACGTGAAATGGCTTTTGGATACAGGAAAAGAGGTGAGAGGCTTTTCCACAAACAGCACAACTGCCCTTCAACACTTCAGGCAGATTTGGTTTGCACATAAAATGATGTATGCTTAGTTTTAAAAAAAAAAAAAAAAAAAAAGGTACATCGAGTACTGAGGTTTATTTAGTAGAGTATCACCTACTTGCTTTTGTTCTACAGTAGTAGTATTAGCCTGCAATAGTAAATCCATCCTTAGCAAATACATATGGTTCATTGGATTAATCCTATGATTATTTGGTAACTATTGCTCTATCTAGTTGTTTGTATGTATGTCCATTTTTCAAATTATAAAAGTATAAATGAAAAAAAGTAATTAAATACTATCCACTCAATACAAGCCATTAAAAAACATTTTGTATCTTCTATACTAATAAAAAATATAAGAAGGAAAAATCCTTTGTGAATTAAACAACAGTGGCAACATTTTTTTTTAAATGCAAACAACCATTACAGAACTAACCCACATATGATATGAGAAGTATGGTGAATGAAAGTTACGTCTTAGCAGAAAACATCACTTGTCTTGTCTGTTAGATTTTTGACAGTCGCCAAAATAAGCAGAATTCCCCTATGAATAGATATAAATTTAATTCAATTTGTCTATTGATCTGGACAGTGAATTCTGGAATGAATTGTCTAGATACTTTTCCCCTGTAGTATTCATGTTTAAAAACAATAGCAATGGGCTGTCTTTATTCATTACTGAGATCACTGGCATTGAAGCTTTGCCCTCCCACCCTTAAGATTTAACTTGGTCCAGTCCCATGGCAAATTGAAACCATGTCATGACAGATTGAGGTGTTGGGGTTAAACTGGAGGGACTGTTTAGTCAGAGGCAAACACAGCAATCTGTTTGTTTGCGATAGTGGAGTCTGGGATTATTAATGCCATGTGTGAAAGATTTATAGGCAAAGATCCCGGATTTGTCATTTCAGCCAGAGGCTACCACATGCTCTGGTATCATTAAACAACCTCAATGCAATTTATTAACCACCTTATATGTAAATTTTTTGAATCAATACAAGTAAATGTCTTTTCATTTAGACAAAAGAAAGTGAAATTTGTGACTTGGGCAATAACAAAGCAGTTCCACACATTCTCATCATCACCCACACCCTTCATATGTAATGTCCATCACATGTGGTTTATATTCATTTGAGGGGACTGTGGAATGGGGGTAGCGAGGTCGCCGTGTCCGGCTGAAACTGACAGCTCTGAAATGAGGGCATAAGTCATTCTCATAAAAGCTCCACTAGAAGATAGAATGAATGGCATAATGAAAAAGCAAGAGAAAGAGAGAAATCAAACTTATCACTTCATATTGGAGGTCTAACTGTGAACAGTAGGCAGGTAATATATTACTACAGCTACAAAATTAAAGGACTTCAAAACAAAAATTCATTTTGTGGTTTATTTTTTTATATACTAGACCTCCACTGATGTGTATAAACTGAACCTGGGTTAAATGTTTAAATAACATGCAAGCAGCACAGCAATGCACTTCCCACATCAAGTTTGTCAGAATATGAATAAGAACAAAAAAAAATGTAAATTAATCTAAAAACAAGCTCTGTTGTGTTGCATTAAGGAACTAAAATTACATCAGTTAACTGGGATTCACTTTAGTTTAGCTAATGACTTTTTCTATTTACAGTATTTAGTTTCTTAACAAATTCTTAACAAATTAAGAAACTAAATTTAGCAAATTTTATTAATTTTCCAAGTCCAAGTGAATTGGTTCATATGACTCACAAAATAAATAATTAAGATTAGCCTAAATATCGTCCAAAAAAGAGCACAGTAGGTGTCTCTCTAGTTCTATCCTCCAAGGTACAATTTACACTTTTATACACCCTTATGGTTAATAAGTGGACTGCAAGAAAGTTCTGTGTTTTTTAATGACTAAAAAGGCACACACATGTTTTCAAACAATTAATTGTAAAAAAAAAAAATTGTACTATAATATATATATATATATATATATATATATATATATATATATATATATATATATATATATATATATATATATATATATATACACTCAAAATAGATGCTCACAAATTAGATAACAGATTTGGTATGAGTTTGGTATCTATACTTATATTACTATACTCCATTGAAATATTCTTTTGAAATCAACGGTTAAAGCAAATATCCTGTTAAGCAAATTACTACTACTACTGTGCCCCTTCAGAGTAACAGAACAAAAAAAAATGAATTAAATAAAAGAGAGGTTGTTGTTATTGCACTTTCTATTTGTGAACGTGTTTGTCTGTGTCGCTGCCCTACAACAGGGTGCTGACCTGTCAAGGGTATTTTCCTTGTTCTCACCGTGGGCTCTGGTAAACCTGATAAAGATACAAAGATTAGAAATAAAATTACAGAACGTACAAGAGGTTATGACATTCACTGGTTCAAGAGGTTATGACATTCACTGGTTCAAGAGGTTATGACATTCACTGGTGAACTCTTCATTGTTATATGTGTGTGTGTGTGTGTGTGTGTGTGTGTGTGTGTGTACAAAATATTTTTATATTTTAAAATATAAATTTTTAAATAACATTTTAGACTCATTACCAAACTTGTTTTTTGTTATAATGTATGATAAGACATTATAACAATATACATTATTACTTATGAAACTTATGAATTATAATAATCACAGTTAAAGTTTAATGACATAGGAGCAATTTCTTCATCATTTTGTTATGATCACAAAGAACTTTATATAATTTCAGGTTTCATAATTAAAACTTTACTTTAATGGCCATAATAAAAGAAAAAAAAACACTTTTTGTAACTGAAGTTTTATTTCAGGATTTTTTTTATTTATTTTAAAACTAAAATACAGGGAAAAACTCTTATAGTAATATTCTGTGAACTAATATAACAGGTCATGCTTTCGTAGGCTCCTATGGCTTATCCAAACATTGCCTTTGAAAGATGTAGTGCCATGTAAAAAACTGTGACGGCTGGATTCTGACATTCTGAAACAAACTCCTAAAAGAATAACAAAATACTTGATATCTGTAGCTAAATACAGCATGGCGCCCAGTCCTCAAGACACAACTATACCTTTTGCTGAGGTTATGACATTCACTGGTGAACTCTTCATTGTTTTCTTCAATAAAAGTTGAAAAAAAAAGAGTTCTACAGGAGCACTCCAGATAGACCTTATGTCGCACTTATAGTGTGTCTACCTAGCTGTGCTAATTTTTGGTGGTAGCTGAAAAGAGCTTAGAGAAAAGGATGTGCCTGACCAATTTTAAATGAAGTGCCTCTTTCACGTGTTACAACTTCTCCAGAGACTTAAAACAACAAACTGAAACAGACTTTTGTCATCTATCCTGGCACACACAGTTCACAGACCATATCAGATTTGGCAAAGTGAGGTCTGGATTGCCATTTGTTTCATTTTTCCCGATTTGCAGTAGTGCTGCACACATTTCATACAGGTTCTCCACTTACAAGAAACTTTACTTTTCTTTTCTTTACAACTAGCTTCAGTGTTCACATTCCCCCAAAGTACAGGCAATTTTTTTCCTAAGAAATATCCTGGTATAAAAAAAAGACACCCACTTTGGTATCAGCAATAATGGCTTCTGGCTGGTTTAAATTCAGGAATGGACTCTTTTTCATTCAAACAGCCATGTAGTCCTTCCTTATGATAATCATAAAAAACAGTAGAGCAAGTGGCTGTGGCACAAGAGGTCAAGAGTTCCAATGCTGACTGTGGAACGGACGGCTGGCTTGTCAGAATGGCAAGTAGGTGGATAATGGTGGCTAAAAGTGTGGTCAAGGTCCATTTTCGTTGTAATGGAGGGAGAGGGGCCGGTCTCTTTGGACAGGCATATAGGGCCAGTTGTAGCTGGATCCAGACAGAAGCATGTCTCTAAGCAACGTCTCAATTGGTGTCTTGCCCACCAAGCGCACAAAGAAGAGCTGCTCGATGACTGGTGATGACACGATACGTAAAGACGGCAGACGAAGCAACAGCCGCCCAAATCGATTGGGCTGATTGGGGTATTGGTTCCTCACATACTCCTCAAGGGCACATTGAGACTTTTCCTGTATACTTTCCACGTGGGCCACATCTGAAAGACCCATGGCATCTGGAACAAACAGAGACAAAACGGGTATAACAGTGTTTTTAGTGTGAATTACAAAAACAGTGAACAAAATACAATGCTGTTAATCATTTCAGTCACCAACATTAAAAAGATTTTATATTGTAACAGGTTAAGCAGATACTTTAACTCTGAGAAAAATGCTTTTAATAAACTCTTTGTGATGAAAAATGCCCTTATTAATAAGTATTATAAATTAAGATTTAAAATATACATGCCACAGTTATTGACACCTCTATCCTTAAATACTTTGTGATGTACAAAATACTAAAAGAAAAAGGTGACAATAACCCTTGTCACAAATATTGTCGCTTGATTATTCCACCTCACCGAGGTGCTAATTCTCACTCCATAGCTTTCACCACAGCTAAATGGTTGAATGATCTTCCCAACTACGTAAGACAGAGTCACTTGGCAACTTTAACACTCAACTCAAAACACATCTTTGTCATAAACAACTGATATAAAAATAAAAATAAATAAATCAGGTTTTTCCATAAGTACTGAATTGTGTTGTTCTCATTTGTAAGTTGCTTTGGATAAAAGCATCTGCTAAATGAATAAATGTCAACGTACAACGTAAATATAGCACCTAGATTTTAATTCATGATTATAGAATAGAGCTGGGAATTAAAAATCATATTGTCCAGGATCTTAGGTCCTCTCTAAAACCAGCCCAATTTAACCATTTCTTTACAGAAGAAAACATATTTTAATTTCATGGATTCTACATTACTCTCTAAAAGAGTATGGAATATGTTTTATTTACACTTAATTAATTGTTTCTAATTCACAAGGGTAACAAATACCAGTGGCAAATGTGGTTTCGTTAAAAATGTATATTTTTAAATAAAGATTATGATTCTTACATTAATTGAAGGCTGAATATAATTTATTCCTTATGCAAGCTTAAAAAACACCAAAGGGTATCATTCTTGTAGTATTTTTTTTAGCAACCTTGGCTGGTGGGGGGTGGGGACTGTAATTACATGAGTCTACTTTTCATTCCCTTGGCCAGTTTATGCATTACTAATCCATGCCTTAACCTCATCATGCTGAGTTTTGGTTTAGATGAACAAAAGATCAATTGCTTCACATTAATGTAGAGAAATGACACAACTGTCATATCTGTCCTTGTCACATTAGCGCAAACAGAGACGATGTCAGGAACTATCTCAGTATTTTAAAGAGAATGGGTCAGTCTATAGAATATTGTTGGTACTGACAAGACTTGCGTGCTCTTGTGTGCATTTCCCATGACACTGACAATATGGCAGCAGGTACTTTTCTTATTTTCTTTGTGTCACGCAAAGAGAGTACACTGGGAAGCCCCCACTGTTGAAATTTCAGGCAAAAGGCAAACCGCCAACATCAGCCTCCTGTTGGGAGGTTTGGGGCAATAAGCATGGGGTGCAAAGCCCTCTGGGAAGAAGGTGGCGGGTTATGTAGGTCAGGGCCTGGCTGCGTTGAATCCTTCTCACTGTAACACAGCATGCATAATTCAGGCATGTTGGTGGGAGTATGGGGGAGTTTGCCGGCTGGTTTCAATAATAGATGGAAGCATGAAGATACAACAGAGAGGGCTCACAGAGTTTGGGAGTGTAACGTTCACAGCTTATGGATGGGATGAATTTGGGAATTTGTGGAAAATATTAAAAAAAAAAGGAGTGGAGCACGTTTTGGACAATGTGTGTTTGGCAGATGGGTGTTGGAAGTGCCACTAGTGGCCTATCATTCTGTGCACACCGGCATCAGTTGGGATCACTGGATAATGGAGCATTGTTTAAAGAAGGACTATTAATCGAAGCCACTCCATATGTTCTGCAAATACTGACAAATAAACTTCATTAAAGTATGTTTTTAATTAACATTTAAAGTATGTTTTAAAGTATATTTTTTCTTATTTTATACATGACTTTATAATAAAAAACTCCTTTCTTACATCTGTTCAAGAATGGAATAAAAATGAACAAGCATGTATAAGACATTGCTGTATTACAGGTGCTATAATTATTTTAAAAGATGTAAAATGTAGGTTTCTGTATTTTGCCAATGAAGAGATTCAGTGTAGCCACAAAATCAGCGACAAGTAATTTCATTTTATAAAGAGACTAACTTTCAGCTTAATAAAAGGTTCAATATCTTTCGTTGGCCAAATCAAGGCTCTGACCTAAATGAAATTTGTGGCCAGACTTGATGAAAGCTGTACAGTACTGTACACTATCAAATATGACTAAATTTACCATAATGCACTCTGTAAGGAAGAAAGGCAAATGTCCACCAATCTACTAACGAAAGCTAGCAGAGACATTTCCAAAGTAATTAAAGCAAGGGCAAGCTATGTGAACAATAAAATCTGTGGACTGTTTTTACCCCATTTATTCTAGTTTTTATTGTTTTTTTTATCAATAACCCAAATTGTATTGTAGGCACTAAAAGTCTTAAATGAAAAATAAAATAAAAAAAAAAATAAAATGAAACTGATGGTGCTTTTTACCCGAGGTGAAGAGCACAATGGACTTGAGGCAGGAATACTCTGCTGTGTCCACCTGCAGGGCTTTTAGCTTCTCCACTTGCTCCTGGAAGACGCGAATATGATCCATGAAGGCCACCACTCGTTCAGCTGACATGGGGGAGGCATGCAGACCAGCAGCTGCCAGCAAGGGTGCAACATGCAGAGGCATTGAGCATTGGGCAGCGTTCAGGACAAAAAGCTCGCTCCATGACATGCGTAGTAGCGCCACCTAAGAGTCAACAGTGAGGGAATTAGTCAATGGCTTCAACTTTCTGTGCTTCTACTGGTTTTAAATATCTAAACACAAACAAACAAAATGTCCTATATACTACTTAAATTTGCTTTGAGCATACTTATCTATCCTTGACTTGTATAAAAAAAAGCATTATAATATTTGTCATTAGTCCAGTTGTATTTTCAATACTTATCACAGAAAAAAAAACTGATATAGCTCTTCTAATTAAGTTTCTCTCAGAAGCAGTATTAGATAAAGTCATGTGTTTTATACTAAATGAAGTGGACATTTTTATCTCTGTGTATAAAATAGTGCTTGATGGCTTTACCTGATCCATAAGCTGCAGATCTGGAAAGAAAGGAATGTTCTTGGCCCATTCCACAGCACTGAAGAGGAGACGTGCTGCCAGTTCGCAAATGTTTTCGATGCCCATCAGGTTGTTGGACTGCATGCACTGGGCACCATAGCGAGAAGTGGGATAAGGCTCAGCCCGAAGAAGTAGAGAAATGAAACCCGACAAGTATGGCTGGCCATTGTATGGGTCATTTCCATTGGCCAAGTACTGTCCTGGACTGGTCTGAGAACTGGACATTCGACCTCGCTGAACAGCTGTGGATTAAAGCCAAGAAAAGTAAAAAATGTAAATATAAAAGGATTATATGATCAGGACAAGAGCACACATTGACCAAACTTTAAATTTGCTACTATTCTGACAGAAATACATGCACATACTTACATATAAATATCATTAGCAAAAACACAATGTTTGACATGACACTAGGTACAATATACACCAAATTGTACTCCATTCCATTGGGAAAAACCTAGGAAAACTGCTAGTCCATCTCAGGACAGACACACAGGCATTTACTCACACATTCAAACCAAATTAGTCTTATCTGTTCAGTAAACTTAGACTTAGGCCTAAGAGAAAAAGTGCCGGGAGGAAACCCACAGTAACAGAGATCACATGCAAGATCTACACAAAAAGGCCCATACTATGTGTGAGGGAATAAAACCCAAGACCTTCTTAACTATAAAGTCATATGTCACTGAGCAGTCTAAAGGAATTAGTGTCTGCTGGTCAATAAAGCCTATGTAAGGTCAGAACGGTAAATGTGATATTCTGACTTGGTATTAACACATCAGTGCATTTCAGACAGCTTTGCGAAGTCCAGGATCCAAAATGATCTGTATAAAACACCATACATGTGTCTGCCTCACAGTTAAGCTTGATTTTAAAATTGAAAAGGACATTTTCAAGCTGTTGTCACTACGCCAGACATATGCATATATGACATTATAAAACACAAATGATTTAAAACTGAACTGTAAGTGATACAATAACTCTGACTCTATGCTGGACATAAAGACTAAATGAGATGAATCCCTGTTCGTTCTCCATCAATGAGTAATGAGTAAACGGATGCTGCTTAAAGCAGAATGGTTTTTCACACATCCTCTTGACAAATGGCTTAATCAGAGGCCAAGGGCCAAACAGAGGCCTTTTTGGCAACACCATGCACTCAAAGGCCATTTGGAAAACACCTGTTCGTCCATGCCACTGTCTAATAACTCCATCTACTGTTACACAACGAACATGGGCAGGGAGAGGAGGGGAAAAGCTGCACCTCTTGTTCTTAGAATAGAACAACTGTGTCACTCAGGGATTTTAAAATACTGTAAGTGTTATGACCTTTTTTAAATTAAAAATAAAGATTAGTCAATTATAAGAATAAGTGGAACTCAGATATCATGAAAAAACAGAACCTGTAACAGAATTCATGACACGTGTTTAGGTTATTATCCAGTGCAATAAATTCAATATATCTGTATTTAGTGATGCCTTATATTGTAAACTTGTAAATGACTTTAACAACCCAGACACAAGACCTGTGAGCATTAATTGCAGTGTCACTACACAACCAGTAGTGAGTACTAAACTAACATAGGTGGTGTCTACTGGAAATCCCAGAAAGAAAATAAGATGGTTTATGATAATAGCATCAACAATTAGAATATTTAAAAATGCACATTGATATCAGCATGACATAAGCTTATTATAATTATTGACTGATATAAAAATTCTGGAAAGTGTTTTTGATTGATAGGTAAAGTGTGATGTGATGTTCAACAGAGCTTCAATAAAAACGGAAATCATGTGCATGCTGGCAAACATCGCCTAAAATAAACATTCTGTGCTGTTCGCTTATAAATATTTTGAAATGAAAATTCTGTTGCCCGGCGATGGATTGGCGCCCTGTCCTGGGTCTATCTGCCCAGCGCCCGAGATGTTCTCCCCTGGATGGGCATGGGGAACCCCACATGAATGAATGAATGAAAATTCAGTGCTTTTTATTTCTCTTATTGCTGCAGTATTGATCATTTATTTATAGTTCTAAAGATATGAAAACACCATGGACAGGTCTCCAGTCTATCTAATAGATTCACAATTTATACTCATTTAGATTTTACTAATAAGGAAATATTCCATCATTATATTCAATATTTTTATATTTAATATTTTAATATGAATTTATTTCATATAAAAAGTAAAAATATTTAAACCTATTTGAATTAAATTAATTAATTCATTCATTATCTCCCGCTTTATCCTATATTAGGGTCGCGGTGGGGTTCCCCATGCCCATCCAGGGGAGAACGTTTCGGGCGCTGGGCAGATACGCCCAGGACAGGCCGCCAATCCATCGCTGGGCACACACTCACACACACACATACTCTATATGGGGCAATTTTTGGAGAATTCAATTGACTTGATCCATGTTTTTGGACTGTGGGAGGAAACCGGAGAACCCGGAGGAAACCCACGCGGACACGGGGAGAACATGGAAACTCCACCCAGATGGGGTTTCGAACCAGGAATCCCTAGCGCTGAGAGGCAAACGTGCTAACCACTAAGCCACCGTGCCGCCCTATTTTAATTAAATGAACATGTTAAATCTAAGACTGAACACACCAAATAGCTTATTAAAAACAAAGTTAGCCACACACCTAAAATATGCTGTACTTTAGCGGGTTTACAAAAACTCCTAAAGAAGGCAGATGGAGGTACACAATTAGTGTCAGCTTGTTGCAACAGTTTTCTCGGCTGAAAAGACAGATTTAATATTCGGGTGAAATCTGTTTTACTGGTAGTATCCAGTGGCACAACTGCAAGTTATTGCTACAAGCTAGCATTATTATAAGGTTGACACAAAAATAAATAAATAAATAAATAAATAAAAATTAAAAAAAGTACCACGAGCGATCATTAGGACCCTGCATGGTTTGGCCCTCTTCATTAGACAGTTCAACATTTGTGTGGCATGATGCAGCTTGACACAGTTGTACACAGAGTGTAGCCAGAAGTGCCAATGGGAAAACAGAGGGTTGAGGAGGGTTCAAGAGCCATGACGGGAGAAAAAGAATTCTGGCACTGCCATCATGTTGATGCATCAATCAGTGTTTTATTTGCCATTCAAAATAAAGTGGTTGAAAAAAAACTAAAATGTAGAACCCACAGTGACCTTGACCAGGTTAAGTTATTTGTAATGTAGTTAAGTAGCATGCTATGAACCTTGCCTTAGACACAGTGTGGGTAGTGCTGAGAGAACAGGGTCAAAGGCTAGGTGAAAGAAACAAGAACAAGAAAGGAGAAGATGAAAAAAAAGAGCAATAGAGGGAGGGGAAAATGGCCTGGTGCCTAAATCTGCTGTGTGTGGCCAGCTGTAGCGCTGAATGAAAGAGTCCAGCAAGAACGAACTTTAGAGAAACCAACTGAAAGACACTGAGATCCTTGCCGGATTGGTAAATAGAAAGAGGAGACATCAAAAAGCATCAAGTTGCACTTGAAAAGTCAAGTATGGACACACAACAGCAATGCACTAGCAGGGGGTTTGTCTCAACCTTTTCCCACTGTTCTCTTACATCAAAAACACATGTGGACACACTGGGGGTTTACAACATCACAGATGATCTGCTAAAATGTTTATTTTAGCAGTAGTCATCTGTGCTTTCCAGGTGACCTAAACCCCAACAAATTCCTGTAAGGATGATGTAATTTCAACTACAAATTCCACTGCACCAATCAGTGGACAGAGATTGGTGAGTCACAATAGGAATAACCCTGACCATGAGAGTTGTTTACAGATTCATTCAATATGTACAGATAAACGACAAAAATGTGCAGTTTATAGCATGTCCTTTTATATTAGTATTTTAATTATACAGTGTATGCTGCATTTCTTTTTTACTACTCAAATCATAGATTTCTAGCTGCGGTACTAAAAACCCTCCATACAGACACCCTTTTGTGTCAAGGGAGGAAGAACATGAAAATAGGCATGGGGCCCCAAGACCAGGACAGAGAAGTGTTCTGTCAAAAAGTCAAATGAGAGCGTATGAAAGTGGAATTAACTTTTCACACTAAACCCCTTATTGTCTTCTCTCTGTGGACTTTGCATGAGTAGAGTTTGGCACGGTGGCATTCACACATCCCATAATAGCACCAGTCACATGGGGCTCTAATGAAGCCCTGATGAATTAATAAGAGAATATGCTAAACACATGGTGGTGATCTGGGAGAAGTCTTTTGCTGTAGGTCAAGTGTCCTAGCAGCTGGACATCCCTATTTTCTCTCTCAAGCTCTCTTATTTTCAAGAAGTGCATTTTCTCCACATATCAACACTATGAATAGGGTTACACTGGCAGGCCTTGAGAGTAAAGCTGATAAAGCAAGCATATCAGAACAAAAGGCACACTTAAGACAAGGCACTTAGGCCACTGAAACACTTTGGCCCTGAGGGAATGTTCAAAGGCATAAGACTATGGCATTCATAAATTGTAATTTTGTCAGCATGTGCAGTTGGAGCTACACTTTAAGCTTCCTTGCTCACTATACTGAAACCAGTCAAGTGATAGTGGCAGTGAAAATGCAGTTAATAAATCTCTGAAACCCACTTTGGGTTGAGCACACAGAACTTTCAGGAAAAGTGTTAGCCAACTGCATGCACACTGAGGTGGATATTTACCTAAACCCTGCTGAGTGCTGTCACAATCGGACTTTGCTTTAAACCTGTGTATTATTAATGTTTACCTTCCACTGACCTATATTTCACCCTTTGTTAAGGGTCATGGGATGAGGCCTCGTTTTGGAAGTGCATGCTGGGATTCCGGCATAAGCAAGCAGCATGTGTGCACTGTTAGCCGTTTAGCAGATGTACTTAGTGCATTGTTCACATGATGACCTGCAGAGTTTGAAATATTCACACATTTCATAATGCACATCATTTAAGCTGAAACTGGGATCCTAATAATTCTCTGAACTCGCAAGCGCAGATTCTGTCTTAACGGACTGCAGGCCCGCGTGTGAAAGAGAAAGAGTTAAGACCGATCGTGAGTGAAGCCCACTGTGTGCGAATGCCAAACATCTCATCCTGTCTATATCCATCCATTCTTTTGCCTTAACAAAGGTCGCGACATTGCATGCGGGACATTCCAGCGGGCACGCACACACACTTTGCTCATGGCCGCTGTCAGCCGATCACACTTGCTCACTTGCCATCACATGAGCCCTTTTGTCAGGCTGGTATGTCAGTCATGTCAAGAGAAGCCTAAAGTGCGAAAACAGGTAGAGCAGATGAGCGGTGTGGTTGTGTGCCGAGGGGGAAGCGCAAATCGACTCTTTGACCTAGTTACACAAAATTATATACAGTTTAAAACTCACTAGAGCTTCATCAGGTTGTTCAAAATGTCTAATGTCAAAATACTAACATATAAACAGCAAAACATGGTGTTCCGGGAAAGAGCCTGGACTGAGGGTCTTTGTGAAGCACAATGGGACCTGCGTCACGATTCAGGCCCATTCATCAGCAAACATGTGATGCGTCAGTAGGAGTACTGAGTGGGACTTCTGAACACTTCGGATCACAAAGAGCGTACTGAATATTAACAGCTTTGAAAACAATTGAAATTGCCACAATAATTCTGCCATGCTTCTCCTCATGAGATAAGTGGTTAACTTTACGTTTGTGATTGAGTCTACTGCTGACATTACATATGTGATTTATTAAAACTGTATTTAATTTAATATTTTATATGATTATGTTTTTGTTACAACAATCTACTGTTAAAAAATCTACGAAAAAAGACACCTGGAAATACATGAATAAATGGGCCAAACCAAAACTTTAAATAGACAAACAAAAAATTAACAAAAATAGTCGGTAATTAAGAAGTTTTCTCTTTTTATTTATTTTGCAAATTTAAATTGAACAAAGACTAACAAGGATCTCAGAAGCACACTTTTGGTTTTCCTAGCTTTATGATTTGCTGTCAGAACCATTTTAAGCTTAACAATGTGAAACTTTAAACTTAGGCCATTGTTTTGTTTAGGGTTATTAACCCCCTAGGCTAGAATTAAGATGAGATACTCCAACTTCTTACGGGTCTAACTACATTAGTTCTCAACCGGATCTGCAATTTTACAAACAGATTTATTACATTGATGTGCTACTTTGTATATATTTTTAATGCATGCACAAAAAGTTAATCTCCCTTATAACCGAAATAAAAAAGATGTCAGACAACTATTAATAATAAAGTGATATTGGGAATTAAGGTTAAATGGGTAAAACCTACTTTACAATGTGATGTGGAGATGGACCCTAGAGAATCCCAGAACTTGTTCAAATGGTCAGATTTAAGGTTTGTTTTAGTTCAACCAAGTCTGTGCAGCTTACCACACCATAGTAACCCAAAGCACTAGAAAATGCATGATACAAGGTGCTTCTCTGTTTCTTGTTGCGCAACAATGCATAATTCAAAGGAAGCCTAACTTATGTATGAACTCAAAGATACAGCAAGAAGAATGTGGTACATTTATGTGAACACATTACAGCATGTAAAGAGGACCAATGCACCTATAGCTGAATTTATTTTTATATATTTAAGTTATTAAGAATTGATGGATGAGGTGATGAGACACCAGTGTTTAAAGATGTGCACAAGTCAAAAAACATTATCACTTGAAAAGTCAGCATGTGTGTCTTCATACCTGTGACTGTTTTTGTGCATTCAATAATTGTTACAATATTATAATTCAAATTGTATGGTGTGAATGTGTAATGTTCCTGAATGAAGAATACATTTCCTGACAAAATGTTTTTTGTTTCTGTTTGTTAAAGCAATGACTGTTTTGTAACTTGCAGAAGGGCAAAATTAAATGAATGAAACCACTTAATTAAATTTCTTAAATTGTGGATTAAAACAGATTAAAAGGAAATATGAAAAATGATTGAAAGAATTATAATTTACTGGGACATTTCAGGTTGTTACACTGCACGTCACCCTGAGTTATTCAACTACTGAACAATATATTTTGTTCTATTTATTAGCTGGAAATTAAATTAAAAAGGGTTTTAACTTATGTATTTATTAATTTTTCAAGTCACCTATTCCCACTAGGGTCTTGGCAGGTATTTGAGCCAAACCCAGTGTGTATTGTCCCTAAAGAGAAGAAAGACAGCAGGTTGCCTGCCACTCAGATCTCTGAAAGCAATCTCATGCAGTCAAGACAAGAACATACAAACTTTAAAAAGAATGGACGCTGGCTGTTCCCTGAGAGTCAAACCAAAATATGTTGCTCTGAGGCAATACCACCACCCACTGTGCCACCCTTAAAAACTGAATAATAAACACAAAAAAAATAAATGTTTGTTTAAGACCAATAATTAATATCAATCCAAATAATCCAACCAATAAGTTTATCAACAATAGGTCAATACTATGGTCAAAAGTAGATTTATTCGATTAATTACTCAATAAAATAAAATAAAGAAAAAACTTGTGTGAATCGGAAGTTTGTTTTGGTAAAAATCTTCTAACACATCTTCTAAAAATATTCTAAAAATATGTAGCAAACTAAGAATGTTTTTTTTTTGCTGTGAAGAATCGTTACAACCGTTATTCAATAAAATGTACTGAACCAATTTGAACTGTTTTTATATGTTTAAACAAAATTATTTATTATTTACACATACATACATATATAAAACATATTGAGAAGACAACGTACAATGTGGAATGTTGTGTAAATATTAATGCTAATATATTTTATATATTTTCTCTATGCTAACTTTTTGATACTTATATGCTAAAGGTTTGTAAACTCTCATTATAATAGAATGCACTAATTGACACAAAAAAAAGTGTCTTAATTTAATTTAATTCATTTACATGCTTTGCCAAATTCTTGTCCATATCCAAATTCGATCAAACAGGCTTCTTTTGAAGGGGAATGATTACAAATGCACTTTACAACATTTTTTACATTTTAGGCAACAACCTTTTATAATATATCCAAAGTAATATTATAAACAGCCTGTTAGGACATGTAGGTAGCAGCTGTTGTGTCAGAGGTGCACAACACTGTTACTAATGAGAACACAAAAGGATTCCCAGTGTAATGAGCCTTTTAAAATAAAAACCAAAAGCCAAAGATATTATCTAGTTTTTGAACGTATACACCAATCTCATGGCTGTTGTAACAGTGTGATCTGACGGACACTATTAAAGTCCACTTAATCAGGACAGAGTGGTTTTTGGGCCACTTAGACCTCACTAAGTAAAAGTCTATTTTGACAAGAACTTGAGATAAGCTTTGATATATTTTGGTTTCTTGTGCATCATGTAATGTAAAGTCATGAGGGAAAGTAGTAAGGCACACCAATACAGACCATTGTAATTATGAGCTGCACATTAATATTTATATATTTCTGAACACATTTATAAGACTTTTATGAGACAGGGAAACAAAGTTGGTAGGAATTTAGTTTGAAGGAGTTACTCAAATTATGTGGTCCTTTATCCTCACTCCCTCTGCAATTCACCATTAATTTGATGCCCTGCCATGTATCAGTGTGATTAACAAACCAAGTATCCCATTAATTGACTTGTTACCAAAATATATTATTGTAAATGTACTTATATATTCAAACAATTATAGTGAGCTGTGATTATAATGAATGAATCAAACGAGAAATATCCTGTTGTCCCATTTAGGAAACAACAGCTGAAGACTTACCACTCTGAATGTGAAAGTAAATAAAAAGTCAGTTATAATTGAATAATAGTAATAAACTATTTGGACAGCATACACCGTAGGCAAATGTGCTCCATCATAATAACAACAGTTAGTTTTCTGTTCTTAGAAATTAAGTGTATTGTTCATTGTTGAATCATTGATAGTTTAGTTGTAAATAACACGTATTTTTGTTGATACCTTTTTGGGAAAAATGACAATGTAGTTGTGCTCTTCCCTATTCTTCTCAGTGACCTTGTTTTTATTTGGATAATTGATCTATAAACTAAAAAAGTCGAAGAAATCACAAGCCCTATTTTGTGGTGGTAAAACCTGGATCTTTCTGTATTACTGCGGACCTTGAGGCACTCACCCTCTCGCCTCATGCCGACTTTGAGGCATTTCTTGAGGCGGCAGTACTGGCACTGGTTGCGGTGGTGCTGGTCGACGGGACAGTCCCGATTACCCCGGCAGCTGTAGGTCAGATTGCGGCGAACGGAGCGCTTGAAGAAGCTCTTGCAGCCCTCACACGTGAACTGGCCGTAATGTTTACCGCTCGATTTGTCGCCGCAAACCATGCAGTCCACGCTGGCCAGCTTGTCCGCGCTGAGCGCGTCGTTTCCCGGCGTGGAGGCGGATGGTGTAGCCGGGGCGCCGCCGGGCTCCTGGCCGCACAGCTGCAGCTGAGAGCCGGGGTCGGCTGCGATGCTCTCCTGCCACTGGTTTACTACCATTGCCATGCTATCCCTTAACGCTGGAAGTCCGACGGCAGATGGAGTTTGCGTGGTAAAGGTTCAAAATCCGAGTCTCACCGTCCCTCGATGTTTCCGCGGGAATTTAAACCAGCCGCCCTGCAGTTCTACGGATCTAATTAACACGACTGGATCGAATTCTCTAACGCTGCGACTTGTTAAGCAATGCGTAATGCACGTACGGCGGGGACATGATCGCGCAGATCGGTGTGGGATGTCTATCCACTCCTGCTCCTCACGCAGTCTGGGTTTTAAAACTGCTTTTCCTGAGTTTTCAGCAATCGCTGGTGCAATAACGGGCGGCAAAACTAATTGACCCTAATCCTAACCCGAACCCCAGTCCTTTTTCGCATGTAGAATAAGTCCGTCAGACGTTTAAAAACTGACAACAACAAAAAAACGCAACAAAAGCTTTCTAAACAGCAGCTCCGCTTTCAAGTGAAAAGTCAGGTAATTAAATTCACATGTGCGCTCCTCGTGGAAAAAAAAAACTGTGAGTTCAGTCCTCAAACGGCGAATGTCGTTTATAGTTTCAGAAGAATCGGCTTTTAAGGACCGTTCTGGTGAAACGTGCCCGCGTATCGACGTTGATCTGTGTTCAGAACGCTACGATCGGCTGCAGTACAACTCCGCTCATCCGCCAGCTGTCACTTCTCTATCGCACTCTCCGGACTCGGTGAAAGTGACACTAAACAGCCGTAGCTTTTCAAACCCCGCCCACAGCGCTCCATAAATGGGCATGCAGCCCTAATATGGGTTCGCCGGCAACGTTTGAGGTGTGAGTTAAACTACATAGACGCTGCTATTGGTAAGGAGAGCGCGATCCAATTGGATAAGGGTCGCTTTCCTACTAAAGCGGTGTCATTGAATAACAAGAATCCGAAAGTGTTTATCTGGTTCGGCTTTTTTTTTTTTGCCGGTAAAGCAATTTATACCATATTTACACATTTAAATGTTATAATGGACAATAAAAATGCAAACAAACGAGATTTATAAAATAGTTTGATGAAGGCCGTGGTTATGTTCAAAATATTCTTCAGCAATAAATAAGCGATGCAGTTCAATAAGCCACATCAGTACACAGATTTAATAGCGCTATGTGTTGTAAAAAATAAAATAAAAACAAATAAATTAAATAACTTCTTATTCATTACATGCAGTTTGTATGGAGTTCAGTGCGTGACGCTTGGCTCACTGTTTAATTCTCAGGCGCGCTCGGTCGCTTAACGGTTTCTGCTTCGTAATCTGAGCTGTTTTAACTCCAAACATCTTATTTTTCTGCCTCATTTATTTTACTTTGCGATGAAAAATCTTTCAGAATATATCTGTACCAACGAAGGTGATTAAATGAAGTCGAACAGTCTAAAAAATTATATAAATACATGCTGGGGGGGGGGGGGGGGGTATGGGTTAAACAGAATAGGGCTCATCTGAATAATCTACATGTTTTGTTAACATTGTCAGTACGAAGTCTCACTAAGATACAACTATCTATGTGGGGTTTTTATACAAGAAAGTTTCTATACATTTTCAGATTCATATTTATATATATTGATTTATATTATTTGGGAAAGCAGAATATTTTTTTATGATGTTCTTGTTGAACAAGCTATAAAGTTTTTTTCTTCCATTATGATACATGAACCTAATAAATAGCAACTGCTTTAAAATATTCTGAAGTCTGTGTCCTGTAAAGGATATGCTAATGTTTTTTAAGAATATTTATGAGGTGCACAAATATTTGCACAATTCTATATGTTGTTTATTTCTTTTATGGTAGTTGTGCTTGCATTAAATAACTTGGTTTAAGATTTCAACCTGATGCAACACATGAAACTTATCCTGGTGGTTGTGTCATGATAACTCATTCTTATCAATGTTTGATGTTTTCTTTTACTGTTTCACATGCATATCACTTTATATTTTTAAAGATTAATTCTGATACAGAAGTTTCACAGAAGTTTCATTAATTCTGATACAGAAGTTTCACAAGAAACACTTGTGGTATCAAAAGAAAAAAGGAAAACATATTTTCAAAGATCATATATTATGTATTACATAATGACATGGTAATTTAGTTGTCAGGTGTGTCTTGGACATCTTCATAACACAAATAGTATGCTATTTTAGAATCTAATTAGAACCTTGATAGATGATCTTTTAAAATGTGTTTTCATTTTTTCTTTTGATACCATAATACCAAGTGCATTTGTAATTTATTTTAGTTCTTTATAATAGTAATTAATACAAAAGAATTGCACATGAAGTTGCATGTATCACTGTACACTGTATCATCTGAAACATATGGTAACATTAAATCTTATAATATATAATTATAATATATAATTGCAAACATTTTAATTGCAAACATTATAATCATTTGTTATTATGTTGATATTTATAAATTATCAAAAGTGTGACCATTTATGGCAAGAGCATGCTTAAATGAACATTTACAGTCCGAATTCTTATACCTTTAATCTCTAAAATGTGTTTTAATTTTAATAAGGGAATTTTAATGAGGTTCTATAACATTTACCAGACCCTTAAATATCAAAATCCTACTACAAAAATCAAAATCTTACTATGGCATTAAGCAAATTCAGAAATACTTTTCAAATCACTTTTTTTTAAAATAATTTAAAAAATGGCTTTGGGGGTTTGCCTAACGCAAGGGAACTCATTGTTATATGGCATTATTTTCCAAATTATAAACTGGTATATAGGATTTAAGTTTAGGCAAATTACAGTCAAGTTCCTCCACACTAAAGTCAGCAATCTCTTTATTTATGGCCCTAACTTTGCATGAAGTGTGATTCACTGCTCCAGAGAAAGTCCCTCCATTTGTTCAGAGTGACAATCATAGTGTGTGGTAATCAAGTTTAACCAGTGTGGTCCTAGACCTGTCTATGTCTGTTCTGGAAATCCAATTACAAAACATTTGGTAACATACTGTATATGTATTAAAGAGTTATGCAGAAAAAATACAGATTTAGTAAAGACTTTCACGGTTGTAAAGCCCTTCAGAACTGAGCTGTTGTTCTTTTAATTACACAGGGTTATTGTTCATTTTATTTGTTTGTTTCTCAAATCCAACTTATTAATAATAGCTATTATTTTACAGGGTGCCATTAAAAATGCATTAATATACTTAAGGCTTTATTCTACAACAAAAAATATGAAGTACTCTTGATTAATAAACTGATTTATAATATACTTTTTACATTTGACAGCAAAGTTCATTTTAAGTAACGAGTCCATTTGCTTGATCTCTTGCATGTAATTAACAGTTCAAATCAGGTTTTAAAAATGAAATGTGAAATAAAAACAATGCTGTCTACTATGAATGAAAAGTACATACTGCATGAAATAAGAATAGTAAAAGCAGGAAAACTATATCCACAAATGCAGATGGTTTATGTTAGGCTGTACCACCGAAATTGTTTTAATTTTTGTTTTCGTTCTGTTTTAAGTTAATGGCAATAATACAAACAGTTTTAGATCTTGCTTTATTATTTAAATAATTCATTTTTAGTAAGTAAATATACATGAATATAGTAATAGTCTTTAACAGTGTGTATTGTTTTATTTTATATTTTAAGCTCTCTAAAAATCAATGGCTATCATTGTTGTTTGGTGATGCAACTATCATGCTAAAGACTAAATAGAAAGAGTATTAATAAAAAGTTCAGAGTTGTATTATTTATCTAGCTAATAATTTAAAAAGGTAAAATTATGATGTTTAATCATTTTTAACGTTTGGTTTTATTGAATTACACTAATGTATGTGATTTTAGTCTTTGGTTGATCTTTTATACAATATGCAGTGTTTTAGACCGATTACTTCTGAGCAATGCAAGAACACTTTTTATCAGACTTTTTATTTATTTAATTAATTGTTTTAAGTATTGGAATTGATTAAAACTAATTTAAAAAAATACATGTGGTACTTTTATGGTCAGTTTGTGAGTGAGGGAAGAAAAATACTATGCCACTTTAAGACTCCCACTTCTTAAGTGTAAACCTTTTAGTGCCAGGGGCCATATCGCTGGCCTTTAGCTTGGTTTAATTGTTGTCACATGTAACCCTACCTGTTGTCCAATTAGCCCCTTGACTTACTATTTGGTAATTCCACAGTCAGTGGATTTACTGACTAAGAGTATTATTTCAAAACAGACCAGGAAAGTTTTATTCTTTTTTGCTTCAATTTCTTCATCAATTTGAGCATAGCATTTTATATATTGTTTATTAATTCAATACACAAATTCATTTTTGTGTTTTTTAAGCATTAATAAGATAAGTTTTATCAAATTCTAACTCCAATGTCCAAAACAAGTTATAACCAATGCCAGTGATCAAATTCAATTCTTTACAGGTCAACTCAAACGTCTATACTGATAAAAAGGGAAGACCCGTTAGCACTGGGAGTTGATGGACAACCAGAACAACTGGCACATTGACTCCAAGAATAAGGTCAAGGAATATACATGGACACATAGAACAGCCTATGAGTTTGCTCACAGGCCACTAGTTTGCTTGAGAATTTATTGAGCTTCTGACACTACAGGGCATATGAGTAATTTCTCTCTCTCCCAAGACATCATACTATGTGATCCAGAAAGTATGGTTAGGTAACCCAATTGCAGTACAAAGTAAAGACTTCTAAACCTGTTGTGCTGTTTTATGACAAGCAGTTGGTGTCTGACTATGAGATTGAGTGATGCTTGCTCCAGCTGTAACTGAATGACAGAATATTAAAACATAGCTGCTTGTGTTTATAAATTCATTATCTTTATATTAAAATGACTGTCATTAATTAAAATTTAGTTTGATGTGGCTATGATGTGATTTTAAAAAGTCTATTTTATTTTCATTCCATATTGCATGCTTGCAGAAAAAGTCATTTAAACATCCATACTGACTGTCATTTCTATTAATCAGTGCTTATGCTTATCCTATTTTGAAATCTAATGTCTTCAAAAATTAAACTGAGATTTAAAGAGCTCATTGTTTGATAAAAATAGAGATGGATGAATAAGCACTATATTGTCTTTTGTTGCTTAGTCAGCTATCGTTTATAGTACCAGATCATGTCCTTTGGTGTGCGTTTGTGTCAGCTCATTCTTTCTTTTCCTTGTACTCGTTAGTCATGACACTCGTAGATATACACCCACACATTCACACTTTCCTTTTTCTGTGCTTTTTTTCTACTGTGTTTGCAGTGATGCCATTAACTTTGGGATAATGTGAATATGAACTTTCTGACATTAGTGTGGTTATCTGATACACATGCAGATGTTTTAGTTTAATATGTCAGCATTCATTACTGTCTATTAACTATCGACATATGTACTCTCTGTTTTACCAAACAATAATCAGGATATTAAGAACACATGAATGAAGCTTAAACATTACATAGATCTCATACAGCTCACAGTTAACAATAAATATTTTATTCTGTCCCCACGCAATTTTAAAGTTTGCCTCTTTCTTTGTTCAACTGGGGTTGATTAAGAGGTTAAACACTGGGAATCATGGCATCCTTAACTGAGATTTATCTGTTCCTGTACTGACCCTCTGTGGGGTTGTGAACCTACAGCCAGAAAGCTCTAGATTTATTTGGTTGTTTGTTTGTGTATTTGAAGGAGTCTTCTGATAAAGTTAGGGGTCCTAGTTTTTTTCCATTTTTCTTCCTGTTTACTCATACAAAACTTGTGCTCCATTTAAAGATAGATGTGACGCTAATGCTGACTTGGCTAGAATAGTGACAAAAGCCCTGCTGACCTACACAACGTGACTGCTATATGATAAGAAATCTCATATAGTACTGTCAGAAGTTAAGGATCTCTAGGTAATACAGTGTTTGTAGTACTGATGATGCCTTATATAGTAGAAATGTAAAAAAGCAAGTCATTTTGGGGTAAAAATCAAAATCTCACATCGAGCACAATTAAAAAAACCTACCATCTGATCGTCAGCATGTATTTCTAAATTATACAGTAAGAAGTTTTCAGTATTATAAAGCTTTATTAATATATCAAGTGAAGTCATGTGGATTTACTATGAAAATTACACAAGTTTTACTGACCTTGTGACACTCGAGTGTTCTTAACATGCTGTTGTAAAAGCAAGCGTTCATAGCTCTGCTGAAGGAATGAAGTGGGGTGGTTTCAGACCTAAACAGGGATCAGTACAGCATGTGGCTAGCATGACCTGACATGTCTCTGAAGCTGGAGGGGGTCTTGACCTTTGCTCTCACGCTCCAAAACTAGGAAGATGATAAAAAGGGCTTCGGATGAGAGGGTGGCTCCTAAACAAGAGCTTCTGTTTCGGCCAGCTCAGGAATGTCAGCTCTATAGAAGATGCCTACAGAAACAGGCAACAGTGAGAAAAAAAGTAAATAAGCAGAAGGTTATTATTTTTGTTAATTCTGATCTTTCTATCACATTTTTAAGTTATCATCAGGCAGGGCTTGATGGCTAAGCAGTACTCTTTTTTCTTCACTTTTGAATTTTTCTAGTGAAATAACAGCATATGCATTTGCTGCTTTACTCAAGTAAACGTTCAAAGACACTAGCAGGCCGCAAACAGGAAAAACCATCATTGTAAATCATCAGACAAGACCACTGTGACCAATGAGCTTAACAGGTCAGAATACTGTGGAGTAACAGATTTGCTCTGTCCCCTCCACTCTATTGCTGTAATGCAGTGTTTATGGACATTTTTACCCGAGGACTTCAGTCATGCGACTAGGCTGTAAATTTCTCCAGCAGGTCTGCCAGTGGGTGAAACCTTGTGACTTTGCACTATAGCAGAACAAACCTTCATGACACAGTGTCATGTCTGCTGATAACCTTGTGTTTACTTAATGGCTGTCTTTGGTATCAAATACAATCTTTTGCAAAAGGATTTAAATATTTTTATGTGGTACATATAAGCTAATATATAGTTCTGATATTGTGTGTCATGATATTTGCGATATATGTGATTTTTGGGAAGCGTCTCAAACTTATTACAATACCAAACCATGAGCATTTCTGTTTTGTACATGTTTTTATGTATAAAATATGATGTAAAAATGCTAAATTACATAATAAAGTTTGTTATAATAAAAAAATTGGTGTGTAGGTACCTTAGTAATGGTTGTCACACCAATGACAGTGCTCAACTTTTTATGCTTACTCTGAATTCTGGGTGCAACTAATCTGGACGTAACATGCTCAGGGAGGCAGAGGCCAAAATTCCCTGCAGTTAAATTCTCAGACGGTGGTCTTTACCGTATTCCTTCTTCCTCACTCCCTCTCCTTCCCAATAAAAATCTTCTGACCACCAGTTGACCTTTTGCTGATCTCCCTTACCAGTGCTCTAAGTTCCCTCTTTCGCTCCCAGTACAGCAGAAGCTGGTGGGGGCCAGCAGCTGTGGTAAAAGAAGGGGGGGCACAAGGTCAAAAGGGTCACGGTACTGGTAAAGTCATCATGAAGGCTCCAATGTGGGGCATCATTTTTCCCCTTCAAAGGCAGCCCTGATGTCCACGGGGGCCAACCTGATGGCCCTGCTGTTCTAGAGTGTTCAGGGGTCGCGACGGACGAGGGTTAATAAAGTGATACCAGGTGTTGGCTTGAGAAATTTACCAAACCGGGGCCTCTATTCTCACTAAGCAGCCCCGTCCAGTTGCACAAGCAATTAAAAGTCTATAAATACAGCCTGTAGTCACTCTGTGTTTCCTGTTAATCAATTTTTCCTCAGTGCTCTGGAGTTAAAAAGCAGCTTTACTGTCATGTAGGTACCACCGAATACCAACCTTATAACTAATACGGTTTGTTCTCATAAACCACAGACTGGAAGAGTGAATTAACCCAACCATGTGCACTCTATTAGGAAGCAGAGATTTTCCACAAATTAATGTCTAAATGTAAAATAACTAACAGCTGAGTAGAATGATGGCTTAGGTAAGCTGGTAATAGATTGCTCGTCCAAAACAACAGTAGCAACAAAAAATTGGAATGAACATGTCTATTGAAAGTAAATTGAAACTCATTCCATTGAAAGTAAATTGCCTCTGACAAAAAGAGAACTGAAAACAGAGGGATGCCATCAAAGGACAAACCACAACTCATGTAGCTGAGGTGCTAAGTGGGGTAACCAATTTAAAAGTTCCATCAAGAGGCTCCTCCCTTAAAACACCTCGTAACACTGAAAAAAGTCCAATGTAAGAGGGAGCCCCAATTAATGGCAATCAACATCAATGACAAGCTAAAGGCCATTAGTCCGGCTAATCCATAGTTTACATTTTCCTTCTGGAACCCCGCTGCTCAGTTCTCACCCCAATCAGAGAAAGGATGTGTCGTTATTAAAGACACAACATCAAAGCCTCCATCCACAGTGTCCTATTAGCCATGAGCTGACCCAAAACATAAATTGGGCTCAAATCTCAGCAAGTTTTGGTGTCTGGCCAAAGACTCATCAACAGTTTGTTTGGGGTCTTTAACAAGTCACAGCCATGTGAAGGGCAGATGACTATTCAAAGAGGCAATAAAATATGTAATACTGTAAAACAGCTCATTAGACGGACTACACACTGGTGGTGTGTATCTCATCAGAAGTGTCTGATGGATACATATTTAGTCGTTGTTAGTGAAGTTAGTTATTATATAACCATAGAGCAACACAACTCACATTTATGAATCAAATCATGATTTTAGGTAATAAAAAAATGTATGATTTTTGCACATTGATTTCACCCCATTGAGTTGTAGTGCTCTCAGTTTTTTTATTACTACATTTCCTGTTTTATTCTTCATAAACATATGTAATATTTAGTTCAAACAAGCTTTTTTGCCATTTACACAGACATAGAAATCATAAAGTTCTGTGAATGTGCACCCACTTCAGGGCTTAAGACCTCTGCTTCTAAATTCACAGTGTGTTTTAGAACATAATGACCAGCTTGTAATGGAATCCTATGTGTAGTTATGAGCTTAGTCTTGTTTAAAGCTTTATGATTTTCCAAGAAGCACACTTTAGCTAACAGCTCAGCCTCCACAGGAATTAGATGTATTAGGTGGGCTTGGGTTCCAAGAGTTTTATTACTCAGCTGCCACAACACAGTGTAAGCAGGCTAAAAAATGCTTGATGGAAGGGGATGGGGGGGGTCTTTTTTTTAAATGCCGTCAATTGTCCCAAATTATTTGTGTCTCATTTAGCACATGAGACTTAACACTTGCTATTTGGAAAATAAAATTACGTCCGCTCTGACATGTGCACTGTACGTACCCAGATGGTGTTTTTATGAGGGTTAATAAGCTGAGTGTGAAATGATGGACACTTACACTCAGTTATATAGAGGAAGGGATTGGTAAATACTGCATCATGAATACTGCCTACGGATTGCTGCTGGCTGGAAATTTTTAGTTGGTAGATTATTCTCAGTCCAGCAGTGTTTTAAAATTCCAGCTACACAACTGTGTCAGATCCACTCATATAAGTGCAACACACACTAACACATGACCACATCAATGTCACTGCAGTGCCAAGAATCATCCACTGCCTAATTAATATTTGCTCTGTGGTGATCTGCTTTGTGGGGAACCTGACCACCAGAGAAGAAAGTGAAGAAGGCTAAAAAATATGTATAGAAACTGATGAAGTATAGTTTTTAACTGTAGAACTACAAGGTCCAACTATATTGTAAATAATAAAATGGTCAATTAATATACAAATAAGAAGGTATACTTAATAAAATCGGCCTGTGTATTTTGACATTGATATCTAAAATATGTCCAATGCAATGTTTTTACTAAATTATTGTAACACCCCGGTATATATGGCAACTGGTATAAGATAAACTGCCTTGAATATATATATATATATATATATATATATATATATATATATATATATATATATATATATATATATATATATATATATATATATATATATATATATATATATATCTTATTACTACAGGTATATAAAATTAAAGCACATCACTAAACAACTTTAAATGAACAACTGTTCTGAATTTAATAATTATGTGCAATGTGTCACTATAAATACATATACATTTAAATATATATAATGCATATTTAAGGTATAAAATGTTACTGAATATTTAAAAAATGTTACCTGTACACATTTAATATTTGATGGCTATATTTGATGCCTAAACATCTGCCATCAAAACACCTTGATCTCATGGTAGATTCCTGTTTTAAGATGATGGTAAGATTAGTTTGACTTACATTTGTTAATAATTACAGACTAAACACTACTAAGCAGAGTTTTGGAGATGTGCTATTATGGGTTGCATTGTAGTAGCAACTAATTACTTGGTATCATGAGAAAACTTGTTAAACATTGAGTGAAACATCAGACATCTCTGAAGCAAAAAGGCAACAAGGAGATGGATGCCTTAAACAAAAAGCTGTTGGAACAAGCTCACACATACACAGGCACCTATCCCTCTAGGGCAGATCCCTCCCATCCCCCAGTCCAGAAATCTGATCTGTCGGCATGCAGCTTGGAATTCTTCAATCGCCCTGACATTTGACCTCTGGCCTTTTTGGCAGCACAGAGAAGAGAAGATGAAGTGTCCAAACCTCTAGTTCTCTAACACAAAAAATCTCCTGTTCTTGTGAACCCTCCCTCCCACACACGCACGCACAAACTCTCTGGACGACATCTAGCCATGTACACCCCAGTTCCTACGAGATTCACAACATAATTACTCATAATATCTGGGTAATAGTCTGTGACATCAAGGGAACACTTTAAGGCATTGTCCTCTTTTTTTCTTTTGAGCTGCCCACAGCACAGTGCAACTTAAAAGCCTCCTAAAATGCTTTATGAACCATTCGCCTATTGCAGACTGCACATGCTGGCCACTCTGTCATTTTCCTCTTTGATTGCGAGATTACAATGTTTTATGTGTTTGGTAACACTGAAAAGACCCGTTGTACAGACTCGGAGCAGTTCCTGCACAACCACTGTTCACTGCGTTTTTAATTCCATTCATGTGCTTGACAACACATTGACTGTTGAGGAAGTGTCGAGCTACTTGATATACTGCGTCACCGCATCTCGGTGGCCTTTTTACCCTTTTTGTGACATTCCCCTGTATTTTTTGGAATTATTATGGTCAGGACCTTCCTGCAGCATTCTGGCATCCAAAAGCACTATTATATTTTATTGCTCTAATATTACAAATACTTCAAGAGACCACCATGTGGCTTGACTTAACACTATTATTTAGTGCTGTCCTCTCCAGCCAGGTACAACAGCATGGAGGATCTCAACTGTGGCAAATCAATAAAGGAAAAACCCCCCAATCCACTTCCCTAAAACCTACAGCATGTCTAATTCAATGGAACCAATTTTTACGCCCAAGCTAACGGAGCCATGGTTTGAATGGCGTCTCTGAGCCAAACCACAGTGTGCTATCACTCCTGAGGACCTGAGGCACTTTAGGAAACATCCCACAAACTGATTTATTTTTTTCTGACTATGAAACACACTGGTCTCACTTCTACTCCTGTACCAAAGCTCTTTGACTTGAAATCAGTTTATAATTTGATTATACTTTGTGTGTGGAAACGGGATCCGGCTGACTCCACATTGCCCAACAATAGGAACATCAGGTCTTCACCTAACACAGTCCCTAGGGAATCCTGAGAAAGTAGGGAATGGAGAAGTCTCCGCATCTGCCTCCTGCCTGGAGGGAGAGCATCACAGCATTCCTTCACCCAAGAGAGGGAGAGGAGGGCAGCTTTATGAAGCCATCCATCACTGCATCAATGGCGCGGCGGCCTAAAACAGCCACCCTAGGAGTCGCTGAATGGGAGTGGGAGGTGCAGTGGGCCACAGCGGCCTAGCCCTGCTGCTAATACTGTGATCTTTCACTCTAGCTTGTGAAAAAGCAGCGGGGAAAGTGATTAGCCTCCCTCCCTACTGCCCTCCTCTCACAGCCGGTGGAGAACTGCACTCTTTAAAGGTCTACTATTTGCTCTTCTTTGAAATTAGTATAGAAAACTACTAGTCTCTCAGATTCAACACATCCAATACACATAATCATCAGTTCAGTTGTAACGGTTGTTTATATTTTTAAGTATTGTATTTTTGAGCAACAGACGATAAACATATAAAATATCCATATTTTGACAGAAGCCATCTATGTAAGGTTAACAAAAAAGGCCAAAAGATGATGTTTTCTCCTAATAGGTCATTGTTGTATCCTGGCCCTCCCTGTAGTCATTAACAACATCTGTGTAACATGTACTTAGTCTTCAGTCTGTCATCCAGTTATTCATCTACCCAAGGGGTCTATTAATGATAAACACTAGATGGACACAAGACTTGGTCTTGTTCCTTTCTTCAGTCATGAGCAGTTGTATCTGCATGACTCTTTTAAATAAGTTTTGATGACCTTTTTTGTATTCCCCGATTAAGAACATGAATCCTGTTGCATGGATCACCCTCAGTTTGGCCTTTAGTGTGCTACTCAAATTATCAGTTTTTGGCAGTGTGTGAAAGTTCTCTAATGGAGTCACTAATTGGCCAAATAGGTTTATTGGCTATTCAGGTAGATCTGGAGAGTGTTAAGTTGTCACATACCCATGTGAGCTTGTGAGATTCCCAGCAGAGACAGATTAGGAGACCTTTTCTTGACCTTAGCATCTCATACGGATAGAAAGAAATGTTACACCCAAGCTCAACATTTTAATATTATCAAAAGCCCTTTACATTTGGTTAAAATAGCCTTGTTCTTTTAAATATGACAAAACATTCACACGAATACTAAACACGGATTTATGTGGCAAAGCACAATACTAAAAAAGTTCTTTTTAATTATGCCATTTTCTAACAAACCAAATCAACTATATATTAGTCTGCATTAGAATATTTATGAATGTTACCAATTTTAGGGCCTATAATTGCAATTTCACTGAAGTAACATCACACATCAAAAATACAGTCTCAGAACCGAAATCAAAAACCAGTCAAAATAAATGTTGAACTGAAAGTATTTTTACATACTGTTTGATTTTTCCAATTATACAGGCTTAACCAATAGCCAAGGCAGAGATCTGCTCCATGAGAAGTTAATATTCAGACATGAAGTTGGGCTTTGAGATGTGAACAATGGGACAAGTGGACACAAGGTGAGTTAAACACTAACGTGTGGTTTAACCTAACAGACATTTTTTCATGAAGGAAGTTGGTTAACACGGACAGCAATTTAATGCATGAACAATGAAACAGAACGTGTGTTGTCTTGGGTGCATCATTAAAATGTAAGTGCACAAAAATATGAATGTATTCTACAACAAATTTTGCAGGAAAAAAATGTACATGTATTCAGAAATTGTTTTCAATAAATTTTAAATCTGTCTTTAGTGATTAAAATTAAACTAGTATGCTTATTAGGATAAGCAACGATAAGCATGATAAAAACAGATTAATAAATGTTTTTACTTCTACAACAGCTTAAACGAATTATTTAAGGAAAAAGTGAAATAACTAACCATTTCCAAAACAATTTACCAATTTGGAGGCTACAAAGACTATGCCTACAATTCCTTATCAGTATCCCAGAGTGAAAGTAGATCTGTAATCAGTGAAGTAATTATTCCCAGATCAAAGCAGTACACACTGACCAAAAGGCTATTCGCATCTTTTGAATGCATCATTGTATTTAAGTGAGGCACAATCACTTTAAGACTGTTCTAAAATGAGACCATTATAGTTTTATTTTAAATAGGGTCATTATATTTTTATTGTAAGTTGACCTTTATATCCTTTCGATTTGTCACTTTATCCTTGAACAATAGGACAGCTAAAGTGCTGAGCTCTGCGCCTTGGGGAGAGGCTTAACAGTGGCGCTATGAATTCACTCCAAAAAGCATTTTTTTAAGACAAGAGAGCTGATTTTCCCCCAGGATAGTGTGTCTCAGAGAGTTTCTAAAACCTGTTCTGGGTGAGCTGTCGAGAAAGAAAGAACAAGAGATGAAAATAAAATAAAATAAAAGCCCAAAAGGTTCCTGCCCCCCCTGCCAGCACCCATCCCCACTGGAGACTGCTGTTTCAGCCACCCCCCTCAACTGCCTTTTCAGCTCAGGACAATGCAGCAGGCCATGTTGTTTAAGGCCCTAAAGAGCTGGCCCTCCTCATTGCCCTGTAACAATGGTCACCCTACTGGGGGCTTTCTTCATTTAACCTTCCTAATGACAGGTTTCATCCTCTTTCTCCAGAGTTAAGGGAGGAGTAGGTTCTACCCACCATCTTTTTCTGACTCTCTTCTTTTCATGCCTTCTCTCAGCTTTCCCCCGAAAAATGCTGGCTCATGCTCTACCTTCCTAAGTGACAGGTCCTTTACAGAAAATTACTTTGTCATTGCCTCCCGTTCCTCCTACTTATTGTATCATTTTATTGAATAGTCAAAGTGTCAACATCCAACTGAGTTTGGCATTCAATATTTAAGCACTCATGACCCACAGTTTTACAAAATTGAATCCGTGCAATCACTGCAGAAGTACTGCATGCATGTTTGGAGGGAAAACTATAAAACTGATTTGGCTTTTTTGTTTTATATCAGATTGTTGTGTACTAATATTTTATGATCATAAAAATCCCCCAAATCCCTTTTCTGCCCTTCTTCAGTGAAACAGGCATACACTAAAGCAATTAAGCAAACACGTTTGACATCTGACATTTAAGGTCGACCCTTCCACCCGCCGGGCATTTTAGGGTGCTTCCTCCCTACGGTTAGGGTCTTACATAAAATGATACAGTAAATGGGTACCAAAAGAAGAGAGAACAATTTGGTGTCCACCATACTGATGCCACCACTGAGCAAAGAGGAATGGTGATAGAAAAAGAATAAGAGAAGCTCACACAGAGAGGGAGATAAGGGCCAAAGAGGGGAGAGGATCCCAGTAGTGGGGAGGGCAAATGGGGGGATTTTACGGTTGACCTTCTCCTCACGCTCTCGTGAGTCTCTTCACCTCATGTTGATTCTCTTGACCTACTTGGCCATGCTAGAGCAAAGCACTTAAAGCAAAAAGATGTCATTCCACAGCACACTCTCACAACTGCCTATTCAGAGTCAGTTTGGCCAATATGTTCATGTTGTGACGAAGATAAGTGGACAAGGTAGAGTTACAGAGCAGATCTTTAATCCAACATATTCAAATAGTGTGCAAAATAGTCACAAATGTGTAAGAACATGGTACCTCAACATTTCACACCAGTGAGCACCGAAACCTAAATGTATGAACTGATTAAATACTTCATTACTGCTTTGTTTACGATTTCCAGCATTGATTCAGATAGATACACCAGAGAAGAGATTCTCAACATTCTGCAGGCTGAAGACAAGTGCAGACAGCTCTGAGAAGATAAGGGCAAAAACACCAGTCTCGAGAGCTAGTCTTTGTAAACTTTACTCAAATAACAACAGAATGGACAACTTTTATCTCCCTATTTGAACAAACCCTTATCAAAACATGATGGAGTTGATTGCGGAGACGGTGAATTGTGCAATGTTTTACAATAATAAACATTAAAGCAAAGATGTTCTTATTGTAATGAGTTTGCAGCTATAGCTCAGTGTAGCATGTAGTTCTTCACAAAGTCTGCACTGATCTGAATCACAGCAGATTTAGAGGAATCAAAAATCATCAGAACATTGACTTGAAGAATGAATGTAGGTTCATGTAATAGTAACATTTACCTATTACACGCCTAGTGTGAAATAGGAATTAAAGTATTTCCATTTAATTTAAGCCATTAAAATGGAGAATAGTTGTGTGTAGGGCGGAAAGTGTATTTTGTTTTAATATGGCTTAATATTTAATATGTCATTGGATATTCTGTAGAGAAAATGTTTGCCACTTTACAAGATGTGCTTAATTCTCAGTGCACTAATGAATGGCTCTAACATGGCATGAAAGCTATCTGTCAGAATTCAGTGTCGGCAGCATACAAATAAGAGTAAACTGTTAAAGATCCATTCCTGCTGCAAGACACAAGTCTTTTTCTACTTAAACAGGCCTAAACAAATAGGGTGTAAACATGGCAAGGTGTAGGCAAGAGGAAGTGGTTGAGGTAGAATGAGTGTGTATTGTTTCCTCTGAGAAAACTTGTCAGTGTGTTTGGTAAACAATCCAGGCCTGACCCTAACCAGTCTTGATGGGCGTGTGAATGGATACAGAGAGGCATCCGATCCAACAAGCAATGGAGCATAGCAATGTGGTGTCTGATTACTGTTACATGAATACTGAAGAGGAAGCACATATAGGTAGCCTAGAGAGGGAAAAAAAGTGTGTATATATAGACCCTTTGGCATTTAAACGGTTTAGCATGGTCTAGCAGCATCGGTCAGGCAGCAGTGGGGGGCAAATTACCCAACATAAAGTTCACAATTTTGCAGGTAGAGAGATGGGTTGAGAAAAATCAAACGGGACGGTAGGAGCAAAAAATAGTCTGGATAATGCCCACAACTGAAAGCTTAAGTGAAATCACATGATCACCCCAATCCTTTTCATGTAAGCAAACAAAATCTGCGCTCTTACTAAGTCAGGGGTCATTGCATTACTCCTTAGCTTAGGGTCAAGCCAGTTACAAACCAGTAGTTAAACAACAGCCATGGGGAGTGGCTGGGAATTTCCAACATTAGAAATGAAGCAAAAATATTTTTTGTATGTATATATATAATTTATGTATATACAAAAATCATACACTGCACATAATACACAGGAAATACAATCCTCATACTCTTAGTAAAGGTGTTCATCGTTAAGGATTTTACCACCAACAAGATCTTCTCCAACATAACCTCCAAACCACAACATATTTCTATCTAAAAGACAATTAACAATTTTCAGGGTAGTAGTTTTCCCTAGGGGAAAGTTAGATACAAAATATTGCTGTTTGGAACTTTGATCATGTTTGATGTATGTTTCTCTTTTTAATGAATTTGTTAATCTTAGTAGCTACAAGTATAAAACATTAACTTTTAAACACTAAATGCACAAACATTTTGCTAAAGGTGCATACTATCCTTGCATTTTAAACAATTGCTTCCAAAAATTTGGAGAAAGCCCATTTTTGTTTCAGCATGACTAAGCTCCAGTGAACAGTACAAGGTCCATAAACAGCATGGTTGGTTGAGTGTAATGTGGCAGAACTGGCCCACACAGAAACCTGACCTCAACCCTATCAACACCTTTGGGATGAACTAGAACAAAGATTGCAGAGCAGGTCCTGTTGTTCAACATCAGCGTATGACCTCACGAATGCCCTTTACAATAACTAGGCAAAAAAATCCCACTGACACACTCCAAAATCTGACACTCATGCTGGGAAGCCTTCCCAGAAGAGTTAAAGCTGTTATAGATGCAAAGGAGGAGCAACTTGGAGTGGGAGGTCATAAAAGCTGAAGCTTTCAATACTTTTGTACATACAGTGTTGAAAATGGACAGTAATAAAGCAGTCAGTAATAAAGTCATTAATTTAACCATTTTAAAATATTTTCTTGTGAGAGCCCAATTTTACATGTAGGTATCATCCTATTCCTCCTTATGCTCATCAAGGTCAAGTCAAGTGTGCTGGTGTCACTCAAGCAGCACTGCTATATATGATTTGCTCATAAGAACACAACACAACACAAAAACACTACCATCCCGTCACCGTCTCTGCATCGCTCGGAAATAACAAAAATAATATCTGCTCTGTGGGGTTCTGTGGGCATCTTTGTAGAGTAAAGGGAACAAATGGTTTTATAGAATAGCTGGATGTCATCTTTTGTTAAATTAGATGTTGTTGTAATTATTTCTGGGAGTGTGCAAGTTGAAGTGTTTATGTTATTGTAACATATTTCATATGTACTGTAGGTATTTAATTACGCAAAAAAACAGAAATTAGCATTGCTTTTGCTTTCTCCATTTTCTGCTTTTATAATTGTATATATATACACACACACACACACACACACACACACACACACATATACCCAAGAACTGAAAAGCTAATTGGGTCTCATCTATCTAGAGAGTGAGAGCCTGATCACACTCAACCAATTCAACAAACGTCTGATTCTTAATCACAATAAAAAAAGCTAAAGAGTAAAAATGCCATAAACCCTTAGGCGACCTCTGCTTTCTTTAGCTTCGATGTTTTATTTGCCTCCTAATCGCTGTATTAGGGTTGTCTTTCGTTTCGGCTTGGCCCTCTCAAAGGCCTCGTTTCAAAGCCCTAATGAAAATAAACGGGAGGGCCCCTGATGCTTTATTTTGCTAAAGAACACAGCAGCAGTGGGTTCAGGGCGAGGTGGAAAAACAGGGGGCATCTGGAACAAAGACCAGAAGAGTGTGAGGTCAAACAGCCTGGTGTCCGCACCATCTCCGGCAGACGCAGCATGGGAGAACGATGGATCTTATATAATCAGAGATCCGTTTTTGTCCTGCTAGTGTAGGACAGAATATATCACACTGCGTGACAGAGTGACAATAGATCGCGCTTTTGTCCAGGCCAAAGTGAAGCGCTTTTCAGCCAGCCATGCATCTGGACTATAGGAGATTAAGATTCGGTTTGCAGGCCTGCTTTCAAGGTTGACCTTTGACCTCTAACTCAAACTGACTGCATCCACACACTCTCTGGTAAGACAGGAGAGCTACAGGTGAAGAAGGACCAACTGTTCTTTGGAACATTATTGCATTATCTCAAATGCTCACACAAATAATGTTTGAATACCCTGGATAAAATTGTGTTTTGATGTTTTTGAGTGTCAAGTGCAGACGTTCATCTCCTTAAGATGATGTGGGAACGTATTTAATACTTGAATAAACATTAACTTTGATCAGAGATGCCTAAACTTTTATATATAAGACCAAGCAATGTGTTTGGTTTCAACTCAGATGACCACACCTTTAGATTGTAGCCAGGATATCTGTCCGGCTATCAGACATCATAAAACTGTCAAATAAATAACTGTAAAATTATATTTAATTTATTAGATGGTCAAAAGTATGTGAACACATCACTTATCCCCTTTGCAAATTTTGGACTTAGTAATAAATACTAAATAAGGCAAAAGCTAAACGCACTGGTGGGGTGTCCATCTTTATTTATTCCTGACTTCATTAAACTCTATAAACACCTCAGCATGCCTCACACATCATTCTTATACTTCACCATGTATGTTTTCCAAACAAGGTAACGTTATGACATGTGACTCTTCCATCGTCCACCTGTGTGGACTTTGCTCCTAATCCTTGCTTATCCCCTCTCTGCTTTGAATACTTGAACTACTGAGTGTAACTAATTCTCCCACACAAGGATATTGTCTTGGCTCTTTTGCCTTTGTTTTCATCTTCAGTCCTCTTTTTTAACAGCTACGTTCGTTAGGTGAACAGCTAGACCAAAAGCAATCCTTCAAATCAAAAAGATTAAATGAGCTGTTTACATCACCCCAATTCTAATTGTTTTCTTTGGTTCAGATTCGACAAACCACATAAACACCCAAACTAAAGAATCTTCCAAAACCAAATTCTCCTGTAACAAGTCTTTGTTAGTTGGCTAAGAAGGTAATTATTCATTTACAATGAGCACCTCCTAATCTTTCTGTAAAACACCGCAGGACTTGAAATCCAAATGCAAGGCAAAGCAAAAGCCATTTGTGACACACTGACAACCAACTGCTTTTGCAATTAAGAAGAGTCACAATGATTGGAGTTTATGATTGCAGCAAATGTTAGCTCCATCGCCCTACCACAGAACAAAACAGCACAAGCATCCAAAGAAATTTACAGACACCAATTCCACGGAGACTGCCGGAGCCCTAAAGGTTTTTTTTTTCAGACAGCCATTTGGTGGCCTGTACCACCACCCCCTCTAACCTTTTGACATCTGAACCTGAAGGGGTCAGTGATGCTGCTTAGCCTAGGTCCAGCAGCACAGCCTGTAAATCAGGGCGCTCACGGGAACGCCACAGCGGGCAGGATCCCAGCCTGGGCACCATTACTCTGACAACTATGACGCACCAATGCTTTGGTTCCCACCAAGATGGCATTTTATAACGTATGTTAATGTCCAGAAACACACAGAGGACATGGCCTCATTTACAATTGTGCCAAGATTTAAGAGATAAAAGATTAAAACCTCACTTGGATTAAACATGTTTAAGAAATTTAAACATGTTGGTATAACCACAATGTTAAGCTGATAAAAGTATGCCAACAACTAACTATGCACATATGAGCTTAGTGCTAATCCCATGCCAAAAACATTAGAACTTATTTTATGCATTTTCCCCACCATTGCCAAGCCCCCTTTTTTGAGAACATATTTCACAATGTAGTCTGTCTTGTCAGAATATGGATGCATTGCCAAAAAAAGGTTTGTGGGGTCATGCACAAGTGTTGGTTTGGAGCCCAGGTGTTTAATTTGATTACGTTCAGGCCACTAATTCTTTACACCAAATGTCTAAAAGTAATTCAATTGCCCAACCGTCTTTTGCGTGTTCTCTCCTTCCAAGGTCCTAACAGACGGATGTCTACATACTTTTGGACCTAAAGCATACGTCGAGTTTAAGTACCTGTAAATTATCAGTACTGACCTTGCAATGTAATAGACTTGATATATTGGGGCAATTTATGTAGAAATGCCATAGAAATGACATACATGAAGAACAGCACTGGCCCCAGCGTGACCCCATGGTCGTATAAACCCACCTGTGTTCAGATTCCTGCACTCTGTCAAGCAGATAGGTCTTTCACGTGCACCTGGACGCAAATTGCACAAATCAAGCTGGCTGGGCGTGTTGGGTCATACAAACGGAGTGTGAGCTTGCCGTTTTCTACTTTGACCTGTGTCAGCCTGGCCCCAGGCTCTCGCTAATGGACAGAGCCATAAAATGGACACAATGCTGTTTTTCTAGCTCATCCACAACTCCAGTTGTACGCTGCCTCCAGGACTTGACAGTTTCACAGGGTAGGTCTGTAATCTTTGGTTTAGCAAAATGCTCTCTTTATGCCATTTGTTAAGACTCATTGTAAAAGAATTACTTTATAAGAATAACAATTTTTTCAAATGTTTTTATTTTGACACATTTAATATAGTTTACACTGTAATAGGAAATTACTTAAAACATTCATTTAAGTAAAAGATACATAAATCTAGGTATTTAAGTTTAATGTAACTATTAAATTTTTATCTTAATATTTATTCATTAAATCAGACTGTAATTATTTAATATGGATTTGTATTTTAGTGGTTAACCCGGTCAAATCCCAATCATGGTGGAAGTTCTCTGTGTATGTCCACATGCGTTTCCTTTGGGATTCTCCGGTTTCCTCTGCAATCCAAAAAGATGGATTCAAGGTAAAATAGGCTGGTCTAAATTGCCCCCATATTGTGACACTTGTATGGTTTTGTGCATTAGCTGCAAGATTGCTCAGTGTGGGTGCAAATACATAAGATTCCCCGTTTATTTTTAATTAAGGTTACATGTGTGTAAATGTGTGTTCAGACAGTCTGGCAAAAATAAACATGCGTTTATACTTTAAGATCTGTATTTTTTAACTGGTCTTTGGTGTTTAGTACAAACCGGTGTCAAAGCCCCTAAAAGTGAGAAGTACCCTGATTTAACTAAGCACCTATTGCCCCCTATAGGTCAACAAGATAACAACAAACTGCATATTTACAAGATATAAAAAAGAAAACATAAAAAACATTTAAAACAAGGTCATATTCAATTTACAGATAGCTTTTTTACAAAAACACATTATGGTTTGCTTTTTATTTTCTGATGAATATTATGTACCTAATTACGGAATGTAAAAAATATGAAATTAGGGGGGAAACCTTTTACATGTGTACAATTTATTATTGTCTTTTCACATATTAGCATTTTTTTGGATGAAGCACAGGTGTCACAATAGTGCAGTGAATAGCGCTTCCACCTCAAAAGCAAGAAGGTCCTGGGTTTGAATCCTGGGTGGGGTGAATACAGGCACTTTCTGTAAGTCTGTCCCTTTGAATGTATGGATTTCCTTCTGGGTCTCAGGTTTGATTTCACACTACAAAAAGTCAATCGGTAAAATAGAGATACTAAAATAGTCCTAGCTATTAAAGGTGTACATATCAGTGTAGGGCCCGTCCTAAGACTGGATAAACTGAAACATTGTGTCAGATAAATAAACAAAATGCAATAACTTTTTGAAGCCCAAATGAAGTAAACCAGTAAAAACCTAAGAAAAATGATGTTGAAGGGAAAAAATAATGAGCATTATTACGCATTTAATATTTACGATTAGTTTAACACGCTACGGCAGTATTGTTCTCTAATCAGACCCATGTGAGAATGTATCTCTGTGTCAAGGTCAGGATGTGCAGAAGGGAGTCACCGGCAGGGAATAGTATTATACGGGTCGGTTGACTACAAACGTTCTGATAACAAGAAACATCATTATTTTACACTAAGCAGAATAACTTCTGCTCGGGCGGGGTGGCCCACCGGTGGTCAATCTGAGATGGAAGAGCAGCAAAGGTGCTTGTGCAGGTAGAGTATATGAACATGGAGTCAGAAAAGCGAGGTCGGAGAACAGACAGATCGCGCACAGGTTGTTGACTGCGCTCTTCTCCCCAGATTTCTGTTGTATTAATAAATGTTATTTCTTCACTCAGAACTGTTGGTGTGATCTCCTCCTTTTCAAACGAACGAGCGGGTAGATTTACCCACAATGTCATAGTAAATGATGAAGAGCTCACACAAAACTGTGAGGGAAGTAGTTTTTATTATTATAGTATTAAAGTTTATAGACATCTTCGTTGTCCAAAACATTTTTTTAGTTATTTCAGCAGTACCCACTGCTTTAACACGTCAGCTAAAAGATGAAGAATTCACATGGCCACTATTTCTTTAACAAATCCTTATTTCTTTATATCCAAGGTTTTCTAGATCAGTCCATCCCAGCTTTCAGCTTCTCAGCTACTGAGCTGTCATGTTTAGAACCCCCGAGGCATGGTGGACTCTTCACCAGGGTGGGGTCGCTGCTCCACTGCTCAGGTGTCTTTGCCTGAATGGCGAGAGCATGGATGCATGAACTCAATTCATGACGGAGAGTCTCATTAACCAGCCGGTGGCGCTGTAGCAGAGACAGACCCTCGAACCGTGAGCTCACCACCAGTACCCTGAAATGAGACTCGGAGCCCGGTGGCACAGCATGCATGTGGCTTTCATTCAGTACCTCCAGATGCTGAGGTTCTAGAGCTTGGGTCAGCTTGGCACGGATGGAGGCCTCGACGGGCCGATCGGCAGCGGCGTCCATGAAATGAAGCAAACGCTTTGAAACAGCAGGAACGAGGGAGCAGGGGCGGGTACAGTGAAGAGCATGGGACAGCATCAGTGAATCAAAAGCATGAGGGGGGCCAGAGAAGGCCTGCAGGGACAAAAACACTATTCTATACTGTACATCAAGATAAGATGATCAAAACAAGACAAGCTGAACGGCAGCCTGTGGAAACCGGAACCAACATAAAAAAAAAATAGTGTTTTATTATTTTATTAATGATTAAAAACGTTTGGGATTTTACCCTCAACTGATCACCAAACCTGTAGATACATTTTTTATTATCTTCTGCACCGCACAGTGGTTTCCATGTTCTCCCCGTGTCCGTGTGTCTCTCCTCCAGGTTCTCCGGTTTCCTCCCACAGTCCAAAAACATGGATCAAGTCAATTGAGTTCTCCAAATTGCCCCATATAGAGTGTGTATGTGTGAGTGAGCGAGTTTGTGTGTGTGTGCCCAGCGATAGATTGGCGCCCTGTCCTGGGTGTATCTGCCCGGCGCCCGAGACGTTCTCCCCTGGATGTCCCCCCCCCACAACCCTAATAGAGGATAAAGCGGAAGATAATGAATGAATGTAAATGTTCTCCACTGGATGGGCATGAGGAACGACCTCGTAACCCGAGTATAGAATTAAGAAGATAGTGGATGGTTGGATTGTATTCTGCATAATCCTACACTAGGGTCACCGGGGTTTCCCATGCACAGTCCACCGGAGAACGTTTCAGGCGTTGGGCAGATACATCCAGGTCAGGGCACCAATCCATCACTGGGCACACACTCACACACACACACAATACAGGGGAAATTTAAGAAGCCAATTAACCTTAATTCCATGTTTTTTTTGACTGTGGGAGGAAACCAAAGAACCCGGAGGAAACCCACGGGTACAGTTTAGAGTGACACCAAGGTCAAAGTTCATATACTCGTCTAAAACGATTATTTACTATAGCTTGAACTTCCCTTTCGCGACTTTTAAGTAACAATGCATTACACGATTTATCTAACATTTAAGGTGAAATACACACGATCAAGACATAGAGCATCGGAGCAGCTTCCTGCAAGTCTGATTAAAGTCATGTTCGTTTTTAATAGCGACTGCAAAAGCTTTTATACAACAAATGCTTATATTAGAAGCAGAGTTTTTAAGAAAATAACTTTAAATTATTTAACAGTTTTATTAGAATCATTGTCTCTTACCTCTTAGTTACAGTTGCGACAGACGAACCCCGCTTCTTCTTTATTCCACAATGACTCAGCCAAACAGCTCAGGATCCCGCCTAGTGGTCATTATAGAAAACTGCTAAATAAAAGCACTAGCTACGTCCCAAATCGGTCCAGTTTACTAAACAGTATGCAGGCTTCTATCAAGCTTTTACTACGTAACTAGTACTTTTTTCTTTTACACATTTTACTTAACCTATAAACCAGTAGTAAAAAAAGTAAACTAGTAAACTAATATTTTAAAAGTAAACTAGTATGTGTAAGCACAACGCTTCTTCTATATCACAACTATTATTTGACATAAGAGCCACCATTATCATTTTCCACTGCTCAATCTCTATATGCTATTTAATTGATTCATTCATTATCTCCCGCTTTATCCTCTATTAAGGTCGCGGTGGGGTTCCCCATGCCCATCCAGGGGAGAACGTCTCGGGCGCTGGGCAGATACACACAGGACAGGGCGCCAATCCATCGCTGGGTACACACTCACACACTCAAACACACTCTTTATGGGGCAATTTAGAGAACTCAATTAACTTGATCCATGTTTTTGGACTGTGGGAGGAAACCGGAGAACCCGGAGGAAACCCACGCGGACACGGGGAGAACATGGAAACTCCACCCAGATGGGGATTCGAACTGGGAATCCCTAGTGCTGAGAGGAGAACGTGCTAACCACTAAGCCACCGTGCCGCCCCATGCTATTTAATGTTTGGCATAATTCATAATCATCTTGACTGTTTAATCCTATAGTAGGTTTCCACATCCAGGGGAGAATGTTTCGGGTGCTGGCCAGATACACCCAGAACCTTTTATTGTCATCTTCTTATTTTCATTCTATTTCTGCTGGCCTACTCATAATAAATAAATTACTTTTTCCCGGAAATTTGAACTCACAAAAGCGACCATAATTAAGAAGTATAAGAACAGAGCCTTAGAGGAAACCTAATAAGCTATATCTTTTGCATCAAGTGAATGAATAAAAGGAAATATGTGGATCTCCATGACACTGGTTTATTTTTCATACATATGTTTTCATTAAATACCAGGATTAGATGGCTGCAAGAGAGCAGCACAAATCATCAAGAAACTCAAAAAGTCTCTTACACACCTAAATACAGAAGCATTTTGGTGTAACATTGAAATAGTCTCCATAACAATAACGTCATCTTTACATCATTGTCATTCTCATGTACAAAAATCAAAACGAAGCACAAAATGAACAACATACAATAGCACTCTAGTTTTTATGGTAAACGGGTTGTTGTCTTTTTCTTTTTTTTTCTTTATTGTTGCACATATTTTTACTTTTACATACAAACAACTACAACCTCTACGGCACAGTACAATGATCAGGTGATAAACTTTTTGTCACATTTAAATTATGGCAACACATTTGTAATTGACAAAAGCATCAAAGACCTATGGTATATATAGATATATAGAACAATGGACATCGGTCTTGTATATATTTTGTACGATATTTTTTTTCTTTTAATGACTACACAGCCCGTTGCATGTGGCAATTTCATTTTTGGTGTGCTTTCTTTTCCCAGTATGTTGGGGACAGAGCTAAGAAACCCATCAGTTGCTTATTGCTTTGATTTCTTTTTGCACACGTGATCAATTGGGGTTAAGTGAACAAGTTCAGAAATATAAAAAGACCCTGTTAAAAAAAAGATATTTAAAAAAGGATTCAATCGTATGACCCATAACAACCTGAACAGGTGAAGTTCACTAATTTCAGAACTGATTTTACATACAAATATTAGCTTCACTGAGATAGATTACTGTAATTCAGCAGATTAAACAGCATACAACAGCAACATTGACATCGTCATGTGAATAATGGACTTGACAATTGAGACATGACACTTTAGAGCTAATTGTTGTACAAATATCAAGGTCTGAATAGACAATGTGTCTAAAATAAAGTATAACATTTGGTTATAGTACTTAAGCATGGATCAAACTATTAAAAATGACCTCTGTGATATACCACTATCATTATTTTAGCTTTTAAAATGGTTTGTTGCTTTTTTTTCTTTTTGTATCTGTTACACAGATTCTTGTCAATCTGTGCTATTAACAGTAAATAAAGTAGCTCCTCCAAAGTTGGCAGCCTTCAGTAAGGCAGAGCGACATGTGACATCAATAAAGATCATCACTGATGTACATGTGACATATGTGAGGGGGTGGATACTAGCATCTAATATTTAGAATAAAATAAATCTGCAATTTTGGCAAAGAGAATCTGCTGTTGGCCCAACAGACAATCAGAGCAGGTTACTGCAGACCAAAGTGCGGTAATTTTTTTTCTCTGAATAAAATGTAATAAGGATTTGATATTAGAAAACTGAAATGTCAGATTGTGCTTTAAATCTTTCACAATGACTTCCAGCTTCGGTAACGCATTCATTTACCAGCAAAATGAAGAGTAATTTGGCGCAATGTTTAACTTTCTGTTGGAGTGCATCTAATATATGGCTGCTATCCTAAAAAATGGCAGTAAAGACGAGTGTCACCTGCAAACAGAAGTATCTGAGGCTGGAAATTCTTTTGTTACGTTTTCATATTATTGATGTGGAAAATGGGAAGGCAGTTTAGTAAATCTGATTTGAAATACCATGTGAAGCTATTGATGTTTTTTATTCTCAACTCAAAGACTCATTAATTGTAACTTTTGTGCTATTTCCTCTTATTATCCCCAGTTTGTTATCCGCACTGTTTTCTCCTAAAGCTCAGTTTCATGTCTGACTTTTTCAAATGAGACCTTTATGTTAAATATTCATTAAAACATATCGGTTTTAGTAGATATATATACTTGAATGTCCAAAAACTTTACCCTGCACATGGCACTACAGGCACCCAAAGTAAAAAATACTATAAAACAAACTCTCTTATAAATAAATAAATAAATAAATAAATACAAGTCTTTTGTGGACCATGCAACACTTCATATGAAAGCCCACACACACACACACACTCACACACACACACACACACACGTACACACACACACACATACACACACACCTACAGGTTTCTCCTCATCTTTGTGAGAACAAGCAAGGAATGGACATGTGAATAGACACGTTGTGTGTAACTTGCATTTCTATCGACTTGTTCTCTAAAGGTTCTAAACATCTTTAGTCAAAAATAAGTTTACCTTAACAAACGTAAATTTACTGTATATGTACATACATTGAGTACAACCTACCTAAGACATTATGGTACTTTTTTACTGTAAATTTAAGTTCATTTTAGTTCTTTTCCCTTAAATATAATTTATAGATTTATATATTGAATATTAGCTAGTGTTCAAACAAACAGACTAAACTGTATATTTATATTCAGTACAGCATTTACATCATCTGAAAATAAAAATAGTGGCTTTTGATAGTTTTATCAAACCATCTTGTGCTTGATATGTTTTACCCCTTTTTTCTGTTTATTTAAAATTGTATTGATAGAGCCATGCTAACGGAAGTAGCTTAACTTTTTGCACTTTTCATTGTTTCGGCTGTCAGAGGAAAATTTGTGCATGTTTAAGAAACATGGAAGGAAGGAAGGATGGGCCGAGCTGGCTGTGCACGACAAATGTGAATGCATCATTACACAAATACCCAGCTGGTGTTGTGATAGAGAAAGTGAATGATGTTTGACTTACATCATCTTTTTACATTATCTTGATGCATTGATCAGAGAACGTTCTTATACCGAATGTAACTTTCCTTTACTGCAACACAATTAGCGATGTCCCGATCCATTTTTTTGTCCCTAATCCTAATCCCAGCCCCAGGTTTCAGATGATGACAAACAAGTATGAGTCAGTACTTTTACTTTGGTAGATCATTATAATTTTAAATAAATTTGCTATATAATATGCCCCACACAGGTGTTTAGACATTAACTTTCGAGCTATAAAGACTTATAATGTACTGACATAAATGCGCACACACACATACACACACTTACATATTATCCATATCTATGTATTTTAAAAGGAGAACGAACATGTGGAGTCAGAATGCATTTGGCTGTATTATTTTTGGTGTGCACATACAGGCACTTACAGCTTAAAATATCCCTGCTGCGAATCTTGCGGTTAGGGAAATATAAAAGTAATGTAAATAGCATAATATAAGTAAGTTTGAAAGGTATCAGATCAACTTAATGATCATTTCTCACTCACTTAATGATATTCACATGATTAAAAATGATTCAGGTACTGGATCGGAACATCACTAAGCTTTACCTTAAATATTACAGTGCAGTTTTAAATCTAGCTGCAAAATTCAGTTGCTGACAATTTCTAAACGAGCTCCTTTAAACGACAACCTTTACATGTGTATATCACATAAATTAAATAAATCAAAACAAATCACACCAGAGACAACACTGTCCATCAAATAAAAAAAAATTCTACCCACTGACTAACCCATTCATGGTAATGCTTTATATGATATTGAAGGAAAACATAGGTAGCCACATTCAAACTATAAATTAATTTGGAATGTGTCTAAAATGGCAGTTGCTGAAAACACAATTACTTAAAACAGTTGTACACACGCATATATATATACATACACACACACACACATTTTATTTTCTCTGTACTCTGAGATAAGGACTGAAAAAGAGCTTATCAGAGATTATCTAGACAAGTAAAAAAGTGAATCCTAATCCTTCTTAGATGAAATCTGCACAGGACTGGTTTGAAAAACTGATGGTGAGACACTATCTACTTCACCATCACCTCTGAATAAATCGCACTAAACTGCCATTTTGTTGCTCCATTGTATCTGAATTAAATTTGAATAGATTGTAATGGTAGACCTTTAATAACTGATTTTCTACCTTATGTAGGGGATGTTGGATGTTGACTTATTATCTTAGTTTGGGGATTTGGGGTATCCATCGTGTATTTGTAATTTTGCCATCTGCTGGCACGAAGGATAAACTATTGAAGCACCTGACCCCGTGTTTCAGGGAGCTTTAGTGCCAGAAAACTGCCTGCTCCCAGTGCACCCGACGCAAACAGGATGGGCACAGCTTTGGTGATTCCTACAAAGGACTGAAAGATGCTAATGCCCAGCACTGCAGCGAGCTTACATAGAGCATTCAGGAATCCAAAAGCTGTCGTTCTGTGGGAAACAAAAAACAATGTTAAATTGATCAAAAAATTATATTGACATTGACTTTTTAATGTTTTTTACAAAAATTAAAAGTCGTAATTATCTTTTTATATCAAGTTATATTTATGGGGTATGCCTTTGATCCTATTCAGTCAGATCCTGATGTAGGTCAAGACCACCTGCACCTTAGCTGGGATAAGATCACGGGTCTTTAAATACCACAAACATGTCTTTATTCTGTGTTCGATCACGATGGAACTCACTCATTAAAAAAAAAAAAAAATATTCATTCATTCATTATCTTCCGCTTTGTCCTATATTAGGGTCGGGGGGGGGTTCCCCATGCCCATCCAGGGGAGAACGTTTCAGGCGCTGGGCAGATAGACCCAGGACAGGGCGCCAATCCATCGCTGGGCACACACTCACACAGACGCGCAAACATACACACACTATATGGGGCAATTTGGAGAACTCAATTGACCTTGATCCATGTTTTTGGACTGTGGGAGGAATCCGGAGAACCCGGAGGAAACCCACGCGGACACGGGGAGAACATGGAAGCTCCACCCAGATGGGGATTTGAACCGGGAATCCCTAGTGCTGAGAGGCGAACGTGCTAACCACTAAGCCACGTGCCGCCACACATAATAATATATTTTTTTAATTTTAATATTAAAAAATATATATATGTATAAAATTAGACATAAAAATATAAAATTATAAAAAGTGTAATATAATAAAGACTAAGTATGACTGACAAATTCTGAAAAAGCTTGTTGATTGAGTTGTCCACATGGGGGTGCTGTGTATCATTCTGCGACAGGCACCATGGATACTGCACAGCTTCTTACACATAATGAACATCATTCCATGCATAGCCATATGGAATTTGCTGACGTATTAAATGAGAATTTTCAGATGCTCCCCCAAAGACTAATGACAAACATGAGGGGGAATGCAGCACTGCGGTGGTAATGCAGCACATGCTACAGAACGGATCAAACACTAATGCTTTAGAAAATGTTAAGGATAATAATCCTTCATGTAAATGTAAATGTAAATAAACCTTCATGTAAATGTGTCTAGCCTTTAAATGGAAAGCAGAAACTTACCTCTTGTCAGATGGGTACAATTCAACTGTAAGTACATCCAGGGCGTTCCATGAAGCAATGCTGATGCCCCCAAACAAACAGAGCAGGGCAATCATTGCTGACTCGGTGTTTCCAAATGACAAGAAAAAACAACTGACGCAAGAAATCACACTGGAGCCAGCTGAAAAGAAACAAAATGTTAGTTATTTGTCTGTGAAAACTGCAAAAAATCAAATAAAGCAAAGCTTTCTCATTTACCAAGCATCCTCAGGCGTCCAATCTTGTCCATTAAAAGAGCAGACACAATGTTTCCAGGCAGAACAGCCAGAGTACCCAGGAAACTGACAAAGTAGATCATGTAAGCATTGTTTTCATCACTGAAGTCCAGCAGGCAGCCTTCTTTGTTATGCAAGAAAGTGCTGTTGATGAGGCGACTGTTGACCAGCCTATACTTGAACAGATCTGAAATAAAGAGTTAATATAAATATTGTATTTATATCATATTTGCAAAGGCTTATATGTAAAGGTAACAGTGGTGAACATGCCACTTTCAAATCTTTTGGAAAAAGCTTGTTTTGTGGCAAAAAGTAATTTATTTGTAATATCCATCCATTATCTTCCGCTTTATCCTCTACTAGGGCCATGCCCATCCAGGGGAGAACGTTTTGGGCACTGGGTAGATACACCTAGGACAGGACGCCAATCTATCACTGGACACACACTCACTCACACACTCTGTACACACTCCTTGATCCATGTTTTTGGACTGTGGGAGGAAACCGGAGAACCAGTAGGAAACCCACATGAAAACTCCTTATTTATAATATGTCAAAAATGTCGCTTACAATCCATAAACATTTCAGTACAACTCAAGGAAACGGTTTTACCTTAAAGAAAAATATGGTTATCTTTAATGCACTTATCCTAGATACAATTGTATTGTATTGTAAACAAAAATGTTTTATTTTTATTTTGCAGACACTTTAATACTAAACGACCCACAAGTATCCTAAATAGATGTTTCAGGGTCAGAGTACATTGTCAGCCGTGATACAGCACCCATGATTTAGTGATGAGGGTAAGGACCTTGCTCAAGGGCCGACAATGGCAACTGATGGACTTGGGATTCAAGCCCCCTTCAGATTAAGAGGACAATGCCCTAACCACTGAGCTACCACACTCTACAAATACCTAATACAATATTCAGTTTTAAAAAATAGTGTCCCCTCTTTTGGTTTACATTAGAACATGGAAGGCAAGGTGACACAGCAGTTAGCGCTTCCCCACACAGCAAAAATGGTTCAAATACCAGTCGGGCAAACACAGGATCGTTTTGAATGTTGTGGGTAAAGTAGTTACAACTTTGTTCAGTTCAACTACAACCACAGAATTAGAAGTAATATCGGTTGTAGCTCAGGTGAGCAGTAACCACAGTGAAACAACTCATTTTAATGCATTATTGTAAAAAACTGTTATTGTTGCTTGTGTGGTTGCAGATGATGCAGTAACAGACTTCGACATTTTCTAACAGGCAGTGCTGCAGGCATTGTTGCTAGGATACCTGAAACCTTTTCAGCCCGGCACACCAACTGACTGAATGAGGTCATTTTGACAGATGAAAAATACATCAAATTCATTCAATACTTTACAATAATAAATAGCTAATATTAAGAATTGCATATGTCTTTTTTATTATAGTTCACTGTGTGCCGGATGATTCAAATTTAAAGAACAAGATCCTCAGAGTGGGATGAGAGCCAGGTACGGCACCGTGACCTCACCTGTGTTATAGAAGAGGGTGGCAATGAAGGTGCAGTTCTTGAAAAAGGTGTTGGTCGAGGTGATATCCTCAAAGTAGCATTCTTCGAACAGAGAGTCCTCGAAAACCATGGACTTCATCTTCAGATTCAAAAACCTGTTTAAAAAAAGAGAGATGAGACATCGCAGTTCATGTTGTACCAGACAAAAGTACTGCTTGATGAAATTCTTACTTGTTGTTGAAATATTCTCCTTGGCGATGGATCTGGTTCTCCAAAGTGAAGTTAAAGGTCACATGTTCCACTTTCTCCTTGATAAAGACCTTGGTGCGTGAGTTGTACTCTTGCTTTTGAAGGTACTTGATCATGTCAGGAAACCACACTGTCAGGCCATAATAGCTAAAGGAAGAGTTGTCTTATTAAATCACATAGATTATTAAACCCCCCCCCCCCCGGCAACCCTAGTTCCTAGTATAGGATAAAAAAATAATAAACAGAAGATAATAAAATGAGAGCAAGATAAGATAAGAGGTAAGATGAGCAAGCTATTATAGCTGCGAATTGGCGGTCCAGCTTAGAAAAGGATTTCATAAAAGTGGAGTAATGTGTAGGTGGTTCAATTTAAAATAATATAAAAGAGCCAAAATGCTAATAAGACAGAGCAGTGGATGAAAGTCAATAGTGCATGAAAACCCTAATTAGCATGGCCTTGTTTGCATAATGGGAACTGTCCTAACAGGCTTTGATTCACTGTTAACAACGTTAGTGTTTCTGGTGAGGATAAAAGTCCCTCATTTTATGCCTCGGTTAAACACTGAAAACCATAGTTTAGATAATAGATCTGACATGAAATCACACTTCATAGTTCATCACTTTTTACCTGAATGACATAGTAAACCAGACAGCCATCATCATGTAGGTGACTCGACGGTACTCTGGATTAAAAATAGTCAGAAAGTTGCTCCAAACCTGTAAGAATAAAGGAATAAACTCAAAACAAACTTTTGTCTGATAAGATTAAAGAACATTACTTGCTGACTATTATACCCAGATGTTAAATCACATAACATGGCAGATGTAGCTGTATCTAACAGATTTATCATTTAGAAGGTTGACTCATGCAAGCACTGCACAACTTCAGGGATGGCTAGTGTTCTCAATATAGATGTATTCATTCATTCATTCATTATCTTCCGCTTTATCCTATATTAGGGTCGCGGTGGGGTTCCCCATGCCCATCCAGGGGGGAACGTTTCGGGCACTGGGCAGATACACCCAGGACAGGGTGCCAATCTATCGCTGGGCACACACTCAGTCACACAGATGCGCGCACATACACACTCAACAGGGGGCAATTTGGAGAACTCAATTGACTTGATCCATGTTTTTGGACTGTGGAAGGAAACCGGAGAACCTGGCAGAAACCCACGCGGACACATGGAGAACATCTCTCCTCCCAGATGGGGATTCGAACCTAGCGCTGAGAGGCAAACGTGCTAACCACTAAGCCACCGTGCCACCCTATAGATGTATTGTTTAAAAAAATAATTTTAATGTATTTAGTGTATATGTATCTTACCTGATGAAAGAGGTTTGTGAGCTTAAGCTTCCAGCGCTGATGCCAAGCTGTGGTGTCACCTCCCATGTCTACCAACTCATCCATCTGCTTCACTGTCTTAATAGTGGTCACCTGTTACAGCAGTAACATGTTTTCATAAACACATTAGTCTATCACTGAGTTTAATAATAATGTAACTAAGTGATTCATAATGTGTCTCAATCGCATTAACAGGTTAATGTTATGCATATAGTATGTTTTAATAACAAAATATATTTCAGTTCATCACAATAATGTTCAATCTTTGCTGATGCCATAACTGAATTGATATTACTTACAGAGAAGACCCTCTCTGGGTGGCCCTTGGCCCTCATGTTGGTGTCATGGACTTGTTTGAGAATCATCCAGGCTTCGTCGTGTTTTCCATTCTGTTAAAATCAATCACTTAAAATTACTACAGTTAATGACATGTAGCTCATTGCAAGATACAGATTTTGGCTTTACATAGATTTGTTCTTTTTAATATATATACATAAATGTGGAATAAATTTTCCATGATGACTAAGTGACCCACCTCCAGGTAGTAACGTGGGCTTTCTGGCATGGTATTAAGGGCAGCGATGGCAGCAACTGAGGGGAACGCGCACACCAGAACAAATACTCTCCAGCTGTGAAACTGATAAGCCGAACCCATCTGAAAGCTCCAGCCTGGTAAGAGGTGAAGTGAGGAAGTCATTAATTGCTTTTGGTATAAAAATAAAAATGGTTTACTTTATTTTTCAACCAATATTCATGTCCTGTAGGACTATAGAACAATAAAAAAAAACTAAAACACTGAATCATTCATCTTTTCCAAAAAATATTATCTGTAAGAACGTTTATATTGTGCATAACCTGAGTAGGTTTTATATATAATAGAAAGCTTTAAATGAAGGACAGCAAAAATAGGCACTTGGTACCATTAGAGAATGTATTCCCTTTTTGTGTACTTGTACTGCAGGACCTGGGGACACCCTTGGTCCATAAAACATCACTTTATGAACTATGAGTGTCCCCAGTTCCTGCAGTACAAGCAAGGAGGAATAGGAATACACTCTTCTTATAACATACCTATTTTCCTTTCCCAAAGTATTACATTTTGCTCTTTCTCACTTTTTTAATTTCCCAATTGTGCAATTAGTAAGGGTATCATCATCGTCATCATCATCATCATCATCATCATCATTACCAAAGTCTCTATTCTTGCCGTCCTTTATTTAAAGCTTTCTATTAAAAATAAAAACTCTCGAAGAATCTCTTGATTATTTGGCCAGTGTTTATAAAGAACTTCTCATTTTACACTGAAGCAACTTTTTTTACTTCTTAAAACTGTTGGAGAAGTGTAAAATGAGCTATTGCACTGTAAAATGTGAAGTCTTTTATAAACACTAGCCAAATAATCCAAAAATTTCTCAGTGTTAAAAACCAAACAAGATGGAATAATATCATTAGGTTTCCGATAGTTACCATAATGAGGGATTATGGCCCAAGCCATGGCTGAAGCATAGATTCCCCCGATCATCCAAAACATGCAGAGCCAGCTCAGATGCTCACCCCGCTTCTCTTGGGCCAAAAACTCAGAAAAGTATGAGAAGACAATAGGAATTGAACCCCCAATTCTGTAGCCAAAAGAAGAAGAAACAAAAATAAAAGATGTATACATGAAGATTTATGGCTCTCAGACAAGCTTATTATCATTTGAACTTTTATTTTGTCTAAAAATATGTTCACAATTTATTTTACATTGTATTATTGTTTACATAATGAGTCTTCCAGCAGACTTAATAGATCTATGAATTTAGAAACTAAAATCAGGCTTTGAAGAATGAATTTACCCAACGCCAGACAGCAGACGACAGAACAGGAAGGAGCTGTATCCTTGGACAAACGAGGAGAAGAAAGCGAAAACGCTGTTGATGGAGAGAGAGATGAGCAAAGTCTGCCTGCGTCCAATCCGATCGGCCAAACCTCCCCACACAAAAGCTCCCACCATCATGCCCAGGTAAACAATGAGCCCTGACAGAAAAGACAAAACAACAAGAGCTTTAAACATTTCAAAGTTTAAAACTACAAAACAAGTTGACCCATTATCTGGATAGACATGTTCCTATTGCTCTTGCTATCTTTTCAATTACTGTGTGAATTTAGAGCATCCGATTCACCTTGAATCCATGTTTTTGGACTGTGGGAGGAAACCGGAGATCCTGGAGAAAACACGGAAACTCCTACCAGATTGGGATTTTAATCTGGATCTCCTGCGTCGAGAGATGGATGTGCTAACCACTGAGCCATTTTAGTTTTTGCTTAACGCCGGTCAATTGATTTATCCTTTAAATGACAGCAGGAACTCTAGTTTTACCTTTTGTTTTCGCAACATACCCAATTTCATGTTTTGTTGTTTTTCCTCTTCAGTGGAGTCTGATTCTGGGTTGTGTACCCACTGTCGGAACATTAGAACATTAGAACTGATGAGCATAAGCTTGGACAGACTCATTTAAATGAAATATGACTGTGTGTATACATGCTTCAGTTGCCTGCTGATTGTCACTTAGGCTCCAGCCATGCGGTCACCAAACCACATCCGATGGCCTGCCATTGTTTTAGATGGAGTGTGTCTTGTTCGCGGAGTGCTTTATTGATAATCTCACAGTTTTTGTATTGTCCACATTTGTCAGATTGTCACTGTAGGCCAGTAATTTTGCTTGTCTGAGGTTCTAATGTGGGTTGTCTCAGTAACACAGCCATGAAAGACAGCTTTCATTATACAGTTTAAACTTTTATCATGTAGGCATTTGCTAATTTAGACTAAAATACATTAACATTGGTAATATATTATACATATACTACCTACAGTACATTTGCGGTCAAAAGTAACATTGTGCAGCATGAATTACAATGTGAATACATCACCTCTAATTAAGTTAGGCCTACTTCTTTAGGTTTAAAAAGGAGGGGGAGACATGACCTAAGGATTTGCATGGTTTAGTTGAGTGTATAATCACAAACAGAGATACAGAGTGAATAAAGAAGGTGACTTCAGCTGCGACAGTGAGAATTAGCTTGTCTTGGCAGCTGACCATGACATCAGTCTTTCACCTTGGCAGAGTGAAAAGAAAGTCAGTGATGAAAACAGTTTAGATAACCATCATTGCAATGCAGGAAAGGCTATTCTCTCAACACACGCCTAATTGGCCACTGACGCAGTTCTGAGTGCTGATTAGAAAACACTTAACGCTTTGGGACTGTATGATGGTAGAAAACCTTTTAGATTCATTTCCTAATATACTGATTAGGTGTTCTGATATTAATGTCCTTTATGGATTCCTTTAAATATCACAATGTGTTCTGCAATATGAACCTGGTGTAGATGTTCACACTTGTGTACAAATGTTTACAATTTTAATACAACTTTTTTTTTTTATTAAATGCTACATTCTCACTGCAATGACACTAACATGATAGTGTGTTATAGGTCATATTCATAACTGTGTATTTTCTTTATTTTTATATATATTGATGTTAAATTTTATTATAGTTTTAATTATAAGAGATGCCTTTAAATGATCTTAAAATGATTTGTGCTGGAATATTAAACAGAGCATTTGATACTAGAGCTTTTAAACACTATGCCCACTCAAAGTCCACACTATTAGGCACACCCGCTTTACTGTACCACCATGTAGATGTACACTAAAAGATAGTTACTCATCAGTTTGTGTATCATTGTCTTTTCCGTTATCAGCGGTTTCAGAGCCTACAAGATGATATTGGCCAGACATTTATAGTTTGTAGCTAAAAACAACAAGTACCTACTTTTTTGTGGTCCTAAACTATAGGGCCATATTACACAGAACTGCAGCTGGTCTGTAGTCTGTTATTGCTAAAGTACGAAGTGTATCACTGAGTGGAGATGATAAAATGTAGAATGGATTTTAAAAAAAAAACAGAGGCGGTTTTATCTGATGAGCCTCCTCTTGAGGTACATAATTTTACAGTAATGTTATATATAGGGTCAAACTGAGAAAATCTCAGAACATCAATGTCTCATGCTGGAGTCTCAAAGGATAGAAACGTGGATCTTGAGACAGCTGAGCTTCCCATCACCGAAAAAATGAGGAGAGTGAGAAAAAAAGGGAGTGGGAAAAGGGGAGTAAGAGTTGTGATAGGAAGTGTGAATCCTGAACTGAGACACATGGAGACTTAAGGCAGGGAATGTGAAGGAAAAGAGATGGAGAGAGAATAACTAACATAGAAAGGAGGAGTCTCAGGCTATTCATAGTAGGCTTTCTCTCGTTTCTACAAAGCACCGTCTACCTCTCCATTTCTCTCTTTATTTGTGTCCCGTTACCTGTGGCTGCTTTTTATTTGACCCATTCCTTCAGTCCTATAAAGTTTGAGACTAATGGGATATGTAGTAAACACATTATCAATAATGCTGTGTTACTTCTCCCTGGTCTAAAGAAGATTATTCACATTAGTTCTGGTTCTGCACTTAATTTATTTTTAGATAGACACTAATGACCTTCAGTAATAATTTCTCTGTAACATAAAAAAGTCTTACTGGAGTCAGAATTCATGCAGCAAATATGTTCAGATCTACATAAGTAACAAATTTGCTCTAGGCTGTACGGCAGTGAATCAAAATGGAGTTTGAATTCACATCCATATTAATTTATATCTGCAGACAAACATACATTTTGTATATTTGACCTTAGTAAAAAAGCATCCTTGTGTTAGGTTCTTCTTTACTGTACTATCCTAAATTAAATAATAATAGCAAATATCAGTAAATAGTGTAAATTGTAGTTAATAGTATGCATTAGTAACATAGGATACAATACATACTGTATTTAGTACATAGTATTGTCTGTGGAAACATAACATGAGACTGCTTGCGGCTTGATTAACACCATTAAATTAATTCTGGAATCACAGTATGACAGGGTGATGAAGAACCTTTGTGCTAAAACTGCTAATTCCATGCAGTTGTGAGAAATTAAGAATGCAGCTGCATGGAATGAGCACCTCCTGTGTGCAGCTAGTTGCATCCTACACTGCCACGATGCTTTTTCTGATTGGAGTACATTAGTGACCTCTGGCACTACCACTGTGTGTATGTTTGTGTGTGTGTGTGTGTGTGTGTGTGTGTGTGTGTGTGTGTGTCTGCACGTGTGTCCTAGTACATAGAGGAACAAGCCATTTAAGTCAGTGTTCTTAAGTCAGTTTTTAATAAAGACATGCATTCTTTTTCTTCTTAATATTACATATGCTAATTTTTTCACTTTATGTCACATGATCGAATATATATATATATATATATATATATATATATATATATATATATATATATATATATATATATATATATATATATATATATATATTATACCTGTTTGGATTTTATGGAACTGCCCTTGTTTCTACACTCACTGTTTTTATTATCAATTCCATTTACTATTTAGATGCATTTTGTAGCTCTATAAATACAGACTGTAGTCCATTTGGTTCTCTGCCTAGTTTCTTTGCTGCCATCACTTCATTCTGTCAGTGTATAATCATAACTAATAACCAGGACACCCATAAGACCATCACAGAGCAGGTGCAATTTAGCAGGTGCATGACTCTCAGCACTATGGTGACACTAAATTGGTGGAGGTGTGTTATTGTATGTCACCCTGTTAGAAGTGGATCAAATTACAAAAAAAAATGACACCTTGTTGACACTGATAGAGGGAATTATGACTGTGAGTACTGATGGAGAATTAGAGGATAACAAACACAAAATGTACAGCAAAAAAAACAAGACTGTTGTATCCAATTAAACCAGTGCAATATATATATATATATATATATATATATATATATATATATATATATATATATATATATATATATATATATATATATATATATATATATATATATATATAATATAGTGTGCATGTGTATAAATAGCACCTTAAACTTATTACTTAAAAAAATATAAAGTAATGTGATTTATTTCCTTTGGCATTTAAAATAGCTACAGAAAAAAAGTGATGGTTCTCAAACAACTGGTTCTCAAAGAAATACATGCTTCAAATCAAATGCATTTAATATATCAATATTCAAATTTTTGAATGAAAGTGTAAAATTGTTTATGAATTAGGGATTCGTCTGTTCCATCCTACAGTAGCGGTGGTTTTGTGAAACGGTTCCTGTTCTTCAGGTTAATAATAGCTCCGAATGCGTCATCACACTGTGGAGGAAAGCATGGCCCTGCCTCGCTGTTTGTTCTTCCCTCAATGGCTCTGACAGATGGTGTATCGTGCATGAAATGGAAATGGACGTTGGCCTGCGGTAATACACGGTTGCTCGTGGTATATTCCTGCAGGCCTCAGCTGGTCCAGCCAGAATTCTATTCACAAACCTTCACCACACTCAGTAACTCAGCGTAATGACGGAAGCACAGTAATGGATGACAAACACTGCATTATCAATCGGTACTTCATTAACTGAATGTGAATTTCATATACTTACTTTAACCTAAAGTAGGATGTATTACAAATAACATGAATACATCTTTATCAGCAAAAAATATGTGGATACCATTTGTTCCAACTTTAATATATTAACACTGAACCCTCCAAGTACATCCATTCCATCCATTATCTTCCGCTTTGTCCTACATTAGGGTCGCGGGGAGGGAGGGTCCCCATGCCCATCCAGGGGAGAACGTTTCGGGCGCTGGGCAGATACACCCAGGACAGGGTGCCTATCTATCGCTGGGAACACACTCACTCACACATACACATTCTATATGGGGCAATTTGGAGAACTCAATTGACTTGATCCATGTTTTTGGACTGTGGGAGGAAACAGAGAACCCGGAGGAAACCCATGCGGACACGGGGAGAACATGGAAACTCCACCCAGATGGGGATTCGAACCGGGAATCCCTAGCGCTGAGAGGCGAATGTGCCAACCACTATGCCACCGTGCCGCACCCTCCAAGTCTTTGAAGTTTATTTCCTTTATAAGGTGTTTTTGTAGTAAAAACAGTTACTGAAATTTTGACTTGCAACCAGTGCATGCCATGCAACATGTGGTGCCAATAATTGTGAAAGTCATATATATTGGTGTATCAAAAAAAAAGCAACACCATAACTTACCCAACATTCCTTTGTTAGGCTCAGACAGGCACATGTCCTTCTCCGCACTGGGCAACACAAAGCCGACCACAAAGATCTCTACACCATCTGCCATGAGTGCCAGCCCCAGCACAAAGTACAGGCTCCACTGGAAGCGCCCGTGGCCACACTCCTGCAAGATGGTTTCGTATTGCTGCGCCAACTCCTCCTGATCCTTACGTCTCATTCCCTCGTACTGCGCCAGGTCACGTTGCTGCACCTGCGCTGCTCCACCCACTTGACCGTCTGCTTTGCCGACTGAAGAGTCCTGCCGTGGGATGCCCTGGTATTCCCCCTCATATATCTCATCATCCTCATCGTGGCCCTCAGTGGAGTCACTGTGTGCACCCTCATCATCGTCATTGGCCCGGCTGTTGCTGCGGTAGTAGCTTCCATCCTGCGCTTGCACGGGATAGTCATCGTCATCATCATCCTCCTCAAAACGTGTGTACGAGCGTTTGGTGTATTCATCGGACATACGGTCCACATGGCGGCCCACTTTTTTGCCCGCCTGCCGCTTTACTTCCTTTGCTATGTCCTTGGCACCTTTGATAAAGGCCGACCGGTCTCTGTAGCCCTCATCCATTTTTAATAGGTCTGTGTTGTGGGGAACAGTGGCTGGGGCCGCTGGAAATTAGTTAATCAGTTGTACCAGGGCTGCAGTGGTGTCCAGCAAAGCACTTGGATTCTGCAAAAACATAAAAAATATTTTTTAATATGTCCAAGTATAATAAATAGGGAAAATACCCTAAAATAAACTCAAAAAGTTGCAAAGAAAAAGTCATGTTATATTACTAATAATGATAATTGTTATTATTAAGGTCCAGTGAACCGATGGTCATGTGTATAAATATTTAGGCTATACATTGTATTTATAAGTTGGGGTAGTCATAGGCTTATGGTTTAGGAACCAGCCTTGCATCCTGAAGGTCTCCGTTTTGATTCCCGATCCCACCAAGTACTATGGTTGAAGTGCCCTTGGTCAAGGCACCTAAGACCAATTGCTCGCCCAACGCCATATACAGGGCTCTCACTTCACTCAGTGTGTGTAAATGTGTGTGTTTCACTGCACGGATGGGTTAAATGTTGAGGACATATTTTTCTGTGTGTAGGTAGAGTAGGTAAAATAGATCACTTTACTTTTCTATTTTTTTATTTCTTGCATCTCAGTACATTGTACTCAGTAAGAATGTGTCAACATTACAGTTATAGGTTAGGTTATATCTTTCCAGTATTCTTCAAGGTGTCTATTGCATTTATTTCATCATTGTGTTCAATTTTATTAACAAAATAATAATAATAATAATAATAATAATAATAGGGTGGCTTAGTGGTTAGCACGTTCGCCTCTCAGCGCTAGGAACTCCCGGTTAGAATCCCCATCTGGGTGGAGTTTCCATGTTATCCCTGTGTCTGCGTGGGTTTCCTCCGGGTTCTCCGGTTTCCTCCCACAGTCCAAAAACATGGATCAAGTCAATTGAATTCTCAAAAATTGCCCCATATAGAGTGTGTCTGTGTGAGTGAGTGTGTGCCCAGCGATGGATTGGTGCCCTATCCTGGGTCTATCTGCCCAGCGCCCGAGATGTTCTCCCCTGGATGGGCATGGGGAACCCCACCGCGACCCTACTAGAGGATAAAGCGGAAGATAATGAATGAATGAATAATAATAAATAATAATAATAATAATAATAATAATAATAAAAATACTGGTGTGATGCAAAACCTTTTTGATAACTGCAGCATCATCTGACTCCCCCCCCTCTGTTGGTTTAGTAAATATGTACTCTAGTAGTTCACTATCAAGTTGCATGGGGACTCAGTGGCTCCCGAGGCCCCACAGGTGACCTTGGTCTCTCTCAGCTTCATGTTCATTCAAAGGAACATACAGATACCCTGATGTGTCCTGATCTGAACAAATGCTCCAATTAAAATGTTTCTAGGGAGAAGTTATAAAACCATAGTTTTTTAGCACCTTATTGTTCATGCTAAAATAAATCAGAGTACCAGCCGTTTAATAATGTCACAGATAATTAAACAGCTCTGGTGTTGTCTGTATGGCACTCATGAACCCCTTGCAAAATGCTCTATTTTTATTACCGAAACACTTTCCCATCATCATCATTATCATCATCATCATCATCATCATCATCATCATCATTATCGAACAGCACAGATGGAAAAAAACTCCTTCAGCTTTAAATGGTCGTGAACAATTTCCCTTTCTTTTTTTGTAATTTTTTCACTGCCTCTTGTCTACCTGGGCAATTGCTTCATAAGATGGCCTCACCATTGTGTTACTTTCTACAAATAGAGCTCATCAGCTGTACTCAGCATGCCGGCCATTCTCCTGTCACCTCCTCTGTCACCCCACTTCTCTTGAGATACTGAGGGCGTCGGTGACAGGCCTGAACATTGCTCATTTTAAAGCCTATGTTTGAGATGCAGTTCCAACTCATCTGAATAATTAAAATAATAGTCATCATAGTGAACGAGGCAGCCTATTTAACAGCATTTTTAATTAGCTAAGGAAAACAGCATTATAAGAGCAGCCATATTTTACGGAAACCAGGTTCAGCATGTATACGTCACAGTACATCTTTTGTGTGTAACAGACCCTGCCGAGAAATGCCCCAGTTGGCAGCAACAAGGAGGAAATGCCTTATGGTGTCATTAGCAAGAGACAAAATGCCCCATGGTGCCCTATAAGCTCGCACAGATTAACGCTGCTGCCCCTGACAACTTGGTTACAGCATGAACATATCAGGGTCAGCACTGTTCTCAGAACAGTGCTGATCATGAATAATAGCTGTGGCTGAGGTCGCTGATAAAATGCAGATTTTTAAACATAAGGCAGATAAAAGAGAGAGGTGAGTCAAGGGATTCAATTCTATATATGCAATACACTATCACCTATAGGTTACCTCCAGTAAACTAAAAATGCCCTAGGAAATGTATTTGTGTTTCGAGTGTTTAGTGTTCCACAATAAGCCCCTGTGACCCCATATCGGGATAAATGAATGAGAAAATAATGAAAGCAAAAACGATGCTCTAAAAATGCATATAGACACAAACTATACAAGAATAAACATTCATATATCACAAAACAATGCAACAGTACAGGGAACCTCTGAGTAATGAGAAATCAATCCTACAATAATTATACTAATCGCCCTTTTTTATATATATATTTAAATATTGATATATTTACTCATCAGTCCAGCTTATATTTGTTTCTTTTGCGTATCACTATAGTTCAGACGTCACACTCAGCTCTCATCACTTTGATTATTACCAGGTTTTTGTTTATTTTTCTAGGTTTCCGGGTGTAATACTGAGCAACAGCAAACAGTTACACCACAAGCCTCAAGTACAGTAAGTTTTTTTTTTATTCACAGTACTTTATAAATGTAAGACTACAGTGTGGAGGTAGACCCATTATGAATCTTTAAACCATTGGCTTGGGATCTTGGTGTATTATGAAAATCTATTAATCCAAAAAGGCGTCATGTACTGCAGGTCTGCATGAGTTTTAATCAGTTTTATGACTTCGGCTAATTTATGGGAACTTTTCTTTTAGTACAAACTTTAACAGTCCCTTTTTTAGCCCAAATTAATCAGTATTTTGGCTTTAAAAATACATTTAAAAGTATAAAAAGTCATCTGTTCATCATTATTGTTTTGCCCAACACTACTAAACATGTTAAATAAGATTTATTATGTGTCATTCTACTGAATAGGATATCAGCAAACACTGCACAGCTGTTACAAATTCAGATTCATTTCAGTTTAACTGCTTTATTTTTAGAACCTGTCGAAAAGAATGTTTCCTTTATTAATTGATAATGGTTAATAGAAAGCATCTCGTCCACACTTCATTAAGAAGGACTTGATTTTGAAACAGCAATCGTGTGAGGGTGGGCAAATGCGCCAGCCCGTTTGGTGCTGATGAAAAGGCTTATTATGTAATTGATTACTTGAAGCTGAATTGATGATGCCGCTGGGAATGTAGGCTTCATCTCTGCCAGAGACTACAGCAAAGAAACACAGCCACATCAAGAGGAAAGGAAGGACAGCAAGAAATCGTCACTGCGCCAAAGTCTGTCTACATCAATCAGCTGCTGTTACAACTGACAAATCCCAGGCAGCAGAGCGCTGTGGTAAACGCTAATGTTAATGTGAAAGCTAACATGGAGTAGAGGATAATAAAAATCAACAGTGTCTCAGCTCTGAAGCTCAGGTCTAATTTCTTTTAACATTTGTTTTATTATTTTAATATAGATTTCTTTTTGGCAAGTGTTTTGGAGTTTGAATCAGTGGGCATAGTAAGAGTTTCAGGACCAAGGCTGGAAAATAATGGAGAATGACAGCCTTCAGGATGGTAAGCCAGTTCCAATTAGAGACGATTGATTATACACTAATGAATACAGATTCCTGAATACTACATCTGGGGGGGGGGGCAGATACACCCAGGACAGGGCCCCAAGAGAACATGAAAACTCCACCCAGATTGGGTTTAAATTCAATCAGAGTCGTACGTGCTAACACCCAATACTACATATCACATACCTAAACGAGAAAACCGTGCATCATATTTCTACTCCTCAAATGGGCGAGAGCCGCGCTGGTCTCTAAGTGTAGTGCACATGGGGAATTAATTGCACACATTAAAAAAGTTTGGGAAGAATTTTGTTACACAAAAATGTCCATATTCCCGGTTCGAATCCCCATCTGGGTGGAGTTTCCATGTTCTCCCCGTGTCCGCGTGGGTTTCCTCCGGGTTCTCCGGTTTCCTCCCACAGTCCAAAAACATGGATCAAGTCAATTGAATTCTTCATAAATTGCCCCATATAGAGCGTGTGTGTGAGTGTGAGTGTGAGTGTGTGCCCAGCGATAGATTGGCGCCCTGTCCTGGGTCTATCTGCCCAGCGCCCGAACTAGAGGATAAGCGGGAGATAATGAATGAATGAATGAAAAATGTCCATATTAATTTCCATTACAATTTAATGTATTGATATGTCGAGTGGCGGCACGGTGGCTTAGTGGTTAGCACGTTCGCCTCTCAGCGCTAGGGATTCCCGGTTCGAATCCCCATCTGGGTGGAGTTTCCATGTTCTCCCCGTGTCCGCGTTGGTTTCCTCCGGGTTCTCCGGTATCCTCCCACAGTCCAAAAACATGGATCAAGTTAATTGAGTTCTCTAAATTGCCCCATATATAGTGTGTTTGAGTGTGTGAGTGTGTACCCAGCGATGAATTGGCGCCCTGTCCTGGGTGTATCTGCCCAGCGCCCGAGACGTTCTCCCCTGGATGGGCATGAGGAACCCCACCGCGACCCTAATATAGGATAAAGCGGGAGATAATGGATGAATGAATGATATGTCGAGTATAAAATATGTAGAGGCTTCTACAGGGGATATCAGGGATCAAAATGTCAGACAGCAATCTGCCGAGTGTAACAAGCTTAATCCAGCAACTAAAATCCTGTGGTCTCCATGTGGTTTGTGGTTCCGTTCTGAGCTTGCTAATCATAATGATAATCCATCTGGTAGGGAATTGGGATGAGAGATTTAAAGAGCTGGCTATTTACATGGTTCACTTAGTACTCTGGTAGTAGTTGGGCCTCTGAGATAAATATTACCAGGTTTTTAAACGTAGGTGGTCGATTCATATTAATGCAACAAAACGTGTGAGAAACAAAAGAAATTGATTGAAAAAGTAAGAAAATGAATGATGGTGTCAAGGCTCATCTGGAGTAGTGTATTGACTCCCACAATGCAGCATCTCATTAGCAGCCTTGATGACTCACAGCATCCCCCTCCTAATGCCATTATCGCCCACCATCGGCCTCCACAGCACACACCCACACACACCATCTGATGTGCACCTTCAATCCAAAAAGCCCGTCTATCTTACCTCTTTATTTTGATGTTCTTTCTAGCAAAACACTTCCTCTCCTCCCTCAAGAGCTCAACGTCCTGTCATTCTATAAAACGGAGCAATTGACTCTCTTAAACTTCTTTCAAACATAGCAGGGAATTCAAAATCTGAGAAAGAGTGGGGTAAAATAAAATGTGCTACTGCAGTGCATTTTCTCCTCACAATGCTGTTTTCACATTGATAGAGAAATGATATTTCAGCTGGTATTTACCCGTGAAGAGCTGAACGTGTCTCTACTAATGCTCTTTCTATTAAATGATGCTTCTTCATTTACTTTATATGTACTCACTGCTGAACCATTTGTCATGTGACAAATGAAATCATAGATGGGTGAAGGCCTGCTCATGCGCCATATGAGGTAACTTGGAGGTTTATGTCTGGTTAATTAACACTCAGACATGAATCATTTATTTTCTAATTTGCTTTTTATGATCAGAATTACAGGCGGCACGGTGGCTTAATGGTTAGCACGTTCGCCTCTCAGCATTAGGTTCGAATCCCCATCTGGGTGGAGTTTCCATTTTCTCCCCGTGTCCGTGTGGGTTTCCTCCGGGTTCTCCGGTTTCCTCCCACAGTCCAAAAACATGGATCAAGTGAATTGAGTTCTCCAAATAGCCCCATATAGAATGTGTGTGTGCGTGAGTGTGTGTGTGCCCAGCGATAGATTGGCGCCCTGTCCTGGGTGTATCTGCCCGGCGCCCGAAACGTTCTTCCCTGGATGGGCATGGGGAACCTCCCCGCGACCCTAATAGAGGATAAAGCGGAAGATAATGAATGAATGAATGAATAATCAGAATTACAGAAAACTGAAAACTGGAGCCTATTCTAGCATTGGGAAAATAGGTTGAGAGTCCACTGCAGAGTACACACACACACAATTTAACCGTTTACTATCTCTAACACAGTACATGACATGTCTGTGCACTGTAAGAGAAAAAATAATCAAACACCACTCAAAAAAGAACCCAGATGACCCATTTAAACCCAGGACACTCCTGCTTTGTGCCAGTGATGAATTATTCACTTATTTTAATCTAACACCACATTTTATTAAATGTTTTAATAGTCATAGACCATTTTAGGTAATTCATCCTTAAATATTAAACAAAAAGTCAACAATTTAGACAGCCAGTCAGTGCAAGGTATTCTTTATCTGGCAGCGCTTATTTTTAATTGAAAGCACAAAGAATAAGAAAATTGCATGCCAACAGTTATTAAACAATGCACATTGCAAAGCACTGGTTATTTGAGATTATGTAGAATAATTTAGGATTTGGACGTTATCTGTATGGAGTTAATGATGTAGCCTGACAGTTTCTTAAAGTAAACATTGTTTACAGTAATGTAACACAATATTGAAATGAGCACTTTAAAATACGCTGCATTATGGCTGCTGACTCTTCAAAATTTCTTTAGTTAGAACACAGTTTCTGCAGTTTCCGGCTTTTTTAACATAGGAAAGTCAGGGCAATCGCTAATGTTTCTGTAATGTGATGATTAAAGTGATGGATCCTTTCTCCAGGTGTTACAATTGTAAGGGGGGGATGAAATAAGTAAAAATAAATTGAGTTGCGCAGCTGGAACCTCGAGTTGAGGAGATCTGCATCACAAAGCAAGGCCACAAAAAGTGAAACTAGCACTTACACCTACCAGAGCTGGGGATCCAGATTTAAATCCCAATCTGGGTGGCATTATCATGTTCTCCCCGTCTCCATGTGGGTTTATTCACTGTTCTCATAGACACACCAACATTGCCCAGACTCACCCACGAGCTGCACCACGGCACTTTGAACTGCTGCACCACAGATGAATACACCCCAGCCAACACTCATTACCTGTGTTTTCCTGTTGACTCTATTCTCCACAATGACTACGGTAATGTTTGCTTATTTCACACCAATTCAGATCCCAACCCAGATATCTTTATCTTAACTGGTTGAAAAATGAACAAAGCACACCCCCAACCCCCTGCCCTGTAAGGGGAAGGCAGGTGTGTGTGCACAGGTGGGCAGTTGAATAAGATATAAAAAGAAAATAACTGTGGCTGTGTTATATTCAGGCTAAAAAAGCCTTTTGATAATGACTCTCAATGTACCAAACCAAACATACAGATCTTTTTTTGATCGTATTCAAGCCTATTAAATGCAGGTTTCTCAGCCTAATACTGTAAATAATCCTGAATTTACTTTTTGGCATTAATAAAGTATCAGTCTATCTGTCTATATCCCTACCATTATCCTAAAACAAGTAACCAAGTAAATCCATATGATAAAACGTTTGATTTTAAGATTGCACTGACCAGAACTGTTCACTGAACGAAAGTTGTCTTGTTAAATTGGACGAGACTGGTTCTGTCTCAGTTAAAATATAACTGAGCAGTGGATACAGTGTCTAAAACATTTAGATGTAGAAAATAATTCTCATGCATCTTAAATTTCACTGAGTTGCAACACTCATTACTTACAGCACAGTATCTTAAAATTAATTTGCCTTTCACCTTCCTGACACTTGGAGCTCCCTAACTTATATAACCACATAATTAAGGAATTGATGCTGTGTGTACAGTAACTAAGCTGTAAACATTTGTTACACTGTGGATTATAAGTGATGCAGCCCACTGTGCTACTGAACTGAGATAACAGGAAAGAAACATCAAGTATTATTATATAAACATGGCAACTAATAACTAAATATAAAATAAGAAGAGTATAAATTGATATTAAACCAAAACCTTAGCTTTCTAATTATTGCTCAATTTTCTAAGTTTCAGACAAACACATTTAAGTTAACTCTTTTAACATCCCTCTCTGGTTTATGTAAGTTAAAATTTGTGTTTGCTACTTATTTGGCACTTAATAAATTTCGGATTAGATTTTAGGATTCTAAAAAAAGCTGCTTTTATACTTGCAGACATATATTCATCTAACTGGAATTAATCCACTATATGTACTAATACACTACTGCTGCTAATATACTGAAATAAAATTTTCCTTCACACCTCTCATACACATTTTTCTCTTTCTCAAACACACAAACACAACTTTACCAACCTGTCATCCATCTATAAAGGTGGTACAGTACATGCCACATGCCTTCTGATTCACAGGTGATGTCTGTTTGCCTAATCACACAGTTGAACTGTGGGAAATTGAGTTCTCATTACATTTTACATTTACATTACATTTAGCAGACACTTTTATCCAAAGCGACTTACAAATGAGAACATTACAAGTCAGAAGTTATGGAGAAAACCAACTATACTGTAAATTCATCAAACCTGATTTGATGCTGCGCCCTCCCCCCCCCCCCTTTTTTTTTTTATTATTATTATTTTTTTCTTCATTAAACTTCATCTAGTGAACACACTTTTGTCTTCCATCATCTAGCCACGGGTGAAGCTAGTGGGCGGAGTCAATGTGAAGCTCTCCTCCCTGCTGGTCGACAGATCTTACAGGGTCATCCCAAATGTGAATCAAACATAACCTGGTCCGAGCAGTTCAAAGCAATTTTACTATTAAAAATGAATTATCATTATTTATACATATTTGCTATTGCAGAACATCGATGTATTTTTTATGGTCATTATCTTTTGTTTTCATTAGATGTGCTTAGCCTACACACAAAATGATTTTCAATTATTTAAATTTTTGTTTAGTGCTGCTTATAAATGTAGGTCAGGAGCAGTAGTTTTTTTCCAGGCTGTAATTCCTTCGTCTGACTTTATTGATGTGGGTTGTGTGGGGGATAAAATCAATCAGCAAACCATAGCTGTCTTTTTATAAATAATTTTAAACAGAGCCAGCTGTAGACTGATATCATTGTTCTATTAAAATAATATACAAGTTGTACTGCCATAATCTACAATATTGTACCATTAACACAGCTGAGTGAAAGGACTCCAATGCATGAATAGCTAATGTTATTTTTTGCTGACCAGGAGGTCTGAAGGTGGAATAAGCAAGAGTTAAATATTAACATTTTACTCCCTACATCTTTCCAACAAGACAGTAAACACACTAAAAAGCCAGATGCTCATTGAATTGTTCATTTTTAAACTTATCCTAATTGCGGTTGTGGGTTTGATCCTACAATTCTTAAAGCAAAAGACAGAGAAACTTTATGGACAGGTAGCAAGTTTGTCACAGAATGTTTTATCCAAAGTCTGCACCAGTCCAAAAATCACAGATCAACCGGCACTGTGGATACACATCAAGTGATCTTTAGACCCTGACTGAGAATCCAAAACAACACTTTATGCCCGGGAGGAATAGATCTACTTTCTATGGTCAGTCAATGTGTCTTCCTGATTTCCTCCTCAGTTTTTCTCAACGCTAGCCATCCTAGAGTTCTGCAGCATGGAAAACATGTCCAGAAGAAAAACTCTAGCAAAGGACATGAGCATCAATTAATAAAAGTTTTCTATAGAGATCTTACGGGTCATGTAATCACAGCCAGGCAGATGAAGCAAGGATGAAGAATACCTCTGAGTAAAGTCTTAAACAGGTCTGCTCACTTAGAGCCCATTAGATCAATGTTTGGAACAAGTGTTTAGTAGCAGCATGTGTAGTGTGATTCAGCTTTCACATCTGGGAAAACCAGCACGGGCTGCTGGACTCAAACTTCCTTTGTTTATCTATCTATAGGGGATAATACAGGTTTAAAATATGAGTTCAAACACAATGCAGCACAATGTTACAAACCTGTCCATGCATATGCACATTCTACAGTACTATTCCTGTTTAACCAGAATAAATTATCTACATTTCAAGTTTCACTTTTCAAAAGAACTGCGTGTTTCCGATCAAGCATCATTATAGTAACTAGCACTGCTGTAAGTTACTAATTTATGCAAACACCACAGGTGTGATCAAGATAATCACTGAACATCAGTTCCCAATGTGATACCAATTCAGCATTAAAAGAGGATCGGCCCTGATACAGAAACCTTGTCACCGGTTATTAAACCATAATCCAAATTTGATCCAGGCATTTAAATTACACTTATTAGAAAAGCTGTAGATAATAGGATTGTTAAAAATGGGTTATATAAATGCATATATGTATTAATCAGTCTGTTTTTTGTATACTGGTGACAACATTCATTCATTCATTATATCACGCTTTATCCTCTAGTAGGGTCGCGGTGGGGTTCCCCATGCCCATCCAGGGGAGAACGTTTCGGGTGCTGGGCAGATAGACCCAGGACAGGGTGCCAATCCATCGCTGGGCACACACTCACTCACACACACACACTCTATATGGGGCAATTTTGGAGAATTCAATTGACTTGATCCATGTTGGGAGGAAACCGGAGAACCCGGAGGTAACCCACACGGGCACGGGGAGAACATGGAAACTCCACCCAGATGGGGATTCGAACCGGGAATCCCTAGTGCTGAAAGGCGAACGTTCCAACCACTAAGCCACCGTGCCGGTGACAACAATAACACAAAATAAATATATAAAGAATCCCAATGACGTTTTGTATCCAAGATTTAGATTTATCCTAAGAGTAAGGCATCAGGATCGGTACTGAACAAAAATACACCAATCTCCAATCATCCATGTGAAGAAAAACTATATAAGTGGCAGCACCATTTTACATTTGCATGACTTGCCTGAAATGATGGGCTTTGGGGGAGTGTGATGGGCTTTGCTTTGGACAGTCTTGATTATTATATTCATATAGTCTATTTTTGTACTGCTGTTTTTACACACATTAAATAATGAGTGAGTGATTTTATGCAGTTGGACAGATTCTGCTCCATGGTGATGTCCTGTGGCGTTCATCACGACCACTGTTATCCTTATTCAAACGATCATTTATTCAGCTTTGGCGTCGTTTATTAAACCTCCCAACGAGTCGTGACTGTCTCCTAACTTAAGATATATTTAAACATAGAAAGCTGAGCTCTCTGTTCGCTTAGAACCTCTATGGATTCTCTCCTCCATCCACCGGCCTGCCGTCGTCTGCTACTGCAGCAAGGTCATTGCTCGCGTCACGATGCCCAGCATCGAAATTGTACATCCTCCTCCCCCATTAAAAAAAATATATATATATTAAACCAAACGACATCAGTCATTGCTTTATATCAGCGCCATGACTGCACAACTCAAAGCTCGACGATCTGATTTTCTAGATATTTATCCAGCATCACCTGAGAAGATAAATGGGCGAGTCATACATCATTTGCGCTCTATTTAACATTGCACTAATATAAACCTGTACAATTTACACGGTTTTTTGTCATAATTTGATGTTTTTTGATGTGTACATCTCGCAGGGTTTAAATGCATGATGCAGAACCCCGTCAGCCGAAAATATATGACCGCCTTCGATACCTGGCGTTGAAAATTAAATGCGCTTTCATATCACTGCGCTCAGATCAGGGATGCAGCATGAAGAAAAAAATACACCAGGGAGAAAGGGACAAAATACAGCTATACATCATATGATATTATATTATATTATCCATGTTTAAATATATACGACTGCACAATCCGATTTACAAAAATACAACAGCAGGCAAACTACCTGCAATCCGCAGATAATTAGCATCATCTCGGTCTTACCTTGAGATGCGAGTCAATGCCGATTTTCGCCGTGATTTTCGCCGTCGTTTTGATTACGACGCTTTGCAGAGTCGCGGGATATTTTTTTTATTGGGTGATTATGGTGAATGATGTCCAAAGCCGTTCGTTTAGCCGTGTAACAGGAGAACAGAGCTCCCCTACTACAGCGCGTATTCCCTCCTCCCTCTCTTTTTCCATCCAGTCCTCCTGGCGTAGGACTGTACCATTGTTGCGGCGGAGAGGGGAGACTCAGAACAACACCTGAGGGTGATTTCAGATCTGCTGCAACGGACGAGATGGTTTCCTCTGTAATGCTAACAAAACGTCATTAAACGTCGTGTTTGTTGCGGGTTATACACATATAAGCGCTCCGAACGGACGCAAGATAATTAATTACAATGTTTGCGTAGTAAAACACACCAGTTCACAGTGTTTGTGTGGGGATAATCGTCCTGATGTCAAAAACTGAGCAATTATTTGGAGGTGGTAGGATGGGGTAGGATGGGGTAAGAAAATCCCTGGATAATTCGCCTAACAGACGCGCATAACACACTCAGCAATTTATTAGGAACACCTCCATATTTATACACTAATTATCAATTTTATCAGTTCTAGGGGCAATTTAGATAGATAAGTCACCTTGATTCCATCCATCCATCCATCCATTATCTTCCGCTTTATCCTATATTAGGGTCATGGGGGGGTTCCCCATGCCCATCCAGGGGAGAACAGGACAGGGCGCCAATCTATCGTTGGGCACACACTCACACACACAGACACACTCTATATGGGGCAATTTGGAGAACTCAGTTGACTTGATCCATGTTTTTGGAAACCGGAGAACCTGGAGAAAACACATGCGGACACGGGGAGAACATGGACACTCCACCCAGATGGGGATTTGAACCGGGAATCCCTAGTGCTGAGAGGAGAACATGCTAACCACTAAGCCACCGTGCCGTCCTGATATTATTTTTCATTCATTCATTCATTATCTCCCGCTTTATCCTATATTAGGGTCGCGGTGGGGTTCCCCATGCCCATCCAGGGGAGAACGTCTCGGGTGCTGGGCAGATACACCCAGGACAGGGCGCCAATCCATCGCTGGGTACACACTCACACACTCAAACACACTCTATATGGGGCAATTTAGAGAACTCAATTAACTTGATCCATGTTTTTGGACTGTGGGAGGAAACCAGAGAACCCGGAGGAAACCCATGCGGACACGGGGAGAACATGGAAACTCCACCCAGATGGGGATTCGAACCGGGAATACCTAGCGCTGAGAGGCGAACGTGCTAACCACTAAGCCACCGTGCTGCCCACCTTGAATCCATGTTTATGAAATGTGGGAGAAAACCAGAGAACCCAGAGGATACACACTGGGACATGGGGAGAACATGGAAACTCCACCCAGATCAGGATTTAAACCTGGATTCGCAGCAGATGTGCTAAACACTACACACTGTGCCGCCTGGACCACACCATAATCAGTATTATTTAGTTGGAGAATGATTTTTAGCACTGCAATGGAATTAAAATTCTGGTGGTGTGTTACTGTGTGTTGCACAAAAAAATTGAAATACAGTCACTGTTGGACCGAGTTTAGTCCACTGACCAAAAATGTCCAGCCAGTTCCTGTAGCTAGAATTCTGTGAGCAATGATGAATGTATAAAGAATGACTACCACATTAGCAAAAGCAACAAATAAGCTTCAACTGCACAGATGTGTCTAATCTACCAGAGAAAAACACACCAACAGTCAGTGTCACCTCAATGCAAATATTCATCCAGCATCGAAATAATTTCTCCTCTGTAGTAGTCTTGTAGGAGTTTTGACTATTAGAGCAGAGTAATGGTTCTATCAACGTATGTAATATATATGTACACATGGACTACAGGAAAACTGTAGAACTATAAAGTGCATCTATGTAATAAATACAGTAACAGAACGGACAATGAGTGTAGAAACAGGGTGACCTATTAATTTGGCCAGTGGATTGGTGGATAGTGCATTCACAAGTAAATATATGTACCCTATTCATATTGTCATTTTACACACACTAGACATTGTTTTATTATTGCATTTTAATATTATTTTTTATTGCTAAAATTTTAAGGTGTTAAAAAAAAACTATAATATGAAACAGAGACATAAATGAATATTAATCTTATGTGTGTTAAAGTAAAACATGTGTTTTACATATTTCGCACTAATAGATAACAGACAGGTACAGTGGGCAAGACCTCAAGCCAACTACTGTGCATATTTCTGCCACATCGCTCTAATCCAGCCTGCCGCTTTAATGCAGTGCTTAGCAACAGGCAGCAGGATGATGATGATGTGACCAGGTTTTAAATAAGGCTTCATGCATGTCACCGCTGTGCCACCAGATATCCAGTGATACTTCTCAGCCCTGCAGACTTTACTACAACCACACAAGATAAACCCACTTCAGCAAGGAAACAGAAAAGGGTCATATAATTTACTATAAAGTTTAAACAAAATAAATGTTTTAGAAAATAAATAAAATCATATTTTTATCATATCAGGCTTATGAATGTAGGTTGATCATTCCATGCTCACTCCTGATTTTATCAAGCAGTTTGTTAGGAAAACCCAAAATTGGAAAAATATCTTTTGTTGATATTTATAAATACAGTTAATAGGTTCTGTTTGGAAACATGCCTAAAATGTCTCCACAATTTCTCCACAAATTACAGTATTTTTTGTGCAATGTGACCCTTTAATTAAATTCCTAAATTAATAATTAAAAAATGAAATGCCATCGTAAATTCTGAGTTAATTTATGATATAAGCAGCTTGAAATACACAAGTGTTCAAGAGGCAGTGTACTTAACATTTTTTCATTGGAAATATTTAGAAAATTTTAGTGTGGACTCAACTTTAAAGTAAAATATTGACCTGACGGCACACCAAAATGAGCCTGATGAACCCCTTATTCTAAAATCATCAGTGTTATACAATTACCCTTCCTGGTGGCTGTAACAGCAACAACTTTTCCAGTACTTTTTATTTGAAAGAGCATTTGTAAGGTCAGCTATTAATGTTGGACAAGAGATTCTGGCTCAGAACCAGTATTTCAAATCCTCCCAAAGGCAAGGCTGGGTGAGGTTGGGGTCATGGCTCTGTGCAGGACCCCAGAGTCTGACTACATCAAATACAATAAACCATGTCTGTGGATTCCGCTGTGAGGCACATGTATAGTGGAACAGGTAAGTTCCTTCTCCTATACTTATCATAAATTAGGAAGCATACATAACTATAAGGGAGGGTCTGCGAATTTAAATGTAGGAAGCCATTTATAGCCTAATAGGAGGAAAAGTTATGTACATTTTACCCAAATGTCGTTGCAGTTGGTATTTAAATTAGTCTGCATTTGAAATAATTTAACAATTTATGACATTTTCACTGACTAACAGTAGGTGGCAGTGTAGTCTTAATTAAGACAGTTGAATTGCCCCGTAGTGCCATTAAGGTGGGACTTTTAAGCACTAGTTATTACACGCTGTGCTGCGTAAAGATGATTTAATAACCCACATAATTAATACATTACTAAGAAGAGCTCATGATGTTATCTGGTTCAGAACTTGAGCAACAGGTCTCTTATCTTTTACACCAGACCAGTAGTTCTGCATTTCTGTCTACAATTTCGTAATGTTTTCTTTCCAAATGTTGAGGACATTGTGCAGCACAAACTTCACTGTAAGATTTCCTGACCTACACAACAGCTGTGTATCAGTTCCAGTATTAATGCATTATAACAAACACTTGTCTACCAACAATTCTACCGTTTATAACCCGTTAGAGACATTTGATAGTCAAAGGAAAGTAACTATCTAGTAAAGAATATCGAGTTGCTCTTATAGAACCTTAGAATATGATTCTTATTATTGAATTTGCATTGGCTGCTGCAATACAAAAAATTTCTTTCTGGGATTAATAAAGTGATTGATTACTTAATCTTGCATTGGTGTCACTACTTTTGCACATTTACATTTGGTAATTTACCAGACGCTTTTATCCAAAGCAACTTACAAGGTGAGAGGGTTCATCACAACATCCCTGGAGCAATGAGGGTTAAGGGTCTTGGTCAACGACCCACATTGGTAACTTCAGTGGACCTGGGATTTGAACCCACAACCTTCAGATGATAGCCCAACACCCTGACCACTGAACTACCAAGCCCACATACATTTGTATAGAATCTGTTCCACATTTAATCAGGTAAACAGCTTGTTTCTTACATTACATTAATTTGCAGACAATTTTGCCCAAAACAACATACAAGTATCGCAGCTTGATGGTTTGCCACCATTCAGCACCCCTTTGAGCAATGAGGATCAGGAGCTCTGCTCAGAGACCCACCTTGCAATTTTGGCGGTCTCTGCTTCAAACTCTCAACCTTCAGACTAACAGCTCAATGTCTTAGCCACTTAACTACCACTCCCTTTGTTATCCGCAAGTTAAAATATAGCTACAGGTCTTAAACTGCATTCCTTCTACCAAAATTCCTTTGTATATTTATGTTAAAGGTGTGCACAAATAAATGGTAATGGTTTAGTGCGAGTGTCTCTTCGGTCAATATCTCAACCTGTACTTCAACATCTCCTGAACATTTCTGAGAACCTCAGACTGCTTTATGTTTTATTCAGGACACACTGATGCACATTGTGCTTTTGTGAAGGTTTTTTTTTTTTGTGCTTGCTAAGTAACTTGTTTGTGAGTCTTGACCCTTCCATTAACAGACGTAATGTCAGCGTCAGGATTCTGTCAGAATGGTAACGACTTTCCTGAAGCGGAGAGACTAATGCTTTTCTCAACATAAGCTCTATTTACTTTGTCTTTGGAATCGAGTGCTGTGCCATCCGCTAGTCAGAGAAAGCATGAATATGAACACCCACATCCACATCTATTTTCGTTCTCACCTTCAAGTGTGATTAGGTTTATTTTGGGGCTGGATGTGGAGGCCATTTTCCATCAGCCATCTTTTTTTTGCACACAGATGAATCACTGAACGGCTGTAAAACAGGTCTACATGACACTGCATTTCTAACTTTGTCTGTAGGAAATAAATGATAAGAACAACCATCTAAATAGATTCCACTACAATAACTGTAAAAGTCTATAAGCAGCTGCTGATCCTGCTGTTCCTTAATAAAGTAACAAAGCTTTCACTTGACTTGATCCATGTTTTTGGACTGTGGGAGGAAATCGGAGAACCCGGAGGAAACCCACGTAGACACAGGGAGAACATGGAAACTCCACCCAGATGGGGATTCGAACCGGGAATCCCTAGTAATGAGAGGAGAACATGTTAATCACTAAGCCACCGTGCCGCCTAGTATTGCCCTGCTTTTAAGAATTATGTGTAACTGCTGAAAATGTCTTTGAATACCATCATGATGGATACCTCTTTCTCTGAAATGAAGACTGGTGTAGATTCATGTAGTCGAGCTCTGCTGTAAAAGGAGAAGCAGAAATGTGAAGATATGACTCAGGACTTGCGTAAGTTTGCCGGGGCTGAGCACTCGGTGTGTTTGGAGATGCACTCGTCAGGCAGGTTCTGATCTCCACGCCGCTGATTAACATTCGAGGGCTGTGTGTTTGAACTGGAGTTTGCTCTCACTGTTTGAGCTTCGACACAAACTTCTTATGGACTGAGGTAACCACTGAACACCAGTCTCCACGGCTTCTCAGAGGAATGTAGATAAGTGCTGGAACAGCGCGGTCACCCAGAGATTTGGACGGACGTGGAGACAACAAACCTGCAGGCTTTAGAACCCAACGACAAACCTGCAGGCTTTAGAACCCAACGACAAACCTGCAGGCTTTAGAACCCAACGACAAACCTGCAGGCTTTAGAACCCAACGACAAACCTGCAGGCTTTAGAACCCAACGACACACCTGCAGACTTTAGAACCCAACGACAAACCTGCAGGCTTTAGAACCCAACGACAAACCTGCAGGCTTTAGAACCAAACGACAATCCTGCAGGCTTTAGAACCAAACGACAAACCTGCAGGCTTTAGAACCCAACGACAAACCTGCAGGCTTTAGAACCAAACGACAATCCTGCAGGCTTTAGAACCAAACGACAAATCTGCAGGCTTTAGAACCCAACGACAAACCTGCAGGCTATAGAACCCAACGACAAACCTGCAGGCTATAGAACCCAACAACAAACCTGCAGGCTTTAGAACCCAAAGACAAACCTGCAGGCTTTAGAACCCAACGACAAACCTGCAGGCTTTAGAACCCACTGACCCGAGTCTGGATTCAGTTCTGAGGTGATTTGAGCTCCAGCTCCGGGTTCGGTTTCGATACCAGTCCTCTCCCGCTCACCTTCAGACTGAGCTCTCTCTCTCTCGCTGTCTCTCTCTCTCGCTGTCTCTCTCTCTCTCTGTTTCTCTCTCTCTGTCTATCTCTCTCTGTCTTTATCTCTCTCTTTCTGTCTCTCTCTCTGTCTCTCTCTCTGTATCTCACACTCTCTCTCTCACTGTCTCTTTCTCTCTCTCTTTGTCTCTCTCTCTCTCTCTCTCTCTGTGTCTCTCTCTCTCTCTCTCTCTCTGTCTCTCTCTGTGTGTGTGTCTCTCTCTCTCTCTGTCTCTCTCTCTCTGTGTGTCTCTCTCTCTCTCTCTCGCTGTCTCTCTCTCGCTGTCTCTCTCTCACACTGTCTCTTTCTCTCTCGCTCTCTCTCTCTCTTTCTCTCTCTCTCTCCCCCCCCCCCCCCCCCCCCCCGCGGTCAGCCCATCCTCCTCCAGCAGCTCCGCAGAAGCGTGTGTTCTCCGCGGTGGAACATGTCGCGATGTTCCAGCTGTGGGCAGCATGAGGCGGTGCAGCGATGACCTTCGGCGGCATGTCCATGTTCTGGAGGATTGTCTCCGCTCTGGGCTTCGGTTGTTTGAAAGGCACGCCGACATCCTCACAGAGGTGAGCAGCAGAACATCCCTCACGCGTGCGGGGCTTTAGAACCACAGCAGCAGGAGACATGGCGTTATGTATCATTTGAACCAATTCTGGATTTTTGACTAAATTCGCTTTCTTTGGCAAGAATAGCTTCATAAACGTTTATAGCAGCGATCAGACTGTAACCTTAACACAATCTTAGTGTAACCTATATCGTTCAAATAACGTTCAGAGCCCGATTCATTCAGTATGGTGATATAATTAGTATGGAACTCCATCCATCCATCCATTATCTCCCGCTTTATCCTCTATTAGGGTCGCGGGGGGGGGGGGGGGGGGGGGGGGGGGGGGCCAGCAGGGCAGATACACCCAAGACAGGGCGCCAATCTATCGCTGGACACACACTCACTCACACACACAAACACACTCTATATGGGGCAATTTAGATAAATTTAATTCAATTTAAGACCTTCAATCCATGTTTTTGGACTGTGGGAGGAAGCCGGAGAACCCGGAGGAAACCCATGCGGAGAACGATTGGGCGCTGGGCAGATACACCCAGGACAGGGTGCCAATCTATCGCTGGACACACACTCACTCACTCACTCACACAAACACACACTGTATGGGTCAATGTAGATCATTCAATTTACCTTGAATCCAAGGTAAATTGTTTTTGGACTGTGGGAAGAAACCGGAGAACCCGGAGGGAACCAATGCGGATACAGGGAGAACATGGAAACTACCCAGATCGGGTAAGCCACCGTGCCACCCCAATCCATCCATCCATTATCTTCCGCTTTATCCTGTACTAGGGTTGGGGGGGGGGGCATGTGCATCCTGGGGAGAACGTTTCAGGTGCTGGACAGATACATCCAGGACAGGGTGCCAATCTATCGCTGGGCACACACTCACTCACACAGACACACACACACATGAACACACTCTATTTGGGGCAATTAAACCACTGCCACAATCCCTAAATGATAAATCAGTAAATTATACAGAAGGTAAAATACAGCAGTAAAACTGATTTAAAACAGAACTAATGGCACTGGACAGATACCCCAACTCAACCACCCACACACACAATATACAGGGCAGGGGTAATTAAGATAGGGGCAATTTAGAGCAGACAATTTAACTTACATCCATGTTTTTGAACTGTGGGAGGGAACCTGGAGGAACCCCACACGGACACGGGGAGAACATGGAAATTCCACCTAGATTAAGATTCGAATCTGAATCCTCAGAGGTGAGAGGTGAACGTGCTAATTAAGACTAATTAAGCTAATTATTCCTGTCTGATGCATTTGACCTTATTAGGGGAGTTTGAGAAATTTGTGTCTGAGGAAGTGTTTTGATGTGATGAGAGTGAGAAGGTTGCCCCATCATTTCCACTCAAAACAGTACGATTCAAAGAGAACTGGCTGCTCCGAATTGCCCAGCATTGGATTTGCACACTGTCCTGGGTGTATCTGCCCAGCACCAGAAATGTTCTCCCCTGGATGGGCATGGGGAACCCCTAGTACATAATTAAGCTCAAGATAATGAGAGAAATCTTTTGAGAGCGTTGAAGGAGTTTCCTTTCTGTTAAGACTTCGTTGCACATCATTGAAGCGTCTGAGGAAGGCTAATGGTTCTGACATCATCATTAGATGAAAAATGTGTGCAGTCAGTAGAAACTGTACACAGTAAACAGACTGAGGTTTCTCTCTCATTTAAATGAGAACAGATTGAACTGTGGACTCATAATTAATAATGCAAGATGTTTCAACTCTAGTTATGGTTATTGCTATTAGTATGTTTTTAACATATTTTAATAATTGATAGGTGTTAATCTGCTGTATGATTGGGGGTCAGTACATAAAATGAGTAAAGGAAACACAAGTCTTAAAGATGCCTTAGTGGTTGGCATGTTCTCCTCTCAGCACTAGGGATTCCCGGTTCGAATCCCCATCTGGGTGGAGTTTCCATGTTCTCCCCGTGTCCGCGTGGGTGTCCTCCGGGTTCTCCGGTTTCCTCCCACAGTCCAAAAACAGGGATCAAGTCAATTGAGTTCTCCAAATTGCCCCATATATAGTGTGTCTGTGTGAGTGAGTGTGTGCCCAGCGATGGATTGGCGCCCTGACCGGGGTGTATCTGCCCAGCGCCCGAGACGTTCTCCCCTGGATGGGCATAGGGAACACCCCCCCCGACCTTAATATCGGATAAAGCGGAAGATAATGAATGAATGAATGAATGAAGTCTTAAAGATGATAGTTTCTGGCTTAAAAGGTGACAGAATAATAAAACAAAATAAAATAATAAAGATGTAAGTCTCTTCTGTGCTTTTTGAGTATCATGGGAGGTAAATATACTGGTATAAACGTTATTAACTATATAAGTTTTGAAAAATCAGGTACTAAATAAAGTGATGTAATATCGTAAAGCTATCCTCCTCCAGTTAAGCTGCAGCCTGTGTGCTCCACATAGCGTGTTAGAAAATGGCAGAGTGACAGTTCTTTTTATTTTTGTCATTTAAATGAGGACAGATTGGACCATGGCGATGCTAATTAATAATGCAATGTGTTGATGGAATTTTTTGTGACAGTAGCAAAAAAAGATAAGCGTGCAGAGTGATACGTGCCTGAGCATAATGAAGCAATATGTCATTCATTATCTTCCGCTTTGTCCTATATTAGGGTCACGGGGGGGGGTTACACACACTTACACACACACACTCTATATGGGGCAATTTGGAGAACTCAATTGACTTGATCCATGTTTTTGGACTGTGGGAGGAAACCGGAGAACCCGGAGGAAACCCACGCAGACACGGGGAGAACATGGAAACTCCACCCAGATGGGGATTCGAACTGGGGATCCCTAGTGCTCAGAGGAGAACGTGCTAACCACTAAGCCACTGTAGCAATATGTTTTATATTTTATTCTAAAGACAGGAAGTTTATTTCTCCAGCGCAATGCTCAGAAGGTCCAGGAGAGCTGCGCTTTATTTATTTTGGCCGTATAATGTTCCGTACATACAGTACGTCTGGCTTCAGAATTTATGGAGCAACAGAAATATTACTTTATGATGTCTGTTCTCAGGTCATCCAAAAAGCTGGGCTCCAGCAGGGCAGCGAGTATGGATAGCAGCTCTCTGACAGGCAGCCTCTCGCAGGGCTCCGACCGGACGCCCCACTGCCAGTGCTGCATCTCATACAACGGCCGCCTCCGACGCCTCTCCTGCGGCCACCTGTACTGCGAGCCCTGCACCGTCCACATCGTCAACCTAGCCTTCGAGGACATCGAGGGTCTGTCGGAGTACCCCTGTCCCGTATGCAAGTCCTTTCAACACCTTAACGGCTCTGTTCCAGAGTCCACTTACTCCTTCATGAGTCACTACTCACCGATCGGAAGCCAGAGACAGCCGCTGGTAAAGGATAGAGAAGGCCAGTGGGACTGAGACTACCAAAATATGACAGATATATATATTAGCTGGACAAATAAAGAGAAAATATTAACTGGAGTGTTCATACAGAAGGTAATCACATTCTCTGAAAAGCTTTTACACACAAATGGTACAGGAGTTTAAAAAAAACAGAACTAAACCAACCATCTTTCAGCGGATAGTGACTCAGTATAAGTCAGTTCATGGTGTTAAGTCATGGTCATGCTTTTCTCTGGACTGGAAAATAAAGAAGAGAAGCGTTAGTCAGATTTAGGTTTCAAAATGGTTGATGGGTTTTTGGTTTATAACTTTTCAAACTTTATTATAAAGGGTACTTTATTGAGTACTACAATAAGTGATATTTTGGATATTATATATTTCTGCTGGTTTTCTGACTTAACTGTAACTGTGGATCAAACTGCTTCTATGCGATGGTTAACTTTAACTTTAACTTTAACATAAGATAAACACAGCCAGGCAAAAAAAAAGGCCTTTAGCTTTGAGTACGGCACACATTCCCTGCAGCATTGTTTCTGCAGTCACTATGTTTATTTCTGTCCAGAGTTGCATTCACTTTGGGGATCCAGGTTTGAATCCGGAACTGGGTGGAGTTTCCCCATGCACACAGCAAGAAACATTTTGGTTGTTTGCTCTGAAGTTTTGTTCATTTAAAGCAAAATCATTAACTGGATTAGAGAAAAGACAATGTTTGTGTTTAAGAACAATGTAGAGAAGGGCAGGTTATGGCAGAGGTGGCTCTGTTTATGGTACTGGACTGTGATCTAGAAGGTTAAAGGTTCTAAGCCTCTGCTGGACTCTTGGCATGGATTTTTATAAAGTCAGGGCTTCTGTAAAGTTGTTTTTTAAAATTGAAATCTAAATGTTCAGATAAAAAAAAATCTTTTTTGTAAGGAAAACCATTATTTAATATTTGTATACATTTGCTGCCGTGATTGAAGGTCCTGCTGATGAACTGATTGTGGAGCAAAAGATTATTATTTTTTTGTTATTCTTTTCCGGTTGGCTTTACGAGGTAAACAGTATTTGTTATGCCAGACTGTACTGACCGTTTCTGTTACTGCTACAGCTAATAATCGTTTTATACATTCAACAGCCACTTTATTAGATATTTTATTAGATACACTATGGGCCCTATCTTAGTGATCTTTAGTGAGTCGTCAACCATGCACCATGCAGCTTGATCAAGGGCGTCTCAATGTGTCTTGATGGGCGAATGATGCCAAAACGGGCCAGTCGTGTACCGGAACACAACCTCATCCAAGACCACCACACCCATCGGTGTAGATAAATTGAGAGTATATATACACTTGAGAATAGACGGTTGGTTATCAATGAGCATCACAACACGCCTTGTACAGGGCCATGGCTACTATTTTGTGTATTTTAGTAGTTCCACTCACAGTACAGATAAACTTTGTAGATCTACAGTTACAAACTTGTCCATTTTGCTTTTCCTCATAGTTCACTCTACCCTGCCCTAATAATTAGAACTACCACAACGCAGGCCATTATTGGGCCGTGAATGTCTGAGCAATGCAGTGACACTGTATGATGTATTAATGTTAGTATGTGTTATGCTGTTTGAGAACATCAGGCTCAGCTGTGCTGCTGACGAATGGTTTTTGGTTGGTGACGTGTGTTGGGGCATTCATTCATTCATTCTCTTTCCCTTTTTCCTTTATTAGGGTCGCGGTGGGGTTCCCCATGCCCATCCAGGGGAGAACGTCTCGGGCGCTGGGCAGATACACCCAGGACAGGGCGCCAATCTATCGCTGGGCACACACTCGCTCACACAAACACACTCTATAGGGGCAATTTGGAGAACTCAATTGTAATTGTAATTTGTAATTGTAATTTATTAATTAATGACCACACAACAAGTTGGTGGAATTTGCTTCCGGTACAGCATAACATACTCACATCTCTGTGTCAAAAACAAATGCATAAATACAAATACGATATATAGACATAGACAGACAAAAATTTTCAGATCATACATTGACTTGATCCATGTTTTTGGACTGTGGGAGGAAACCGGAGAACCCGGAGGAAACCCACTCGGACATTGGGAGAACATGGAATTGGAGCCGCCCTTGTGTTGGGGCAGCAGTGTATAAATATTCCAGCAGCACCACTGTGTCTAATCTACTTATATCAGCGTAACACACACTAACATCCCACCAGCAGCACCTCCATAGTGCAGATGAATAGTGCCTTTATGTCAGTTTGAAACACCTCATGCAAATGTTAAAAATCAAAGTACGTCTATATGGTAAGTGGAATTAATAAGAAACAACCTAATAAAGTGGCCGTTAGTGTAGATTACCATTCAGTGAAATAGGAAATCAGTTTTTCTTTGTGATATGATCATCGTTTGCTACTGCTTATGGATCAAATGAAAAACATGTATCTTGTTGGATGCCTGATTGCATTATTTATTTAAATTGCATTTATGTTTTTGTTTTTATTTATGTATAAATATAAATATATATATTTTGTAGCCTGTTCTTTGGCCTGCTGTTTTCGTTTGTACAGTGAGGTATTTACTGTGTATAGTGACGCATGTTGTAAATCTTTATTTTCATAAGAACATTAAAAACGTTAACCATCAGCAGTGCCCCTTTTTTATGGCAATGAAACCACACAGGAAACCAAAGTCTGGATTTATTCATCTACACCGAATCCATTTACACTGATACAAATCAAAGGATGAGAAAGGCAAAAAGGGGAAATGAGTTCTCCTTCCTGTGCGTCTGGGAACGAGTGGTGTAAGGGCTCTGGGTGGGAACGCAGGACAGTACAACTACAAAAGCTGCGCTGGTTTCTGCTGCTGAAAAACGAGTGCGGAAGATCAATTAGGGGAGCGAACACTAAGGCATTTCCTCAGCGGAAAGCGCGCTTGCGTAAGCAGACGTTCAGGCATCTGATAAAGACGGCAAGTTTGTGTTTGATACACAATCACGAGCTCGAGCAGCACTGCTGCACCGCGAACTGCACAGAACTAGAGAACAGGGGTGTAGTTCAAGGACACTTTGTAGAACATACTGAGAAGGAGTAATTCAGTCATTCATTATCACCCGCTTTATCCTCTAGTAGGGTTGCGGTGGGGTTCCCCATGCCCATCCAGGGGAGAACGTCTCGGGCGCTGGGCAGATAGACCCAGGACAGGGCACACACTCACTCACATAGACACACTCTATATGGGGCAATTTGGAAAACTCAATTAACTTGATCCATGTTTTTGGACTGTGGGAGGAAACCGGAAACCGGAGAAACCGGGACACAGGGAAACCCAAACTGCACCCAGATCGCTGTAAGGCGACACAAATATCCAAATTTATATCCAAATTTATTTATTTATTCATTCATTTTTATCCTATATTTTATACTTTTATACTTTATCCTATATTAGGGTCATGGGGGGGGGGTTTCCCCATGGCCATCCAGGGGAGAACGTCTCAGGCGCTGGGCAGATACACCCAGCACAGGGTGCCAATCCATTGCTGGGCACACACTCACAGAGACTCATACACACTCTATATGGGGCAATTTGGAGAACTCAATTGACTTGATCCATGTTTTTGGACTGTGGGAGGAAACCGGAGAACCCGGACACGGGGAGAACATGGAAACTCCACCCAGATGGGGATTCGAACCGGGAATCCCTAGTGCTGAGAGGAGAACATGCTAACCACTATGCCACCGCGCCGCCCCAAATTTATTTATGATAAACATTTTTTTTGTTTGTTTTACAACAAATATGCAGCATACAGACAGCCACGTTGCATAAGAAGCACCTGGTTTAAATTTTAAACGGCTCTAACTGCTTTTGATGCATGTAAAGACGAAAATCAGATTATTAATATATTAATTAAGATTTGGGATTTTATTTGTCGTTATATGTAGCAATTAACTGCAAGTATTTTAGTCATACTGAGAAGAAACAGATGTGAGGACTGAGGTCTGAATATTTTTAAAGGTGTGAACAACAAAAAATAAAATCTATTTTAAGGCCCTGCATCAGATTTGAACTGTAGACACCAAGGCCTTTAAAAATGTTTTTTTTACTAACATTTATATTAGAAATAATATTAACAAATTAGGTGATCTATCACATTGGAATGTTCTCAAGATAGCAGAATATACAGAGGAACATTTGGTGATTTTTTTTGGGAGATTCTTGGTTTTTGAACAGATCCATAAATGGAGTTGAAATCTGGTGACTAAAAAAAGAAAGAATCCAGGACAGACAGCGTTCCTCTTCGTTGGTGAGTCTTTTTTTTATCTATATTTGGTCATTTGAGAGAATCAGAACTATGATTTTCTCATTTGGATGATTAATAATCGCTTCAGACGACGTTACATTTACTGATGATCTGACTTTAGGGTTTGCTTTTGATCTGCATCTCTGCTGATGACAAGGCCACGGGTCACAGAGGAGGTACCAATCACAGAGTGGGTTTCAGAGGAAAGTCCTCATCATAAACCTCTTCAGCATGAATTTGACACGGATTTTAATGACATTCAGAATATGTTTTCTAAAAGAAATTTCTATACGCACAGATACTGAGAATCGTTTCCCTTTTTCATCCGACTGAGAAAGATTAAGGACTTCACTTTAGGGCAGTGCTTCTCAAATAGTGGGGCGCGCCCCCCTGGGGGGGTGCAATGTGGTGCATGGGGGGGGGGGGGGGGGGGGGGGCATAACAAGAAATCACAGAGCAAGTGATATTAAGTGAACTGAACAAATTTGTTTCTGTTACAAACTAAAAAACAAAGTTAATAAAATGATTCTTTGTTCTAAGTTGATCTATACTTCTTTCTTTTTTGTTTTCTTTATTGTTAATAAGGATACATTGTTATAAAAAATGTATTGTTGTAACAAATTTAAAGACAAATCATACTACAGCGGTCGTGTAAAAATACTTTTTCACCCCATTTTTGATAAATTTGGGGGGATAAATCATGTGTGGGGGGCGCAAAATGTTTTCTTCTTCCTAGGGGGGGCTTAACAGAAAATAATTGAGAATCACTGCTTTGGGGGCAAAAGTGCTGGCACCTGAAGTTAGACAAGAAGCCTTCTGTAAAACAAACAATTCACTGAGATCTAGAAAGCGTACCATAAAAATACAAAAAGATTCTATAAACATTAAAATGACACTTCTACAGCCTACAGATCACATGATTCACAGAATCGACTCTTCGCTTAGTCTTTTCTCCTCACATGATCATTTCAAAACTAACCACAAATGTGTTCTTTTTAAGAAGTTAGGAAACACAAGCCATTTATAAATACGTTAGAACTTAGAACATGAAAAAAAAGAAATCATTCCCCTCATTAAACACACTTTTAAATTTAGTAATACTGGAAAACTATTGCAACATGTACAGAGTGTCAGACAGCCTCACCGCCATGGTATCCAGGTTACGTCCCAATAGACCAGAGTCCCAAAAACACTGCCTCCACCTAGTGGAGGAGAAAGAGACAAAGTCCCCATTTCCAGTTGACACCAGAGGCAGCCATTTTCCTCTATTTACCAATGGGACTGAAGTACAGGACACTGGCTGTTAGATTCAAGCACTAAGATTAAGTTTTACAGCACGCCATATAAGACTTCAATATCTAAATCACCACTAATAAAAATATGGTTAGTGTGGGTTGGAGTTTGTTTGAAATCTGATTTTTCATGGGACAGTCATTGGCTTGCGGTTAAGGAACCAGCTGGAATTTCCCTGGTTCGATTCCTGGGCTCACTAAATACTAAGGCTGAAGTGCCCTTGGACAAGGCTCCTAGCCCCAATTGCTCCCTAGGTGCTGTGTACAGGGCTGCCCACCACTCCGGACATGTGTGCTCACCTCACTCGGTGTGTGTATGTGTGCGTTTCCCTTCACCTTAAACACATCCCAAGCCTACGACTTTCCCTAATAACACTAATAACGTTGATTTTTAGGATTATTTATCATCTGCGTAGCTTTTTATTTAACTTGTGCCCATTTGCCACATGTACAGAGGTAGACAGTGAGATTATAGTACCCAATTCAATTCAATAAAATGAATAGTGACTAAACAAGCAACAAGTCAATCTACGAAACACATCATCTTACATCTGCTGATTATATTAACAGATTCCTCAAATCTCAGGTAATCATTATTAATGCTGATTGTTTAAATACTAGTTTACATCTATTATAATGCAAATTAAGTTTAAATAACACCCATCCTGCTAAAGCTTTTCTAACGTCTCTATACTGAATTACTGTAAAATGCTGCATATGGGACTCTTCTGGACTAATCTAGAACGTTCAGGTACAAACTTAAAGCAGAGAAATGGAATGCTTTTTTTTTCTGTTTCATTGCATGAAAGGTGCTCGGTAATTATTTTATCCTTGAATATTGCTTATATTTGATATGAAACCGCGCTAAAGGTTTCATAAGTTCATTGTTTGTTTGTGCCCCTCATACCTCAAGCTTAATGGGGTTTATTGCCCACTGAACCGCTGCTCTTGGGCAATTTGGCACTGGAATTCGAGCCACAACGGCCGAAAAGAAATGTGTGCTTTCCACCGTCATTGTTGCTGGAGCGTCCAGAAACACGGCTTGGGCTGTCCCGCTGAGAGCTCCTGGAGGACGAGGAGGAAGAGGATGAACAGGAGGAGGAAGAGGAGGAGGAGGACGAGGACGAAAAAAGGAAGGTGCCATTGTTGGCATTCTGGTTGAGATTGGAGTCAAGTCGGCGGTTTTCTTGTCTCTTGCGGTGATGCGGACGGCCCATGGAGGCTTGAGCCAGACGCTCTCGCAGGTGCTCCACTTCGTAGGCCAGCTGGTCAACAGGGTGGCGAGGGTTAGAGGACATCGGGTATGTGAATGCCTGAAAAAAAGGGAAATGGATCATTCAACAGGAACATTTATTTACAAAATAATGTTTAATGGGGCGGCACGGTGGCTTAGTGGTCAGCACGTTCGCCTCTCAGCGCTAAGGATTCCCGGTTCGAATCCCCATCTGGGTGGAGTTTCCATGTTCTCCCCGTGTCCGCGTGGGTTTCCTCCGGGTTCTCCGGTTTCCTCCCACAGTCCGAAAACATGGATCAAGTCAATTGAATTCTCCAAATTGCCCCATATAGAGTGTGTCTGTGTGAGTGAGTGTGTGCCCAGCGATAGATTGCTGCCCTGTCCTGGGTGTATCTGCCCAGCGCCCGAAACGTTCTCCCCTGGATGGGCATGGGGAACCCCACCGCGACCCTAATAGAGGATAAAGCGGAAGATAATGAATGAATGAATGAATGAATGAATGTTTAATGGCCGACAACGTTACTTACACTGAAATAAAAAGAAAATATAGGACAAAAAACAGTCATTAAATCAAAAAAATTAAACTGGCACTCAAACCTTAAAGGGGAAAAAAACACAACTTAAAGACAGTGCTGTAAATAGGAACAACATTAGAATACAATACAAACTAATATTACATGCATCTATACAAATGTATACAAACTTATAAATGTAAAACAATTTCCAAATATTAAAATAAACTACTACTACTTTCACTATTACTGCTGCAACTACATTTACATAACTATAACGGCTCAATTGTAGCTGACGGGATGCTCAGACCTCATTGTTACCTCTTTAATTTTTCTTTTTTGCAAGTTAAACGAAATCTATGCCTCGTCAGTCACCGCTTTACAGATATTCTGTTATTTGTTTGAGGGAAATGACAAAAAATGTGAATAAATACCTGCGCATGCAACACCCCTCTCAGGTAGCAATTCCTCCAAACGTGCACACAGGGCCCCAGGAGCAGAGGCAGTAGAGGGTCGTGAGGCTCGCTGGAAAGGGTGGATGATGGGTCCGCCCGAATAAGGCGCTCGAGAGCAGGAAGACCCTCGCAGGACGGCGCCCTGTTGTGACTCTTCTTGTAGGATCCCGAACCTCCTCCGCTTCTCCACGGCAGCAAATTGGAAGGGCAGGAGAAAACTCCACGGGACAGCAAGAACACAGAGCCTGCAGCGTTGTCACTCTGATCAAAGAGAAACCCAACGGCGCAACAGCGAGGGGTGGGAGAAGAAGCAAGCGGAAACGGGGTGAATCTCTGAACTGAGGAAATGAGGCGTCTAATTCAGGTTAAGACATTAATTAGACGAGGTTATTATACTTGGCACAGTTGCTTTTTTAAACTGGCCTCGTTTTTAAAAAAAATGTTGTCCTACTATCGCCAGATTAAACGATGGGACAGCTAAAAATGTTTAATGATCATTCAGTGACTCATCACGAGCAATCCAGAATACACAGAGCCCCAGCTATGATCTAGCAGATTTACAGCTGCCCACTTTCTCACCCATTCTTGTTCTAGGTTGGTGTTGATGTTGCCGTTGAGCACAGGCGCAGGGCACACAGGCTGGCACAGAGCTTGGGAGAATAAGGCACATCTCTGACTGCTGTACTGCAGAGTCCAGTCCCAAACAGGCGGGTACTGAGGGTCCGATGATTCCTCTGCCATGGCTCTGGGCAATTCTCGGAGTCCGTTCACAGGGGTGTAAGTTGGAGACAAGTGCTGCAAAGTAAACATTAGAATACAATTCATTCATTCATTATCTTCCCGCTTTATCCTCTATTCGGGTCGTGGTGGGGTTCCCCATGCCCATCCAGGGGAGAACGTCTTGGGCACCGGGCAGACACATCCAGGACAGGGCGCCAACCTATCGCTGGGCACACACTCACTCACACAGACACACTCTTTATGGGGTAATTTGGAGAACTCAATTGACTTGATCCATGTTTTTGGACTGTGGGAGGAAACCGGAGAACCCGGAGGAAACCCACGCGGACACGGGGAGAACGTGGAAACTCTACCCAGATGGGGAATCGAACCGGGAATCCCTAGCGCTGAGAGGCGAACATGCTGACCACTAAGCCACCGTGCCGCACTGATATTATTTTATTCTTGTAATTTAAATTCATGGCTAAATAAAAGTTGTGGCTTAGTGGTTGGCATGTTCTCCTCTCAGCCCTAGGGATTCCCGGTTCGAATCCCCATATGGGTGGAGTTTCCATGTTCTCCCCGTGTCCGCGTGGGTTTCCTCCGGGTTCTCCGGTTTCCTCCCACAGTCCAAAAACATGGATCAAGTCAAATTGAATTCTCAAAATTGCCCCATATAGAGTGTGTCTGTGTGAGTGAGTGTGTGCCTAGCGATGGATTGGCGCCCTGTCCTGGGTGTATCTGCCCAGCGCCCGAGACGTTCTCCCCTGGATGGGCATGGGGAACCCCACCACGACCCTAATAGAGGATAAAGCGGGAGATAATGAATGAATGAATTATGGATTGTAAAATTATTTAGTGTAGAAATTAAAGTAAAAGTCAATTGGACACAAAGTCGCATACGCAACAGGAAATGATAAACCAGCCGGACACAACGTGAGCGCATGTGAACCTACTTGGGACCGTCGACAACGCTCTCTTTGGCAGTTGGCCAGGAAGGTAGAGAACAGAGGTAAATGCAGGCTGTCGTGCAGAGCCAGCAGGTAGACTTCAGTCAGCTGGAATCGCGCCGGAAACTGAGCCCACAGCTGCCACACACTGTCCAGGAAGAGCAAGAAAATCGGAGCCTGGACACAGAAACCAAAATGCAACTGTAAAGACCTCACAATCCTCTGAGAAAAGAACTACAGAGGATTGTGAGGTCTGCAGAGATCATCATTGGATGCTCTCTACCCACCCTGGAGGATCTACACAGCTCTCGTTGTCTGCAGAGAGCTCACAAAACTATTACAGACAATTCTCACCCCGGTCACCATCTCCTAGAACTGCTACCATCAGGTAGACGTTACAGAACAATAAAAACAAAAACAAACCGGCTCAGAAATAGCTTCTACCCAACCGCTGTTCGAACACTAAATGGTGCATTGTAAAAAATTTTTTACAGTCATAATTCACTCTTGAACGTGCAATTTTTGAACGTGCAATAAAAAAAAACGTGCAATATATAAATACATAATGGGAGCGGTAGCTCAGTGGTCAGGGTGTTGGGCTGTCAATCTGAAGGTTGGGGGTTCAAATCCCAGGTCCACTGAAGTTACCAATGTGGGTCCTTGAGCAAGACCCTTAACCCTCATTGCTCCAGGGATGTTGTGATGAACCCTGTGCTCACCTTGTGAGTCGCTTTGGATAAAAGCGTCCAATAAATGACCCAATTTACATATTCACTCAGGTTGTACATTTTCATACACTCATGTAAATAAATTCTTTCTTTTTTTCAAAATTTTTTGTAAATTGTAAATGATAGTGTACTCTTTTAAATCTCTTTATCTGTCTAAATTTAAGTATGTGACACCAAAAAGTATGGCACCTTAATTTCGTTATACCTGGTATAATGACAATAAAGATATTCTGATTCTGATTCTGATTAAGTGCACATGCGTTCACTAAACATCAACCAGGTCCCAGGGGCAATTCCCATGGGAGCAACCAGGGGTTATTGAGAGGTTGCATGATTTCCCCATGCAAGTCAAGTTTGTTCCTCCACTTTAATGATAACAGGAACGGTTCTACTTTATATATCGAGATCCCCGAACAGCATACCTCTTCTTTGTCGCTGTCTTTGTGGTAGTTGATACGACTGAGGAATCGATGCCCGGCCATCACCCACTCCTTCTGCACGAGGCTCTGAAATCCTGCCACCGTACGGCAGTGCGGATCACACATCACCTGCACCAAGCTGCACACCACACAGTTCATGTCCCGGTCCTCTGACTCTGTGGAGATATTTAGATCCCTGTGTCACAGCGCCCTCTGGTGGAATATCGGAATACGACTGCAGATATACCGTATAAAACGTCCTTTGAGCCAGTGCATCTTTATTTCTTGTGCCTGGTCTTCATTAAAGTTATAATATAATAATAATAATGATATAATGATAATGATAATAATAATAATAATAATAATAATAATAATAATAATATTACATTTTATTTGAAAGTGCCTCTCAGAACACCCAAGGACGCTGTACAAAGCATACATATTAAAAAATTTACTTTTAAGAATGAAAAAAAAAGTAAAGTGAATTTAACCATGAATTTAAATTACAAGAATAAAATATCAGGGCAGCACGGTGTTCTCCTCTCAGCACTAGGGATTCCCGGTTCGAATCCCCATCTGGGTGGAGTTTCCATGTTCTCCCCGTGTCTGCGTGGGTTTCCTCCGGGTTCTCCGGTTTCCTCCCACAGTCCAAACACATGGATCAAGTCAATTGAATTCTCCAAATTGCCCCATGTAGAGTGTGTCTGTGTGAGTGAGTGTGTGCCCAGCGATGGATTGGCGCCCTGTCCTGGGTGTATCTGCCCAGCGCCCGAAACGTTCTCCCCTGGATGGGCATGGGGAACCCCCCTGCGACCCTAATAGAGGATAAAGAGGAAGATAATGGATGAATGAATGAAAATAATATCAGTAATAAGATGCTCACATATGGACTATTTCTGATTTCAACCCAACTGCCAGGTGCCATTGTAACAAGATAATGTTATTCACGTGTTTCGCAGTGTTTATGATGTTATGACTGATTGATGTTATTTTGATCTCTGTATTTCCCCCAAAATATATTTCTGGAAAACAGCAGCTACATATTCCCCAAATATTTATTTGAAGCATCAGGATATTTTCAGCCATTTCTCCCTCATCATGAGTAACAGGATGTACCTTGTAGAATGACAGACAGTTGTCCTCTTCTCAGTATACAGGCCACCTCTACAGCTTTTCTCAAACAGCATCTGAACAAATGCACACACACACATGCAGACATGCACACACATTAAATAAAGTGCTGGGTAGCCAATGTCTCTTATTAAATACACAGTAGGTGGGAGTATTTCTTACACAAAGGTGAGTGTGTTGCACTGTTGGGCTTATAGCAGTTTGTAAGGAACCACTATGCCTTAATGCACTTACCTAACCAGCCAATCACATGGACATGGACAAGCTGACTCAACTCACTAAGGGCCTTCAACAAAAGGACCTTGTTAACCATTTTGCCCCCTTATTTAATGATGCTTTACTCAACGACTGGCATTTACTGAAGCCAAAGTTGACAGAGTGTATATATGTGTATATATTTTATTCAGACTTTATAAAGCATTCCTAATTATTGAAACTGAAGCTGATTATCCTTTGATTTTCCCTCTCTGCTGTTTGAAAACGGTTCCATCGTGATTCATAAGGTTTCAGGTTTTTAATTCATTCATTCATTCCGGTGAACATCAGACATGAATTCATAAACTGCAAGCAATTTTCTTTCTGGCGGCACGGTGGCTTAGTGGTTTAGCACGTTCTCCTCTCAGCGCTAGGGATTCCCGATTCGAATCCCCATCTGGGTGGAGTTTCCATGTTCTCCCCGTGTCTGTGTGAGTTTCCTCTGGGTTCTCCGGTTTCCTCCCACAGTCCAAAAACATGGCTCAAGTCAATCGAATTCTCAAAATTACCCCATATAGAGTGTGTATGCGTGCATGTCTGTGTGAGTGAGTGTGTGCCCAGCGATAGATTGGCGTTCTGTCCTGGGTGTATCTGCCCAGCGCCCGAAACGTTCTCCCCTGGATGGGGAACCCCCCCCCCCCCCCCCATGAATGAATGAATTTTCTTTCATGAGGTGTCCTGATGAAGCATCTTCATTAGTAAAGTGCAGTGGTGCTTGTAATGACTCCCCACTGAACAGCCTGGAGTGAAATGGTTTTGGGGTATTACCTGGTGTAGTCCAGCCAGTGGGTACCTTCCAGTGTGGAAAGCCACTTATCATCAGGTACAGAGACAGATGATGAGATGTCTGCGAATGGAAAATAAAGAAATATTTAACTAATTAAAGACGGATTGATCAGTCAAACAAAATCAGTGAATATAATCAGTACAATTCATCAACCCTTCAGAGTCCAACAACCCCAGCTCCAGTGACATAGCGTGACCTTTCTCATGTGTTGTCCATTTTGAGATCTTATACAAAGCTACTACAACCCAAACCACATACAGACATCTGGTTTGACATCAAAAGGTTAAGCTTGCATGCAATAAATCCGGCTCATTACCAACCTCCAAGGCACAGGGTGCGCAGTCGCGTGTAAGCCAGCTGCACATCCACCGGCGATGGCATTTCATCTCCGAGATCCACCACCACACACTGCAAGTGTCCGCCAAACAGGATCAGCTCGAGATTCCTGTGCAGCACAAATATTATCAGGCATGACCAAAAATATGCAAAACCACCCTGCAACGCTCAAAATGAACCTAAAACCCTGAACCTTAACTGTACTGTTAGTCACATTAAAGGGACTGTAATAAATAAAGTCTTATCTGAGGTATTGCCTCACAGTAAGAAGGTTCCAGGTTTGATTCGCAGGCAGGAGGGATAAGGTTCTTTCTATGTGGAGTTTGCATGTTCTCCTCATGTGGCACTGCACTGCATCAATCTCAGTATACTGTAGAAAGTTTGGGATTTTTCCTGTGTGGAGTTTGCATGACTTTGGGCTTTATTATTAGCTCTAACTGCCTTCCTTGTCTGTTTCTTTTGAGGTGTGACCGGCTTCCTGGAGGTGTAGTCAGACCTTCATCAATGGCTCTGCTGACGAATACTTGATGGAACCTGAATATCAATTGGACTGGCGGTCCTGCAGGACACCCTTAATGGACTCATATAGTTTTCCAGTTGTTAGAGTTTTTCCATTTGTTAAATATCTCTACATGGCTGTCCTACACTGTTGATGCTGCCTGGACGCTCAAGGAGGATGAGTCCCCCACTGAGTCTTGGTCCTCCCAAGGTTTCTTCCTTAAAATAACAACATAACAGGGAGTTTTTTATTGCCACTGTCGCTTTGGTCTTGCTCTTTGGGGGTTTAAAGGCTTTTCATTCTGTAAAGCTGCTTTGTGACTGTACTGTTGTAAAAAGCGATCTATAAATAAATAACTTGAACTTGAATGTTCTCCTCCTGTCTGTGTGAGTTTTCTTGGTTGTGTAATGCCCCCGGTGTGAATGTATGACTAACAAATTTTGGATAGGGGAACTGTTCAGGATGTTTTCCATCTTTTCCAGGACCCTTGATTCATTATACAACTAAACGTACTAAAATAACTTGTAATAATTACTGTATTATACAACATATTTTTGTCTAAATATAATTTGACGACTTGCATGTTTGGAACATTTACAAACCGAATGTCGTCCTTCTCGTGATAGATGTTATTCTGAAAGCTGGCCATCCGTAGCAGGTCACTGCCGCATGGATGCCTCCAACACCAACGCTGCAGAAAGGAATTCACATAAAGAACACCTCAGTAAAACACTCTGTTCTTGTTCCCATGCTTCATGGAAGACCCTGTACGATACACAAGAGAAACTCCAGATGTGTATTTGTTAAAAAACCAGCTGTGAGGACTTACTGGAATGCGACCCTCGTTGAAATGAGCAAATGTTTTCTTCAGCTCGGTATCCAGAACCTTTTGAGGAACCACATTAAGCCGGGATAAACTAAAAAGAAAATAAATACACACATGTATTAAAGGTGAAGTCTGATAGGAACCTGAAATACAGATCAAACAATACAGTTTAAAACAGAACAGACATGATAACAAATCACACGCGGCACATTGTTCTATCCCATAAATTAACTGACGCTTAATCACGTGATCAAGCAGAGAAAAAAAGAAAAAAATTTAAATGTCAAAAGGATGGACATCCAATCAGCCAATCAGATTTGAGGACCGGAACTACCTGTTTTATAATATTTATTATATTTAATATCAGGGTTTCCAAGTATTTCTAGTCCTTGACTGTATATTTAAATGATCATACTGATGATCTAGAACGAAAGCAAGTACAGTATATATATTTATACCAGGCGGCATGGCTTAGTGATTAGCATGTTCTCCTCTCAGCGCTAGGGATTCCCGGTTCGAATTCCCATCTGGGTGGAGTTTCCATGTTCTCCCCGTGTCCGCGTGGGTTTCCTCCGGGTTCTCCGGTTTCCTCCCACAGTCCAAAAACATGGATCAAGTCAATTGAGTTCTCCAAATTGCCCCATATAGAGTGTGTTTGTGTGAGTGAGTGTGTGCCCAGTGATAGATTGGCGCCCTGTCCTGGTTGTATCTTCCCAGCGCCCAAAACGTTCTCCCCTGGATGGGCATGAGGAACCCCCCCGCGACCCTAATATAGGATAAAGCGGAAGATAATAAATGAATGAAAATATATTACCTAGTGGACATTTCAAAGCGGTCGTTGACAGCACTGACCCTCCAGCCAGATGCTCCAGTCCTCTCTAGCTCCCTCTCCCAGTCTGCTGCACTTTCAAACCAGTTCATGGTGGGGTCTCTGCGCCGGTTGCTTAGGAACTGCTTCATTTCTGTAAAGAAGGGCAGAGACATCTGTTTGTTTGCGTGGTGACAACATGGAGGCGCTAGAGCAAAGAATATAGACAATGTGCGTGTGCAAACACACACTCTCTCTCTCTCACACACACACACACACACACACAGTATGAGAGGGTTGAGCAAAGGCCAGAAGGTCGAGTTACTCTGCATTATTCATCTGCTTAATGGCTGCTTTTTCCTTTCTGCACTTAGCTCCCATTTCATCGTATGATTTCATTTGAATATCAAATGCATGGCTTCATGCAGTAATGAGGACACACACTGCCAAAGGACAAATCAGTGCACACTCAGAAAAGCATAAACACTCTAATCATTGTCTGGCCACTAAATGTTTTGTCCTGAACCTTTTTTTTGTGGTGGTTGATATTTTACATGGCTGCTCATGCACCAAATCAATCACTAGGGTCACCACGCTTATTCAACTCACCGATACTCCCCAAAGCAGCATTCTGGAATGACAGGACAGTTGCAGCTTTCAGAGGCTGATACGTCTTGGCAATGGTGTAGGTTATCTGTAAAGGAATAAAGAAAAGTGGCATCAACACACTCGACAGAGAGGCAGGATCAAGTACCGCTACAACATTTGCATTCAGAATTAGAATCAGGTTTATTTGTCACATACGTAGATATACATGGTACAGCCAGCAGTGAAATTCTTTCCTGACTTCTCCACATAAAGTTAAATTTGTTTAAAATGAGAAGAAAAATAGAATAAAGATAAAATAAAAAATAAAATCAAATTTAACTATGTATGTACACTGTGAGGGCGGCATGGTGGCTTAGTGGTTAGCACATTCTCCTCTCAGCTCTAGGGATTCCCGGTTCGAATCCCTATCTGGGTGGAGTTTCCATGTTCTCCCCGTGTCTGCGTGGGTTTCCTCCGGGTTCTCCAGTTTCCTCCCACAAAAAAAGATGGATCAAGTCAATTGAATTCTCAAAATTGCCCCATATAGAGTGTGTTTGTGTGAGTGAGTGTGTGCCCAGCGATGGATTGGCGCCCTGTCCTGGGTCTATCTGCCCAGCGCCCGAGACGTTCTCCCCTGGATGGGCATGGGGAACCCCACCGCGACCCTAATAGAGGACCCTAATAGAAGAGAGGGAAATAACGAATGAATGAATGAATGTACACTGTGCAAATTGAAATTATAAAAATTAGAGAACTGTACAATTGTGGACAGATAACCGATATGAACTGAAATGGTCTTATAAGTTAAAAGTTATAACTTAGTTTAACTTATAAGTTATAAGTTAAAAGTTAAGTGGGTTGTGCTTTTTTATGTCTGCATTCCGACAGTTCTTTCTTTCTCTCGCATTCAGACACCTTTCCCAGCTAAAAAATACAAACGCTCTGGTTTGCATGGGATGAAGCAGATTAGCTGAAATCACAACATGTCCTGACCTGTAGGTTTTTGGTTTGAGCACAGGGGTCAGTAATGAGACAGCACCCTATACTCAAGGGGCCACATTAGCGACTAACAGTGGACTTAGTATTAAAACCCCAACCTTTATATTAAGAATCCACTGAGTTACCACAGGTGGCTTAGTGGTTAGCACGTTCGCCTCTCAGCACTAGGGATTTCCGGTTCGAATCCCCATCTGGGTGGAGTTTCCATGTTCTCCCCGTGTCCGTGTGGGTTTCCTCCGGGTTCTCCGGTTTCCTCCCACAGTCCAAAAACATGGATCAAGTCAATTGAATTCTCCAAAATTGCCCCATATAGAGTGTGTCTGTGTGAGTGAGTGTGTGCCCAGCGATGGATTAGCACCCTGTCCTGGGTGTATCTGCCCAGCACCTGAAACGTTCTCCCCTGGATGGGCATGGGGAACCCCACCGGCGACCCTACTAGAGGATAAAGCGGGAGATAATGAATGAATGAATGAGTTAGCACACCTTAAAATACACTAGTTAACACGTCTGACTAAACCACACACACACACACATATATACATACATACATACACATATATACATATATACCTCAGTGGCTTGGGCATCAGGGGTCAGACGGTCAAACAGAAAGCAGAGGACACGCAGGTCTTTGCAGTAGAGCACCAGTTCCTCTGGTGTAAACTTCAGAGAGGAGTTAGGGGTCACTAATTTGGTTCGGGATGGACCCACTAAAACAGCAAACGTCAACAATATCACTTTAAATAACATGCATCATATGCATATGTAAAATAAACAGGATACAGTGTCTCTCATATTTATATATGCCTTGATTCCCAGTCCCACCATGTTCTAAGACTGAAGTGCCCTTGGGCAAGGCACCTAACCCTAATTGCCCTTTGGGCACCGTATATAACTGCCCACCGCTCTGGGCGAGTGTGCTCACTTCACTCAGTGTGTATGTGTTTGTTCACTATGTCTAAGCACAGTAAGCAGAATAGATCACTCACACTAACCAATACCTCATTCTATAAGCGCAGTTCAGATTATTTGGTACTTATTAAATAAATTACATACAATAAATGGGCGGCACGGTGGCTTAGTGGTTAGCATGTTCTCCTCTCAGCACTAGGGATTCCCGGTTTGAATCCCCATCTGGGTGGAGTTTCCATGTTTGCCCCGTGTCCGCGTGGGTTTCCTCCGGATTCTCCGGTTTCCTCCCACAGTCCAAAAACATGGATCAGGTCAATTGAGTTCTCCAAATTGCCCCATATAGAGTGTGTCAGTGTGAGTGAGTGTGCGCCCAGCGATGGATTGGTGCCCTGTCCTGGGTGTATCTGCCCAGTGCCCGAAACGTTCTCCCCTGGATGGGCATGGGGAACCCCACCGCGACCGTAATATAGGATAAAGCAGAAGATAATGGATGGATGGACATACAATAAAAAAAATCTCGTCCATATAGCTTTTAAAATACCCACCTGCTACCACCTTCTCTATGGATGCCAGGGCAACATCATGATCTCCAAGAAGCATGGGATCAGCATTGTCCTAATCAGGAAAGAGGAAAGGACACTTTGGTTGACATCTTTATGCAAATCAGACCTCATCTGATAATTAATCTGCACAGACAAGGGTGGTGTCGCATGCTGCGGCAGACTGAAGAGGAGGTGTGGACAAGAGGAAGTTTGATAGCAGTTACAAGGTCTGATGATTCATCCGTATCTGATTTACAAGTTTAAGAACTCACGGTCAAACTACTCTGGACAGACATTAAGCAAATCATCCTCACGCCGACTGATTTTCATTTACATTTACATTTACGTTTAGTCATTCAGCAGACGCTTTTATCCAAAGCGACTTACAAATGAGAACACCACAAGTCAGAAGCCATGGAGAAAACCAACTATACTGTAAATTCATCAAACCTGATTGTTATTCGATGCTGCGCACCCCCCCCCCTTCTTTTTTTTTTTTTTTTCTACAACAGGTATTTGTTAAAGAGATGCGTCTTCAGTAGTTTCTTAAAACTGTTTAGTGATTCTGCCTTACGGACAGAGTTGGGAAGAACGTTCCACCATTTTGCAGTGGCGAACGCCACGGAGTGAGAATCAGCTCTTCGGTGAGGTGAAACCACCAGGCGGCGATCATCACCGGAGCGAAGTGAACGAGTCGGAGTGTATTTTGAAAAGATAGAGTGAAGGTAGGAGGGGGAAGATCCAGAAATGGTTCTGTAGGCCAGAGTCAGTGACTTGTACTGAATGCAGCAGCTACAGGGAGCCAATGGAGGGAACTGAGTGATGGAGTGACATGAGTTCTTGGCTGGTTGAATACGAGTCGGGCTGCAGAGTTTTGAATCAGTTGAAGAGGTCTGATTGTGGAAGCTGGGATACCGGCAAGTAGCACATTACAATAATCAAGCCGCGATAAGACTAGGGCTTGAACAAGCAGTTGGGTAGCATGTTGATTTAATCACCATCACTCATCAAAGTCTCTTCATAAAAGAGGTAGTTCTGTTTTGTTAGGTTTTTATAATACTTTTAAGTAATTTAGTAAAAGTAATAATGTAAAGTAAAACTCATGATGAGTTGAATAGTTCAGGGAAAAGAGAAAATGACTTGATTTGATGAATGAGCATGGAAAAGAGTATGAATGTCCGGGTGAAGGGTCAGCGGAGAGATTGAAATAATGGGACAGTCAACAAGAACCTGTCATAAATTCATACCCCTCAGGGAGGACCAGATGGGTTAGAAGATAGAGATGTTTTGGTCAATGTACACATGAGAAAAAAGACTGTTGTCTGGAGGGGGCGCACACACAGAAGAAGCAGGTCACACCCTCCGGAAGGACTTAAGTGGACGAACGAGAGGAATTGCTCTTGCAAATGTTAAGACTTACATCAGGTTTGGGGCTGTCCTGTGGCACAAAGGCAACTCGAAAATGGGTGCAGAACAGAGTGCCTGACAGCCAGCCTCCTCCTTCTTTAAGTGACAACTTCTTCCTCACCAGAATGGCCCGCTGGAGCACACACTCCCCTAAAGACACACCAAAGAGTCTGACAGTTAATATCTGAAACATATACACAGATGCTGTGGCAATTTTATACTATTATAACACAGGATTTAGACCAAATTGTTGCTAAATTGCCCCTATATATATATATATATATATATATATATATATATATGTGTGTGTGTGCGTGTCTGTGTGAGTGCGTGCCCAGCGATAGATTGGCGCCCTGTCCTGGGTGTGTCTGCCCCCCCGCCCGAGACGTTCTCCCCTAGATGAGCATGGGGGAAACCCCCCCCCTCCCCCCGCGACCCTAATATAGGACAAACAAAGCGGAAGATAATGAATGAATATATATATATATATATATATATATATATATATTCATTCATTTCATCATCTCCCGCTTTATCCTCTATTAGGGTCGCGGTGGTGTTCCCCATGCCCATCCAGGGGAGAACGTCAGAACGTCTCGGCGCTGGGCAGATCCAGGACAGGGCGCCAATCCATCGCTGGGCACTATATATATATATATATATATATATATATATATATATATATATATATATATATATATATATATATATATATATAATATATATATATATATATATATATATATATATATATATAGTGTGTGTGTGTGTGTGTGTGTGTGTGTGTGTGTGTCTGCATGAGTGTGTGCCCAGCGATTGATTGTCCCTCTGTCCTGGGAGTATTTACCCAGCGCCCGAAAGGTTCTCCCCTGAATGGGCATGGGGAACCCCCGACCCTAGTCCCTAGCATAGGATTAAGTAAGAGCTGAGATGGGATGAACCCTCCACCTAACCTCATATGAGTGAGTGCTGATAATTAAAAGCATGTAAACCTGTCTTCTCAATTTAGACTCAAGTTGTCACCCAAACAGGCTCCTAAGCCTCATGAACATGATGTTTATGCTGAGTGTTCCGGTGCTGCCCTGCACTTCCTGTGGGAGGGTGTTCCAGAGCTCAGTGTTTCATCTTGCAGTCTTTTATGTAAAGCTCATGGGGAAACAGCTGGGGTAACAAATATCCTGCTCTTTTCAGCTGAGCAAAATACAAGTCCCTCATTCCCTCAGACTGAATCGCAGACACGCTCCTGTAAAGTACGACCCGAATCACCAACGGTCGGGGACTGCTTAACTCAAAAATGCCACTGTGGTAACAGACTGCAATTTCCTATTTAGACCATAATTAAAGATCTAAAGGAACAAACACTTCAATCTCCAACACTGTTGTAAAAAAGGCTGAAGAAGGCGGGTTTTTTAATCACTTTTTAACAGCAGGATGAATTTAAAGGCTAAATAAAGTGCAATAAAATTACACTTTGTGAAGCTGTGCGGGTGCGTGAACATTCCTCACACATCCCGGGTGCAGATGTGAAACTGCTGAAGGCATGAACGCAGAACACAGAGGATAACAACAATTACTCAGATTCATTTGAAAAAATAACCTTCTGAACAGTGGCTTAGTGGTTTAGCACGTTCTCCTTTCAGCACTAGGGATTCCCGGTTCGAATCCCCATCTGGGAGGAGTTTCCATGTTCTCGTGGGTTCTCGTGTCCTCGTGGGTTTCCTCCGGGTTCTCCGGTTTCCTCCCACAGTCCAAAAACATGGATCAAGTCAATTGAGTTCTCCAAATTGCCCCATATAGAGTGTGTTTGTGTGCGTGAGTGTGTGCCCAGCCCTGTCCTGGGTGTATCTGCCCAGCGCCCGAAACGTTCTCCCCTGGTTGGGCATGGGGAACCCTAATATAGGATAAAGCGGAAGATAATGAATGAATGAATGAATGAATGAACCTTCTGAACAGAATCATGTTTTGTTGTTTTATTCAGTATTTTGATCAAATCCTGCTTTATATAAGCTAACTCATCAGACAGTATCTGTGTCCAATCCGTACTGATCTCATCAGGTTTGTAAAATTTAGAGTCTGTTTGCTCTCAAACCTGTAACTATAGAGCTGCATATAACAGCCTCAGAATTACAGTCATGCAGATTTGGTTGTATTGTGTTGTTCTATGATGCAGGACCATAAGAGCACTGATGCAAACCACATGGTGAAGACACATTTCCTGTTTTGTGTCCACATTTATTCTTTATTTGGGGGTTTGCATGTCTTTTTGTTTTAACATGTGCATTATAAGACAGTAAATAAATAAAAAGACAGAATTTAAACTACACAACGACATTTTAATGACACTGTACAAATATTTATTTAAAAGTATTATATATATATTTATATAATATATATTATTATATATTTTTTTATTATATATATATATATATATATATATATATATATATATATATATATATATACATATATATATATATATATATATATATATATATATATATATATATATATATATATATATATATATATAAAGTAGAATAAAACATACATTTTAAATGCAATAAAATGAAACAATGTGTGCAGTGTGTTATATATATTACATTTAAAACATTTAAAATATATTGCACTGTTGGTCAGGTGATAGTATAATATAATATTTAACATTTGAAAAATATTTTTTTGAGGTTTTGTGTCTGTGATTATATCCAGCTGATTAACTGAGAGACCAATGGCCTCCTGCAGCTGATTTAGTTTCTGTCATCTGTTAAAGGTATTAGAAAACAGTGGAACCGCTGTATCGTCTGAGTAAACGGCAGCTTCAGTCGTCTTATTAAAAAACCCACAATGATTCAGATGTGTTTAAACTAATGGATGAGGACACAGGATAGAGACAGGATAGATGCATTTACAGATCAACAGACTGAGAGAGAAAAGACACAGAGAAAGAAAGACAGGTAAAATCAAGATAAAACCAAAAAACAAGATAGAAAGCTAAAACAGAAAAAGAACGAAATCATGTGAGTGGAAGAGAGTACAAAAAAACAGAGGATGAGAACGAAAATGGAGTAAAGAAAACGAGGTAAGAGAGAAAAAAAGAAAGAAATAAAGGAAAGAGAAGGCGTGAGTGAGGGTGAAGTTTCCTGAATAAAGCAGTATGATTAATACATTTAAATAAAAGAAAAACACAAGACAGAAAGCTTCAAATCAGAAACCGTTAAATATACGAGCTGCATGCATCCTATAATAACACCGTATTTTCCCGACTATAAGGCGCACCTAAAAGCCTAAAATTTTCCCAGAAATTGGACGTGCGCCTTATAATCCGGTGCGTCTTATACGTGTACGGAGTTGCAAAATCTATAAAAGTATTGTTGTGCGACCGGGTGGTTTTTTCCACACTTCACCGTCCCTGCTGATCTGTGACTCCATGCGCGCTCATCTCACAGACAACGTGAAAAGCCGAGTGAAGAAAATTAATTGGGAGCTCGCCGTCATTCCGGGAGGATTAAATAAAGAACTCCGACCGCTGGACATTGGCGTAAACGGGGCGTTTAAAGTAAAGTTGCGGGCGGCGTGGGAGCGATGGATGATAGACGGCGAACACACGTTTACTAAAACTCGGGAGGCGGCGGCGGGGCGAGTTATGCCACCGTCTGTGAATGGATTGTGGACGCCTGGGCCGAGGTTTCTGCTGTAACCGTCGTCCGAGCTTTCACGAAAGCCGACATCGTCGGTGAACAGCCGCCTGGAGACGAGACGGACTCGGACATCGATGAGAGGGAACATCGGAGTGATCGATAGAGAACCAGCTTTTTAATTCAGACACAGAAGACGAGAACTTTGATGGATTTGTGGGAGAAGAGAGATTAAAATAATGTGTGTTTTGTTAAGTAGTAGAATAAACTTCAATTATAAATCAGCGTTTTACATCCTTTACTTTTCTTGTAGATCGTATGTTTTAGCGAGTGCCTTATAATACGCTGCCGTACAGAATAAGTACCGTACAGAAATAGAGTCCGTAATTCAGACTGCACCTTATAGTACAGTGCGCCTTATACGTGGCTCAAATACAGAAATAGACCCCGTAATTCAGACTGTGCTTTATAATACGGTGAGCCTTATGGTCCGGAAAATACGGTATTCTTCCTCTTATCTGAGCTTCTTAATCGTGCACTATACACTAAATACAGATAGCGATTACAACTGTGTAACCCAAGGTAGCATCACACCCAGGTTCCTGTTTTGTGGTTTGTAGTCTTCGATGTCGGGGGAACAACTGTTGGCACATAAACTGAAGGAGCGAAGACGTTAGCATGAAACACACCCCGCAGCTCCTGCTGAGGTCCTCAGACCGACTGACCGACCGACTGACTGACCGACTGACTGAGGGTTAAAGTACAACAGGGTCACAGCCCTCGGCCTGCCAACATTCCACCGTTCCGCTCCCGCTCTGTGAAGGTGCTGACATTAATATTACAGCTGGAGGCAGAAAGGTGTGCGTGGTGGGGGGGGGGGGGGTAAATGGTTTGCACAGATCTTGTATTCTGGACAAAAGAAAGATGCTGTCAGCACTATAACTCTGAACTGACCACAGGACCTCAAACCGGGCAGAGGAGGAACCTGATCTGTCTCAAATGTGCAGAAACATATGAAATACAATGTAGTTAACACCTGAAATACATGTAGTTTCTGTTTTATTCGCTATTTTATTACATATAATACCTAAAAACATAAAGTATCTGAGCAGAAAATCATGTTTTTATGTATTTTGTGTATTAAAACCGACCTGGATCCACAACTGGCCTTTAAGCTGCCTATATGAGCTTAAGGGGCGGTCCATATCCCTCCTGTGTCTATGTGGGTTTTCTCCGGGTTCTGTGGTTTACATCCCACAATCCAAAAACTTGTCTTCAAGGTGAAATAGATGCTCTGAATTGCCCTTATCGAATTTTCCCCTATACAGTGTGAGTGAGTGCGTGCCCAGTGATGGATCGACACCCTGTCCTGTCGTACCTGGCCCTGGTTGTGCATCCGGAACCCTAATGGCGACCCTAGTAGAGGTTTAAACCAAAGATAGTGAGATGATATGAGATGGGATTGTACTTTCTTGAACCAGGACAGTGTCATAGTGTCTGGGGTACTGATCAGTTTGAATGATGAGCCTGTTGCATTAGTAGTAGACCTATGAACACTGACATTTTTGTTGAGCCTGAAAGTCATGGCCAAGTTTACATTACTAACCCATATCAAACCCAAAATTTAAACACGTTTCCCACATTCATTCATTCATTATCTTCCACTTTATCCTATATTAGGGTCGCGGGGGGGTTCCCCATGCCCATCCAGGGGAGAAAGTTTTGGGCGCTGGGCAGATACACCCAAGGACAGGGCGCCAATCCATCACTGGGCACACACTCACTCACACAGACACACTCTATATGGGGCAATTTGGAGAGCTCAATTGAATCCATGTTTTTGGACTGTGGAAGGAAACCGGAGAATCCGAAGGAAACCCACGCGGACACGGGGAGAACATGGAAACTCCAACCAGATGGGGATTCGATCCGGGAATCCCTAGTGCTGAGAGGCGAACGTGCTAATCACTAAGCCACCGTACCGCCGTTTCCCACATTTATTTTTTAATTCAATATAATGAAAAATGGAGTTCAGATATATAAGCATCAACCATCATGTGAATTACGTTTTATTTTATTTATTATTTGTTAACATAAAAAAAGTCTCCTAATAACTAATACAATTCTGCTGCGATCAAATCTCTCACCTGGTAAACAGAAGAGGCCGAACATGTCTCTGCCCCGAGCATGAAGGCTGCTCTGATTCATGATCCTTTCCTGTAAAACAAAACCCATAATGACCAACAGGTTCACACTGCCAGCTTTAACAACATTAACTTATACTAAAATAGACTTCAATCAACAATCAATGGTAATATGGTTCATGCACTCCATATCACTCAATAATAGTTTGTTGTATATGGGAGTATAAATGCAATTAAAGGTGCATTTACTTTAAGTGTTCTATGTTCAGCCCTGAGGTTCCTGTTCCTAATATTTAAAGTTCTTAACGTGCTTTTTCAAATTACTATACACGTCTTGAAAAAGCGAACTATTGAGCTTTTAATGTGTGATTAAAAATAGCTTTACTAAGAAGCTTAGTAGCTCAACCCAGTGCTTTGGGTGTTGAGATATTATTGGAAAGGTTGGCGGTTCAACCAAAGTTGCTCATGTGGGTCTTTGAGCAACAACCTCTTAACCCTTACTGCTTCATTGGTGTTGTATCATGACCCTGCACCAAGCTAGTCTTCATTAGTCTGATGTCATAAAAACACTCCTGTGAGTTGATATACCACAGTTTGCTAATCACAATTCAAATCTTACCATAATTCATTCACATAATAAAAAGACAAAAATCCAACAATTCAAAAGGTTTGATAAGGTTTAAGATAAAAGTGTAAAACCCAAATCAACACGCTGGCTTTTTTTCTTAAAATGCAGAGCTGTTGGTGGTTAACCTGCGAGACTGCTTAGTTTGCAAGTTTAACCACAATACTGACAACCATGGAAATGAAAGAAAAACCTCTATGCCAGATTAACATAATATATCCAATTTCACATTTACATTTAGTCAATAAGCAGATTCTCTTATTCAGTAAATAACAAGACAAGTCAGCCGTTAAGATGGAACCAGCTGAACGGGTGTATTTTTAAATTAAAGCATATCTTTGCGTACTGTCAATTAAAAATATTTTTAGCTATGTTTTTGACCAGCTATTTGTGATTAGGGTTATTCACAGCTTAATATTTAATTAATGAGACAAACAGAATAGATCTAGATCATCTCGAGTTCCAGATGATCCTTTTATAAACTTTTCTTTTGAGCTCTGCAGTCATCTTAAAAGCATTTTCTAAAAATAATGTACTTTATAGAAATCATTTCCCTCGAATTGTTAAGATTAAAATAATCTAAATCTACAAATTCCTGAACCTTATTTTACACTATTTTCTTTACGGTGCTCATCAAAAAGTAAAGCTGAGTAACCAATGTGCAGATTACAACATCATAACTTCATGATGGAGAACACAACATGCCAATAGTCCATGACACTGAATGGTGTAGTACTCAGTGCAGAAAGGCGTTTAATGAGTCCCAGGGAAAAGAGACAGTCAGATCAACATGTCTTCATCTTTACTCTGGACAAAAGAAAGATGCTGTCAGCACTCTAAACTCTGAACTGACCACAGGACCTCAAACCGGGCAGAGGAGGAACCTGATCTGTCTCAAATGTGTAGAAACATATGAAATACAATGTAGTTAACACCTGAAATACATGTAGTTTCTGTTTTATTTGCCATTTTATTACATATAATACCTAAATACGTAAAGTATCTGAGCAAAAAATCATGTTTTTATGTATTTTGTGTATTAAAACCGACCTGTATCCACAACTGGCCTTTATGCTGTCTCTGTTCAACCTATATGAGGTTAAGGGGCGGTCCATATTCTTAAAAGCATTTTCTAAAAATAATGTACTTTATAGAAATCAATTTCCCTCGAATTGTTAAGATTAAAATAATTTAAATCTACAAATTCCTGAACCTTATTTTACACTATTTTCTTTACAGTGTTCATCAAAAAGTGAAGCTGAGTGACTAATGTGCAGATTACAACATCATAACTTCATGATGGAGAACACAACATGCCGAGAGTCCATGACACTGAATGGTGTAGTACTATGTAGTACTATAGGCGTTTAATGAGTCCCGAGGAAAAGAGACGGTCAGATCAACATGCCTTCATTACTTAATGTTTCCATAGTTTCAGGTTTTGTTTCTGTCTGCCGCAGACTCAGTTCCTGGCATACTGACTCGAGAGTTACAGATCCGCAAATCCCTCTGAAACGGTTCTGCTGAATATACATGTGGCTCCATTTAGTGGTAAATCCTGCAGCTCCCTGCTTTCGTTGATGCTGCAGTCATAAAAACAGAGAAAAAGCTAAAGCTCGGCAAAAATAGAAAACCTTCCCCTTCTGGGTTTCAACTCCTCAAGGCTGAGAAAGTGTGCAGCTCAAACGGAAGCACATGTTTCCAAAATTTCAAAGCCTTTCAAGTAGAACTGCCGCAATGAAAGCAGTTTTTTGGGTTTTTATTTCAAGTGCTGAGAACTAGAACAAACAGAATATAACATAAATCCTTCAGTTATGCTCTATTAATATATATATATATATATATATATATATATATATATATATATATATATAGGCGGAACGGTGGCTTAATGGTTTAGCATGTTCTCCTCTAAGTGCTAGGGATTCCCGGTTCGAATACCCATCTGGGAGGAGTTTCCATGTTCTCCCCGTGTCCGCGTGGGTTTTCTCCGGGTTCTCCAGTTTCCACCCACAGTCCAAAGACATGGATCAAGTCAATTGAGTTCTCCAAATTGCCCCATATAGAGTGTGTCTGTGTGAGTGAGTGTGTGCCCAGCGATAGATTGGCGCCCTGTCCTGGGTCTATCTGCCCAACGCCCGAAACGTTCTCCCCTGGATGGGCATGGGGAACCCCCCCCACGACCCTAATATAGGATAAAGCAGAAGATAATGAATGAATGAATGAAAAAAAAAAATTATAATTTTTTTTTTTTTAATTCTATAATTTTTTTTTATAGAATTTATAATCATAGAGTTGAACCTGGAGGTGTGGTGGGCAGCCTTGTATATGGTATCAGGGTTAGATGCCTTGCCCAAGGGCACTTCAGCCATAACACTTAGTGGGATTGGGAATCAAACCAGAGACCTTCAGGTCACAAGACTGGTTTCTTAACCACAAGCCTACGACTGCCCCAGTTAGTCATGTGACTGGAAATGCCCACAAGTCATTATTGCACTCCTGCCCTACAATGTTCTACACAGTTTTTCATCAATATCTAATGCCCGGGACATGTCTTTGATGATTTTATACATTTCAACTCTCTACAAAACAGTCAAGGACAAAAAGAAGCAGCTTACTGGAAATGAAAACGGAGTATAGTGTGTATATGATCAGAGGGATCATGACAAACACTGATGGGTTTAAATAGATGGGTGTGTGTGAAATCCATTAAGAGCTAGATGACCACATTAACAATCAGAACAACAATGGAGAAAAGAATCTAGAGTAAAATGAAAACGTGTGTGAGTATAGAGAGAACCTCAGACAGAAAGGGCTGCTGTGCAAAGTCGACCAGAGGAAAAGCATTTGGAGGGGAGACTCTTAAACTTCAGATGTTCCTGTAGTCAGAAAGATATTAACAGGACTGTCAGCACCTCTGAACTTTATCCAGGGTTCAATGTCTTAGTACAATTTGTAGGTCAGTAAATACTCTTCACTGGTTCCCTTCTATTGGCACTTCTCCCAGAAGACAGAACTGTGTGAGGTTTAAAGCTTGCCCCTATCGCACGATCCAGGTTACAGAGCTTACACATCATGTTGGACTACGGTTCTAGTTTAAGTTTATTCATTGATATTGTTTTTTTTTCCGCTTTATCAATAGTAAAATTAGTGGGGCGGCACGGGGGGGCTTAGTCCAGGGGAGCACGTTTTGGGCTCCAGATCTCAGCACTAGGGCGCCATTCTATCCGGTTCGAATCCCCATCTGGGGCAATTTGGAGTTTCCATGTTGATCCCCGTGTTTGGACTGTGGGAGGAAACCGGGTTCCCGGAGGTTTCCTCCCACAGTCCAAAAACATGGATCAAGTCACCCAGGGAGTTTCGAGTTCTCCAAATTTTATTTTATTGATATGTGTCAATAGTGTGTGTGGGCGGCAGTGGATTAGAGGTGCATGTTCTCCTCTCAGCGATAGATTGGCGCCCTGTCCTGGGTGTATCTCCCAGCGCCACGTTCTCCTCTGGATGGGCATGGGGAACCCCACCGCGACCCTAATATAGGATAAAGCGGAAGATGGAGTTTCCATGTTCTCCCCGTGTCAGTGAGGGTTTCCTCCGGGTTCTCCGGTTTCCTCCCACAGTCCAGCGAGGGTGTGCCCAGCGATAGATTGGCGCCCTGTCCTGGGTGTATCTGCCGAACGAAACGTTCTCCCCTGGATGGGCATGGGAAACACCCCCCCCCACCCCGGCAACCCTAATATAGGATAAAGTGGAAGATAATGGATGGATGAAAGTAAAGATATGATGCACACTGATCATAAAGAGCGATCCAATCAAAATAAACTGTTGTTCATTAATGTAAAAAAGGCCGTTTGGCACCAACAATCATGAAAAAATAATAGAGATTAAACAACAACCTCCCACCTCCTGATCCCAGCCACCCCCGCCAATCCTAACGCACCTCCAAATCACACACAGCGTCACATGATGGTCTGTAATAGCTGAATGAATGAGAGGTGAATATTTCCTCAAAACAGTGCTCAGTCTAGATTGCTTACCTTATCAAAACCATTTTAACAAAGTGAAGACGGGGTGACGTGCGTGTTTGTGAGCACGGTGAGGCAACTCTGCAGAGTCTGCAAACACTCTCTGAATGCAGTGGTTAATCGAGTTAGTCATGCACACGCCCAAGCACAACACGCCCAGGTTCACATCAGTGCTAAAATGCTAATGAATACATTAATCAGCATGTTGTTAAAGGAGATGTTCAGTCTAACAGCAGATTGCCCTTCCAATAAAATGTCCAACTGATCAAACACAACGCAGTCACGAATCAGTTGTGTATAAACACTATTAAACTACCGTATTTTCCGGACCATAAGGCTCACCGTATTATAAGGCGCAGTCTGAATTACGGGGTCTATTTCTGTATTTGAGCCACGTATAAGGCGCACTGTACTATAAGGCGCAGTCTGAATTACACACTCTATTTCTGTACGGTACTTATTCTGTACGGCAGCGTATTATAAGGCACTCGCTAAAACATACGATCTACAAGAAAAGTAAAGGATGCAGAACGCTGATTTATAATTGAAGTTTATTCTACTACTTGACAAAACACACATATTTTTAATCTCTCTTCTCCCACAAATCCATCAAAGTCTCGTCTTCTGTGTCTGAATTAAAAAGCTGGTTCTCTATCGAGCACTCCGGTGTTCCCTCTCATCGATGTCCGAGTCCGTCTCGTCTCCGGGCGGCCGTTCGGCGACGACGCCGGCTTACGTGAAAGCTCGGACGACGGTTACGGCAGAAACCTCAGCCCAGGCGTCCACAATCCATTCACAGACGGTGGCATAACTCGCCCCGCCGCCGCCTCCCGAGTTTTAGTAAACGTGTGTTCACCGTCTATCATCCGTCGCTCCCACGCCGCCCGCGACTTTACTTTAAACGCCCCGTTTATGCCAATGTCCAGCGGTCGGAGTTCTTTATTTAATCCTCCCGGAATGACGGCAAGCTCCCAATTAATTTTCTTCACTCGGCTTTTCTGTGAGATGAGCGCGCATGGAGTCACAGATCAGCAGGGACGGTGAAGTGTGGAAAAAACCACCCGGTCGCACAACAATACCTTTATAGAATTTGGAACTCAGTACACGTGTAAGGCGCACCGGATTATAAGGCGGACGTCCGATTTCTGGGAAAATTTTAGGCTTTTAGGTGCGCCTTATAGTCCAGAAAATACGGTATTCGTATATTAAGAGACTGAACACAATGTTTACCTCGATTCCAAGCGAACACAACAAAATGTGGAAAAAGGTTCAATGGAATATTTAAACAATGCAAGGCTCTATCCCCAGGGGAACATTTACAAAGTTAATAATAGGTTGTTGACCAAACTTCAGTCGGATCAGTGTTAAAAGCTTAAGTTCTCCTTACTTGAATTCGTGTCTCCTCACTTCTAAGACGTTGCACGATCGCGCTACATAAGATTAATGACTATGAGAGCCTGAAGACCAAGAACAGAAACAATAGTCCTCCCAGGAGTCCAAAAAGACATTTTTGAGGGCACGTTATTGCTGACATTTCAAATCTCCTCCGACACGATCACAAGGCAACTGGGGGACACTGCTGCTCCTTCTTGTGCTCTTCTTGTATTTTTTAAAGTATCCCTTCTCATTCAAAAGGAATAAAATAACCACTGCTAATGGCTTTCCAGTTTGTAGAGCCAAAGAATGCAGTGGTTCCACCTTCCACATACCTTCCTTTCTACCTCGTCTTGGTGGACACCCCACAGGTTGACAGCACATAAAGCTCACATTGTTAATTTTATTACTCACTGCCAAAAGGCACAATAAATCTGTGTGCTGGGTATTAATCGTCAGCTAAGTGAAGTAATACGGGCCCAGCATGCGCCTGCTGTTAGTCTCAAAGAAAACAGCCAAAATAATCTCAGCCTTGTCATTAACTCTGTTGTCTGTGAGAAATGTGGCTCCCAGAAACGAGGTAAAAATAACAATGCCTCACAAACAGAACCTCTCAGATGAATTATTGATCCCAAAATAAGGTATATAAAGGTAAAGGGCCACAAAAAAAAGAAAAGAAAAGAAATAAAGAAAAGAAAATTTTATTATCATTAATATCACATGTGGTACATGAGATAAGAACGAAATTATGGGTCACAGACCCCGATTACCCTGTTATTTTAAAGCTATCATTTAAATGAAAATTTTAAAGAAGAAAATGAGAATTATTTTTTTTTAATACAAAAATACAGTATATAGATGTGTGAAAGATACTACTATACAACTATGAATATATATATATATATATACAGTATACACATATATATATACACGACTACAGGTATAAATATATATATATATATAATATATTAACTATAAAATATATATATATATATATATATATATATATATATATATATATATATATATATATATATATATATATATATACAGTATGTAAAATTCCAAGTATGTAAATTAAGGAATATATATATATATATATATATATATATATATAGTATTATACAATATATGTAAATTTAGAATCTAAAATATAAATATAGCAGCAATTTATAAATGTGTATAACGGTACATGTGAGATGAGATGAGGTATTTTGGTGGAGTGATGATAACATCATATTTACAAGATATTCTGCCTTTTGAAAATAAACAAATGACTATTTTATTCTATTTAAACAATATATTTTACTAAATTAAAACCTGATAAATAAAATGTCTACAGCTGCTTCACACACCTCTAAGAGTGAAACAGTAATATATGTGGTGTATATGCATTGCATTAAAATAAGATGACTGCACAGTGGCTTAGTTTATTAAAGTATTAATAGCATGCAGAGCGGCAGATTCACAAAACCACACAGTCTCACGATGGCTTAAAATAAAACAAGTCCAGTGAAGTGATACCAAAACCAGAATTAAATTTAGTTTTCAATTAGAGAATTAGAGAAATAGTAGAAGGTGCTCTACTCCAAACTGATACACAGAAACCCCTGAAGCTTTTATATTCAAAATGATGAAGGAACCAAAACACACTTTAGAACCAAAACACACACTGTGCCCTTAGTTTCATTGAATTCTAATATACGTTCCAATATGTAAAAGGTACATAGAACCATAATGCATGATGTTTGCAATATTTTGCGCCACGAACATCTGAATGCACCACGAACATCTGAATCTAGAAACTCTAACTATTAGAATAGAATACAATAGAATAGAATAGAATTCAACTTTATTGTCATTGCTCATTATAAACAATGAAATGCAGTTTGCATTCATCCAGAAGTGCTTTAGCAGATAAATAAATATATACATTACAAAGTGGTAATTTGTTGAGTAGAATATACATATATATATATGAACATGAATATATATATGTTCATAATCTGTACATGTTCATAGCTGTACATTTCATATTTATATCTGCTCGCAGATATAAATGTTCATAGCTTGTATATTTCTTATTATATCTGCTCAAAGTCTGTTTTTATTACATGTTTAAACTTAAAATTTAGACCAATCAAATCTTTGTTTAAGAGCGATACAGTGGCGTGGTGGTTAACATATCCACCTCTTAATGATCCCAGGTTCGAATCCCGAAATTCCCGAGTTTTAATGTGCTTCCCGTATCAGGGTGGGTTTTCAAGTTAAACTGTCTGCTCTAAATTTCCCTGTCCAAATTGTGATGGCTGGAATCATTTTAAAAACCCCAGTTTGTCATTAGAAATAGAGCTTAAAACATATGCCCCAAATATGGGCATAACCATCATAGCACTGACCACATGATGATGCCATGACTGCAGTGGCCTATAGACTTGGTTTTGTTACACACACCAAACCCAAAACCAGACTGAAGTACAAAACGAAGGATAATAATAGGTGAATGTGTGAGAATTACAGGTCTCTAAAGAAAGAAAACTAGAAAAAAGTCTTTTCTGGGTCACAGGAATAAAACAGTAATAAAATCCAGATAGATTAAACTCTAGATATGAGGTTTCCCTCAAAGATAAGGTGATCTGCATCCTGTCCATTTTAAAACCTATAATGATGGGGATAATAACTAAGTGCATGATTTTAGATGTTCTCCCCGTGTCCGCGTGGGTTTCCTCTGGGTTCTCCGGTTTCCTCCCACAGTCCAAAAACATGGATCAAGTCAATTGAATTCTCCAAATTGCCCCATATAGAGTGTGTGTGTGTGAGTGAGTGTGTGCCCAGCGATAGATTGGTGCCCCGTCCTGGGTGTATCTGCCCAGCACCCAAAATGTTCTCCCCTGGATGGGGATGGGGAACCCCACCACGACCCTAATATAGGATAAAGCGGAAGATAATGAATGAATGAATGATCCGAATGGTAGGTTTTACTTTGACGGGTATGCCCCAATGACAGAGCCTAGTATTTCTAAATGCAGAATTATGTTTTTTTTTTTTTTATCTAACGATGTAGGAAATAAAAATATTCTGTGTTTATACTTTGTATCTTTTTTATTTGCCAAAATTAAAGTATTGGATCAGACACTGACAAACATAAAAGATGTTTGTGCTTGTACAGTTATTTACTGTAGCTAGGGTAAAAGTGAATCCTGTCTTAGCACACTGTACTTTAACACACAGACTTTTATTCTATAAATAGATGAGTGGTTAAAATTGGCAGAAGTGATCAGTAATGGAACATCAGACTACTGTGAAACTCCTCCCCAAATGCTGCAGTATAACATCACATGTTACTCTTTGTCTGTGGTTGCTTAGAAACAGACAGATGTTAAGATCATTATGGAGTTTCCTCTACAAATGCTTAAAAATACAAAACAGTCACACAGACAAACTCATACCAGTGATGTCCAACGAAAGGCTATGCACATACTTCTGGCAGCAGGATAAATATAAATATAAAGGATAAAACACAAAAGATTAAATGCCTGTTGCTATATAAGGTGTTTCTTTATTGGTATTGTACATGCCAGTGGTGGAGAGTTAAATACAGGGTAGCAAGCCCTAATTATTGTCGTGTGGATAAAAGAGCCCAAAAATAAAAGTCTTAAAAGAAAAAAGCCAACAAAAGCGAGACGGTTCCTTAAGGCTATTTGAAAAGAATGATGACATGTTGTGTCCTTTAGATAATGTGCTCTGATATGACACTGCTGATCTAAACCTAGAATTAACTTACCGCTGGGTCAAAGATACGACGGACAACAATGTGAGTCTGGAAAGAAAATGACACCTGGGTGAAATTATGAATAATGATTATATTTCAGGGCGGCACGGTGGCTTAGTGTTTAGCACGTCCGCCTCTCAGCACTAGGGATTCCCGGTTTGAATCCCCATCTGGGTGGAGTTTCCATGTTCTCCCCGTGTCCACGTGGGTTTCCGGGTTCTCCGGTTTCCTCCCACAGTCCAAAAACATGGATCAAGTCAATTGAGTTCTCCAAATTGCCCCATATAGAGTGTAAGTGTATGTCCAGCGATAGATTGGCGCCCTGTCCTGGGTGTATCTGCCCAGCGTCCGAAACGTTCTACCCTGGATGGGAATGGGGAACCCCCCCCGCGACCCAAATATAGGATAAAGCGGAAGATAATGGATGGATAATATTTCATCCCCAACATGATAAATAAAGAAGCAAAAAAAAAAAAACACTATACAGCATATTGTGTAGCAGTGTGTGTCATGTCACAGTGTTTACAATGTACCTGAGTTCTAACCTTCATCCCCAAAAACATCTTGTACTACGTCAGGGATAAAGATAAAGAACATTCGGAAGACAAAACAACGTGTAGATTTGCTGTTTATAAGATCCAAACACGGGGCGGCACGGTGGCTTAGTGGTTAGCACGTTCGCCTCTCAGCACTAGGGATTCCCGGTTCGAATCCCAATCTGGGTGGAGTTTCTATGTTCTCCTCGTGTCAACATGGGTTCTCCGGTTTCCTCCCACAGTCCAAAAACATGGATCAAGTCAATTGAATTCTCCAAAATTGCCCCATATAGAGTGTGTGTGTGTGAGTGTGTGTGTGCCCAGCGATGGATTGTCTTGAGTGTATCTGCCCAGCGCCCGAAACGTTCTCCCCTGGATGGGCATGGGGAACCCCCCCGCGACCCTAATATAGGATAAAGCGGAAGATAATAGATGGATGGATGGAAGATCCAAACACAGAGATTGTTAAATCAGAATGTCATATAACGGAGTGATTTGCATATTGCACTGACCAACAGCAGAAAACATAAACAAAGGGAATATTGTAGAACCCTTCACAAGGATTCTCCCTTTAAAACCAACAGGGGTTCAGGCTGAGAATGCCGTAAAGCTGCTGTGAGACAATGTAGAATTGTAAAAAGTGCTGTATAAAGAAATGAAGTTGAACTGCAGTGCTAAGAAGCATTCCCCACCCAAATAATAGCTGCTCTGTGGAGACCGTCTGCAACAAAACCATGACTCAAACCTCTAATCCTCCAACAATTATCTGCAAGTAAAAATACAAGTGACAAGCCTCCCAAATGAGGGTGGCACAGTCGTTAGCACATCTGCCTCTTAGCATTGGGGATACAGGTTCAGTGCAAAAGCATGGATTTAAGGTGAACCGACTGCTCTAAATTGCCCTCATACAGTGTATATGTGTGTGTGAGAGAGTGTGCAAAGCAATGGATTGGCAGCCTGTCCTGAATGTATTTGCCAAGCGCCCGATAATTCTTGGATGGGCATGGGAAAGCCTCCTCTGCAACCCTAGTAAAGAATTAACCGGTCAAGATAATAATTTCATTTCATTCATTCATTCATTCATTCATTCATTATCTTCCACTTTATCCTATATTAGGGTCGCGGGGGGGTTCCCCATGCCCATCCGGGGGAGAACGTTTCGGGCGCTGGGCAGATACACCCAGGACAGGGTGCCAATCCATCGCTGGGCACACACTCACTCACTCACACACACTCTATATGGGGAAATTTGGAGAACTCAATTGACTTGATCCATGTTTTTGGACTGTGGGAGGAAACCGGAGAACCCGGAGGAAACCCACGCAGACACAGGGAGAACATGGAAACTCCACCCAGATGGGGATTCGAACCGGGAATCCCTAGCGCTGAGAGGAGAACCTGCCGCCTCAACTAATATCAATATTATTTAAAAAACTTATATCTGTAACTGAGTTTTCTGTGAACACAGAGCCCCATAAAGATAATCAACAGTTTGCTTAAATTACAAATGACACAACTTAAAGTTGTGAAGACTTATGACTGGTCGTTAGTCATAATAATTGAGAATATAAATTAATATGTTAGAAGTTGAAAACAAGCGTTTGAAAACCCCGCGAGCGACTGGCTCCACTGTAAAGACAGAATCATGTAGCTCTGGGACTGCAGGGACAAAGCTGCCCTTGTCCAGAGTATCAGACAGACTTTAAAAGAGCTCCAGAATTCAGAGGCTGAGACTGGAGTAGAACAGTCAGTGACCTCAAGAGCTCAGCATATTGTTGCTTTGATTATTGGGGAGTTGAACATCTGAAAGGCATCCATGGCTAGTAACTGGCAGACAGTGTTATAAAGGATACAGCTATAAAGGAACATTAGCATCTTCAATATATTCATCCGTAAGTTTTTGAAATGAGCGAGTCCCCAGAATTAACCCACAGAGGAACATGGAAGACATACAGACTCCACACAGAAGACCGGGCACCAAGACTGGGACCTTATTGTTTAGACACAATGGCCGCCATTTCAAATCACATACTGCTTACAACATGGTAACTCTGAATGTCTCGGGCGCTGGGCAGATACACCCAGGACAGGGTGCCAATCTATCGCTGGGCACACACACACTCACACAGACACACTCTATATGGGGCAATTTGGAGAACTCAATTGACTCGATTCATGTTTTTGGACTGTGGGAGGAAACCGGAGAACCCGGAGGATACCCACGCGGACTCGGGGAGAACATGGAAACTCCACCCAGATGGGGATTCGAACCGGGAATCCCTAGCGCTGAGAGGAGAACGTGCTAACCACTAAGCCACCGTGCCGCCCTCACAGTAAACAGTATGTAAAAATTTCCCCAGATGACCAATGTGAGTTCTTTCCCATGATTCAATGGGATCTGAATCACATGATCAAAGTGAAACCAGGGAGTCGACTGTTTACACAAGTGAGAAAACCACAAAACTCAACATAAACACCTTCATATGATTTATCCTGAGCAATGGAACTTTTAAAGTCATGGTGTGAACTCTGTCAGGTGGTGGATGCGACGCTCTGAGGTTGCATTCTGCTGATTCATTCATTCATTATCTTCTGCTTTATCCTCTATTAGGGTCGAGGTGGGGTTCCCCATGCCCATCCAGGGTAGAACGTTTCGGGCGCTGGGCAGATAGACCCAGGACAGGGCGCCAATCCATCGCTGGGCACACACTCACTCACACAGACACACTCTATATGGGGCAATTTGGAGAACGCAATTGACTTGATCCATGTTTTTGGACTGTGGGAGGAAACCGGAGAACCCGGAGGAAACCCACGCGGACTCGGGGAGGACATGGAAACTCCACCCAGATGGGGATTCGAACCGGGAATCCCTAGTGCTGAGAGGCGAACATGCTAAACCACTAAGTCACGTGCCGCCTCTGCTGATTTACGGATAAATACTACTTAATAGGCGGCACGGTGGCTTAGTGGTTAGCATGTTCTCCTCTCAGCGTTAGGGATTCCCGGTTCGAATCCCCATCTGGGTGGAGTTTCCATGTTCTCCCCGTGTCCACATGGGTTTCCTCCGGGTTCTCCGGTTTCCTCCCATAGTCCAAAAACATGGATCAAGTCAATTGAGTTCTCTAAATTGCCCCATATAGAGTGTGTATGAGTGAGTGAGTGTGTGCCCAGCGATAGGTTGGCACCCTGTCCTGGGTGTATCAGCCCAGCGCCCGAAACGTTCTCCCCTGGATGGGCATGGGGAACCCCACCTCGACCCTAATAGAGGATAAAGCGGGTGATAATGAATGAATGAATAATACTTAATGGTACTTTCAGTTCATCAGGTGATTACAGATGAAGATGTCTGGGTGGTTTGTGGTAAAACGTGACAAACATTTGGACTTTTTAAGTCAAAAATAAGTCAATTTTCAAACAAGCGTCCACCTGAGTGAGGTAACGAGTGGGGCAGCATCATGCTGTACAGATGGTTTTACTCACTGAAGACTAAATGACCTCATCATTAATGGGGGGGTGTGGCGCTGAAATGATGCTGTTCTGGGGAGTCATCTCAACTATGTACCCTGCTGTATCTGCCTCTTTTAGTTCTGCTGCTCTAGTCAGTGTTGCCGGAGTCACATGCTGCACTGTGTCAATTAATTACTTATTAATTAAATGCTGTGCTTTATTATCAGCTCTAACTGCCTTACATGTCTGTTTCTTTTGAGGTGTCCCCCGGCTTCCTGGAGATCTTCATCAATGGCTCTGCTGACGAACACTGGATGGAACCTGAATATCAATTGGACTGGCGGTCCTGCAGGACGCCCCTAATGGACTCACATATAGTTTTCCAGTTGTTAGTTTTTCCATTTGTTTAATATCTCCACATGGCCGTCCTACACTGTTGTTGCTGCCTGGCCGCTCAAGGAGGATGAGTCCCCCAAGGAGGAGTCTTGGTCCTCCCAAGGTTTCTTCCTTGAATAATAACATAACAGGGAGTTTTTTTCTTGCCACTGTTGCTTCGGTCTTGCTCTTTGGGGGTTTAAAGGCTTTTCATTCTGTAAAGCTGCTTTGTGACGATGTACTGTTGTAAAAAGCGCGACATAAATAAATTACTTGAACTTGACTTGACTTGACTTGACTTGACTTGGTATTTACCCAGTTAATGCTCCAAATATCACCCCAGTGCTAAAGAAAGTGCATCTTTGGATTTACAGGGGTACCGGTACCCCTGTAAGTCCAAAGACGCACTTTCTTGTGTGGAAGCGCACAGATAAATAGGGGTGAGCTGCGATATTCGCTGATTCGACGATTCGATTCGGAGAACCGTAGTCGACTATGAACCTCATAGTCGAATGTACCATTTTAACCACATGGGGGCGCCCATGGCTGCTGCTAAGCATTAGTTTTTACATGAAATGTCTTTGTTTTCGTTATATATATAGCCTTTTGTCAAATAAAATCATCCTAATTTTTAGTTTTTTAGTTGTTTTTTTTTGTTTTTTCCTTTGAAGTGGAAAAAAGTCCAGAACGGGGATCCCATTTACGGTGCTCTAGAAAAACAAGTAAAATCTTTTTAAAAATCTTTTTTAAAAACCACGCTTATAGCGCCATCTTGTGGTGAAATTTTAACTGATTCGACTATCAGTCGACTACAGGGAAAATCTGACGAATCAGATTCGACTATGAAGATCCTTTGTTGAATACACCCCTACAAATAAAATCATATTACAGCTGAGAAATTAAACTACATTTTGTAGCTGGTATTGAAAATGCTGACAGTTTATGGACGCCATCTGGCACAGTGTTTATTTAGAACCTCTAAATGAATCCTGAAAAACATTAAAAGACGAGGCTGTCTCTTTGGTTCTAAACACTATAAAGCATCAGAACGTTGCCATGAAAAAGTGACTCACGCTGTGAACTCTCTGAGCCTCAAACCGCCGCCGCTGCTAGTTTTATTCCTCATAAGTCTGTCATTAGGACGGCACGGTGGCTTAGTGGTTGGCATGTTCTCCTCTCAGCACTAGGGATTCCCGGTTCGAATCCCCATCTGGGTGGAGTTTCCATGTTCTCCCCGTGTCCGTGTGGGTTTCCTCCGGGTTCTCCGGTTTCCTCCCACAGTCCAAAAACATGGAATTCTTGTTTTTTTGCCCCATATAGAGTGTGTCTGTGTGAGTGAGTGTGTGCCCAACGATGGATTGGCGTCCTGTCCTGGGTGTATCTGCCCAGCGCCCGAAACGTTCTCCCCTGGATGGGCATGGGGAACCCCCCCCCCCCACAGGGAACCCCGCAAACCTTCAGTTTGAGAGAACAGCAGAAGACGGAGCCTCTTACCTTCAGCTCGGGCATCTGCCTCACTTTAAAGGTCGTCTTCGAGCCGGTCAACATCTCGCCCAGAAAAACCCTCACATTCAGAGAGAAATGAGAAACTAACAGAGAGGTGAAGCTCGAGTCCCTTTAACAGAGTGGACGCTCCGTCCGAACAGAGAGGTGAAGCTCGAGTCCCTTTAACAGAGTGGACGCTTCAACCCCGAACAGAGAGGTGAAGCTCGAGTCCCTTTAACAGAGTGGACGCTCCATCCGAACAGAGAGGTGAAGCTCGAGTCCCTTTAACAGAGTGGACGCTTCAACCCCGAACAGAGAGGTGAAGCTCGAGTCCCTTTAACTGAATCTACATACAGAGTGGACGCTCCATCCGAACAGAGAGGTGAAGCTCGAGTCCCTTTAACAGAGTGGACGCTCCGTCCGAACAGAGAGGTGAAGCTCGAGTCCCTTTAACAGAGTGGACGCTTCAACCCCGAACAGAGAGGTGAAGCTCGAGTCCCTTTAACAGAGTGGACGCTCCATCCGAACAGAGAGGTGAAGCTCGAGTCCCGAGTGGACGCTCCAACCGACCATAGAGGTGAAGCTCGAGTCCCTTTAACTGAATCTACATACAGAGTGGACACTCCGTCCGAACAGAGAGGTGAAGCTCGAGTCCCTTTAACAGAGTGGACGCTCCATCCGAACAGAGAGGTGAAGCTCGAGTCCCGAGTGGACGCTCCAACCGACCATAGAGGTGAAGCTCGAGTCCCTTTAACTGAATCTACATACAGAGTGGACACTCCGTCCGAACAGAGAGGTGAAGCTCGAGTCCCTTTAACAGAGTGGACGCTCCGTCCGAACAGAGAGGTGAAGCTCGAGTCCCTTTAACAGAGTGGACGCTCCATCCGAACAGAGAGGTGAAGCTCGAGTCCCTTTAACAGAGTGGACGCTCCATCCGAACAGAGAGGTGAAGCTCGAGTCCCTTTAACAGAGTGGACGCTCCATCCGAACAGAGAGGTGAAGCTCGAGTCCCTTTAACAGAGTGGACACTCCGTCCGAACAGAGAGGTGAAGCTCGAGTCCCTTTAACAGAGTGGACGCTCCGTCCGAACAGAGAGGTGAAGCTCGAGTCCCTTTAACAGAGTGGACGCTCCATCCTAACGGCGGCGCACTGAACCTCGCGGGTTTGCGCTACGAAGCTCCTTTCTCCCGGTTTTGAACGCCTCTCATGGCGCCGCTGAATAAATAACCGACGCGAAGCAGCCGCTCAGCTCCTCACAAAGACGAGGAGACAGAGAGAGAGGTGAGGAGAAATGAGGAGAAATGAGGAGACAGAGAGAGAGAGAGAGAGAGAGGTGAGGAGAAATCAGGCTGAGAGAATGTGTTCGTTTGCGCATGCGCCAAGATGAAAATAACACGGGAGCGTTTACACAGTAACGAGGTGGGGGGGGGGGGGGGGGGGGGGGGGGGGGGGGGGGGGGGGGGGGGGGTTCGGCTCTGTCTCTTAAAGGGCCAGCGCCTCTTTACTGACAATGCTTTTCATCCATCTGACCATCATTCATTCATTCATTCATCCATTATCTCCCGCTTTATCCTCTATTAGGGTCGCGGTGGGGTTCCCCATGCCCATCCAGGGGAGAACGTTTCGGGCACTGGGCAGATACACCCAGGACAGGGCGCCAATCCATCACTGGGCACACAATCACTCACACAGGCACACGCTATATGGGGCAATTTCATTCATTCATTCATTATCACCCGCTTTTCCTCTATTAGGGTCGCGGTGGGGTTCCCCATGCCCATCCAGGGGAGAACGTCTCGGGTGCTGGGCAGATAGACCCAGGACAGGGCACCAATCCATCGCTGGGTACACACTCACTCACTCAAACACACTCTATATGGGGCAATTTTTAGAGAACTCAATTAACTTGATCCATGTTTTTGGACTGTGGGTGGAAACCGGAGAACCCAGAGGAAACCCACGCGGACACGGGGAGAACATGAAAACTCCACCCAGATGGGGATTCGAACCGGGAATCCCTAGCACTGAGAGGCGAACGTGCTAAACCACTAAGCCACCGTGCCTCTAACCATCATCTTCCACTTTATCCTCTATTAGGGTTGCAGGGGGTGGGGTTCCCCATGCCCATCCAGGGGAGAACGTTTTTACACCCAGGACAGGACGCCAATCTATCGCTGCACACACACTCACACAAACACACTCCATATATAACTCAATTGACCTTGATCCATGTTTTTGGACTGTGGGAGGAAACCCATGCGGACACGGAGAGAAGATGGAAAATCCACCCAGATTGGGATCCGGACCAGGAATCCATAGTGCTGTGAGGAGAACATGACAACCACTAAGCCGCCCCCTTTGCCCTCTGCAGAAACCTTATCTTCTTTCAAATCTAGTCTAATAATGTTAATTCAACCTAATTAAAGTTTTTAACCCTTAATGTTTTTATTCCATCATCTTCCACATTATCCTATATTAGGGTTGCGGTGGGGTTCCCCATGCCCATCCAGGGGAGAACGTCTCGGGCGCTGGGCAGATACACCCAGGACAGGATGCCAATCCATCGCTGGGCACACACTCACTCACACAGACACACTCTATATGGGGCAATTTGGAGAACTCAATTGACTTGATCCATGTTTTTGGACTGTGGGAGGAAACCGGAGAACCCGGAGGAAACCCACGCAGACATGGGGAGAACATGGAAACTCCACCCAGATGGGGATTCGAACCGGGAATCCCTAGTGCTGAGAGGAGAACGTACTAAGCACTAAGCCACCGTGCCGCCTCATTGGTTGATGTAGCATCTTAATTCAGTTCTCCTGCACAAACATTATTACAAACAGTTACCTTGAGTTGCAGCTCAACCAATGAAACCCCTCACAGCTGTCAGAACCGTGGTGCTGCTCCAGTCGCAGTTGGTTCACCGCTCAGCCGGACCTCGAACCCGAGCGCGCTCCGGACTCTCGGTCTGTCAGATCTGAACTGAAATGGATACTGGGAAAGGCAAAAAGAAATGAAAACCGATCCAGAAGCCATCAGCAGCCATATGACTTATTTATCAGACTCTCACTTTGAAGTTATTATGGCGGAGAAATTGAGCAGGGACTAAATCCAGCACTCAAGTTCTAAAGCCTAATTAAAACACGAAAACTGATTACGGGGGGGAAAATTTAATTTAGTCAGCTTTTAAAAGGCAACAAGGATCGATCTGGATTTTTATTTCCCGAATGATTTCTTATTTTAACTTGTGAAGATTTATTTCTGTGTAGTTTGGAAAGTTTTCTTGTTTTAAGCTGCTTTTTTTAAATTTTGCTTTTATCTAAATCAACATACAAAAGGGGCTTAGGTGGTTTAGTGGTTTAGCATGTTCTCCTCTCAGCGCTAGGGATTCCCGGTTCGAATCCCCATCTGGGTGGAGTTTCCATGTTCTCCCCGTGTCTGCGTGGGTTTCCTCCGGGTTCTCCGGTTTCCTCCCACAGTCCAAAAACATGGATCAAGTCAATTGAGTTCTCCAAATTGCCCCATATAGAGTGTGTTTGTGTGTGTGAGTGTGTGTGCCCAGCGATAGACTGGCCCCTGTCCTGGGTGTATCTGCCCAGCGCCCGAAACGTTCTCTCCTGGATGGACATGGAGAACCCCCCCCCGTGAGATTCTAGTAGAGGATAAAGCAGAACATAATGGATGGATGAAAAGGGGGCGGCACGGTGGCTTAGTGGTTTAGCATGTTCTCCTCTCAGCGCTAGGGATTCCCGGTTCGAATCCCCATCTGGGTGGCGTTTCCATGTTCTCCCCGTGTCCGCGTGGGTTTCCTCTGGGTTCTCCGGTTTCCTCCCACAGTCCAAAATCATGGATCAAGTCAAGTCAATTCTCCAAATTGCCCCAAATAGAGTGTGTCTGTGTGTGTGAGTGTGTGCCCAGCGATAGATTGGCGCCCTGTCCTGGGTGTATCTGCCCAGCGCCCGAAACGTTCTCCCCTGGATGGGCATGGGGAACCCCCCCACGACCCTAATAGAGGATAAAGCGGAAGATAATGAATGAATGAACATACAAAAGTCAAAAGTTTGGACACCCCTCCTTCTTGCTGCATTCTCCATTGCCTTCACTTACTATAGAGATGGACTTTGTTTATAATTACAGACTGTAGTTCATCGTTTTCTTGTTTTTGTTTGTGCTTACGACATCATGAAGGTCCCCAGTTTTGATTCCTGGCACACGTACTATGGTTGAGGTGCCCTTTGGCAAGACACCTAACCTCAGGTTATTCCCAGGTGTCATTTACAAGCACGGATGTAGGACAAACAGTAGGTCCAGTGATGGATTGGCGTCCTGTCCTGGGTGTATCTGCCCAGCGCCCGAAACGTTCTCCCCTGGATGGGCATGGGGAACCCCCCCCACGACCCTAATAGAGGATAAAGCGGGAGATAATGAATAATGAATAAGCACAGTAGACAAAATAGATCACTATCACTTTACAGTAAGTGGAACTGATGGAGTAAACGGGGATTGTGTCCAAACTTTTGATCGGTTCGGTGTTTCACTGCAGTGTTCAGTTTTTTATGACCCACAGAATGACACTGGACTTGTTTAAATACAATGACAGTTTTATTCAAACGGTGCAAAAAAAAAAAAAAAAAAAAAAAAGAAAAGAAGATGTTCTTTCCATTCAGATTGCTTTGTCACACAGTCTGAAGCACTCGCCTGTTTAAAAAAGAGAAAAATAAAACACAATTTGCTCGTTTTAATCAAAACATCACACAAACAGGATTCCAGGATTTGCATCTGTACATGCAGTTTCAGTCTCATGCAAACCGGTCGATGCTGATGACTGCCGTTGTGCCACGCTCATGAAAATATATATAGTATAAAAATAGCAAAGTTCATTACATTACAACAAAATGAAGACTCGGGTGCAGTCACCACCAACCAGCTTTAAAAACAAGAGCCAATAGGAACGGAATCGCAGGAGGCCCGTCTGTCCGACACCAAGCCGCGCAAGAAAGAACATCCTAGTTTTAGAACCAAAACATTACCTTCAGAAAGAATATCTTCATATATATATATATATATATATATATATATATATATATATATATATATATATATATATAAATATCTTTAGATATATATTTATATATATATATAAATTATATATATATATATTATATATATGAAGATATTCACACACACATTATATATATATATATATATATATATATATATATATATATATATATATATATATATATATATCATATGATCATACAATTTCATGTTTTTAAAAAAAAAAAAATTAGTGTTTGCACAAAACAGAAAAAGCTTAAGAGGCTCTTGGTATTCAGCCAAATTGTACCCTAATGAATACTGACCCAACAAAACAGCTGATCCAGGCCCACTGACGTCCCCACACGCCCCACTGACGTCCCCACACGCCCCACTGACGTCCCCACACGCCCCACTGACGTCCCCACACGCCCCACTGACGTCCCCACACGCCCCACTGACGTCCCACTCCGGATACATTCTAAATATTAAAAACACTGGAAAACAGCGGCCGTGTTCCAAAACGAACTCTGAATACATTTTTTTTTGCTTTACAACTACTGACTTTTTTTTTTTTAACAAAGGAAATAAAAAACAAGTTGTGATGTGAAAGTTAAACGCTTTAGAACGGTCAGTTGTTTTCAAATTAAGAAACGAAATAAAAAGTTACAGTTTCACTGAAAACTATTTTCCTGTCTGTAATTCTTAGCCGACGTGTTCGTGAGTTCTGTTTGGATCTATCCTTTCAGAACGAGGGTTACTCTGGGGAAACACTCGCACCCATGTAAAGGTTACAAAGCAGCCAGAAGTCATTTGTTTCAATGAGAGACTTTGATGTAAAGAGCCAGTCGAGTTTAGACACGCCCCCTTCTGGCTTAATTCTCCATTTCCTTCACTTAGCATGTAGATGGACTTTGTAGTTTTATAATTCCAGACTGTAGTCCATCTGTGTTCTTTGTTGTTGTTAGTCTCCTGTTGGTTCTCTGTTGGTCAGGAGCATCACAGAACAGGTATCATTTGGGTGGTGGATTGTTTATTGTCAGTTCTGCAGTGACACTGATGCTCTGAGGGGGGTTTAGTGTAGTTTCATTTCTCCACCTCAGTGACACTGCTGGGATAGGAATAATGCACCAACCAAATAATGGAGTACACAGTATGTCCTGTAGAACACAAACAGATGGACTACAGCCTGGAATTGTAGAACTACAAAGTCCATCAGTCCATACAGTCAGTGGAACAGAGAACATGGAGCTAAAAGGGGATGTGTCCAAACTTTTCACTAGTACAATACATATACAGTATAAATGTTTTCAGGGTTAGATCAGTGTTTTTGTCGTTTATGATAAACTGTCAACTTCACTTAGACATTCAGTAACACGTTGCATTAAATACATCTGTCCTATATTTTAACTAAAACTTTTAATTAAAGCTTATTAGTAATTGTAAAGGTTTTTAATAAATTACCATCAGCAAACAGTAACAGATTCAATAACGGCTGTTAAATCTGATGGGGTTAAACTCTGTAGGTGTTTATTAAACCCTGATGCCCGGCTGTCACATTAAAGTTTCCTCATCGCACCATTTGCCCCACAGACTGCACATCTGCATCTTTAACCATTTTAAGCACAGCCACAGACTTACTGCCTGAAAAACACCTGGATACCAACGCCACACCATTTATATTCTTTAAATATCCAAGTCTACAGAAGTGTAAGTGCTGCATCCTGGTTCTTAAACGCCTCAAACCACTCAAAATATTAAAACACATGACTTATAAGCTCTAAGCAATTTAAGTAAATGTCAGCTCACGTGTCCTTAATTACCTTAATGCTCACGAAGTACATCGGTTCTAATTAACCAAGCATATTAATTTGTGTAGGGCACAAAAAAATTAATTAAATAAAGTAGGTGAACTACAGTCTGTAAGTTTAAAACTACATCAATATGGTAAAGTGGAGAAAGAAGGAGGTGTGTCCAAACTTTTGACTCTTACTGCATTTTAGAAAAGGTGGATACGGATGAGGATCTGTACGATATTAATGTCTGCATCAAAGTTTTAAACTTAATGGAGCAAAGTTTCTTAAAACAGATAATCTGTTATGAAAATAGAATTACAATAAAAAAAAAATATGAGGAAAATTTACACAAGTGCACCACCCACTGGCCAAATGAGTGAATCACAAGGAGCAACGACCAGCTTACCAAAACATAATTCCAAAATGTTTGCATTATTATTATTATTATTATTATTATTATTATTATTATATAAATAGTTATCAGCAGTTAAACTAAACAAAATGTAGGTTGTGCAAAAAGAGGGATATTGAATATCTGAATATTAAATTCAGTCAAAAAAAAATATGAATTTGTTCCTTATACTGTAAGAAATTAAGAGTAAAACAGGAATCCACATCCGTCACATAAAATGCAGTATACACTACTGTACCCTTTAGAACCACTAGACCTTAAGGTCACTGTGTGCTTTTTTGGGAGTCCAGCAGGGTAACGGACATTAAAAAGACAAAAGTATCAGGACACACCTCTTAATCTCCCTGATTTGTAATGTTTTTCAGCCAAATGCTTTATATATTGTATAATCGAGGCTGAATGCATAACATACGTTAGTTTGTTTACATCCTAAATTTAGAGTTCTTGTGCTATTTAAAGAGTGAGATCTAATATGAACAGGTCTAATGCAACCAGCAAGCATTTGGACATTCCAGCTTGGAATATATATATATATATATATATCCCATACACACCCACACAGAAATTGTACTTTAAACACAGCATTGTAATGAAACGGTTTTGCCTTGTACTTCGATTCAGTTTTCTATATTAAAAGAAATAGAATGTGAATTACTTTCCAAATCTTAACGAATACAGCATTTAATAACATTAAACACCTAACACAAACACAAAAAAACTCATTTAAATGAACACATAGATAAACTGGTTAAACACTGATGTCTTTGAGGATGCAATGATTAATATAGAACAGCTTGGGTCCGAGACACATGGGGGGGGGGGGGACACACATCCGATGGAGACGAATGAATGAAATCAATCAATCATCCGTCTGCATGTCAACAGTGCGGTGTGTGCTTCTGATTATGACTGGAGTGCACGGCTGGAGGGCCATTTGTGATGGACTGCATGTCGCCGATATGCTGACAATCATGATGGAACATTTCATTTTAAGAAACGCTCTTGTGGTGAGTGAAAGAGATGAACTGCATTTGTCCAGATGTTTTGATCAGACTCGGACTGAGTAGAACTGTAGGGCCTAAAGACTTAAATGCGAGTGAACTGATGGAAGTACAAGGCATCACTGTATTCACTTTGATCAGAATGACACAAATTCTGCCATAAAATTAATAAGAGGGGCAGTCCAATGTTTTGGATAAACTGTATCGTACTAAATCACAAAAAAATACTAAATCACAAAAAAACAACCCCGATTCTATTATTTTCTCAACGTCACCCCAACATCGCGAGAAACCGTGACTTGACCCAAACATGTGAATCGAAGTCATTTAAACAGAGCGGGAAACATTAATACCAATACAATTTACCTAGCAGTGCGCCACCCACCCAGCAACTGGAACACAGCGCGGAGTTGAACACGACGAACCTTCCAAACACGACAAACGAGAGAAACTCAAACTCGGGGATATATCAGCGGATGCTATCCAGTGTACTGACAGCAGATACTCTAATAATCTTCAGAAGGCTTGGAGAGAAATTGAAACAAGGCCTCTTAGCGGGGTTAGCAAGCCACCGTGAAAAATACAGTGATCGGAACAGTCTAGTACCTTCAAACGTCCTCGCACCGAGAGGAACGCAAACGTACACGGGCAAACACACTCGACGTTCGGACATCAGGAAAAGTGCTTGACTTTGTGCAGAAAGTCCGCTGACCCAGCGTTTTTATTTGGGGTTTAAGAGGGGGGGTGGGGGGGGGGGGTAACAGCATATTCTACTGTTGCCTTACAGTTCACACAGATATGGAATTGCTTTTATGACTGCAAATGAACCCTTAAGGAATTTAGTCTTAAGTTAAATCAGATGACACTATGTAAGGATGTTGAATTAGTATAGCAGATTCATTGGATTCTTATTATTCAGCTGGGGGGGGGGGGGGTGGCAAAGGCATAAGATGGTACATTGAGATAATTAACACACCCGCCGGACGTTCCTCTAATGATCTGCGTGTCGGTTAGAGACATACAGCAGGGAGAGAGCTCGCCGGTGCGGTCAGGGGCATGGGCGTCAGGTTTTATTTATTTATTTATTTATTTTTAATTCCCCCAATATGCAAACCAAGCCTGTTCCTGTCGCCGTGGCAAACTCTCTCCACGCTGCACGTCTCGCCCCAACTTATCTGTGCTGCACGCCGATCGATAGCAGAACCTCCCGTCGGTGCATTAATTTCCCTTAATCACGTCGTTGCCCATCAGTGCAGCCTCCCGCTCCCCTCCCTGCTGATTGATGCACACGGTTTTGGCTACCTCATTAGTACCCACCAAAATCCTCAGCACTGCAGCACTAAAGCAAATCAAGCAAACTGCATCCAATCATCTTCTAATGCACCAACTTCAGAGCTGTTAAGATCCTCGCCCCAACCGATCGATCTGTTTCGATGACTACGGACCAACGAATGGATCATTAGGATCCTGATTTAAGGAGTTAAGGACATGGCTTTAAGATCGGGGGGGGTGAAACAGTGGGTCACTGGGTTGGAATATTTTCCAAAACTCAATACCATCTAGCTATTACAGGATTCTTAACGGTCAGTCACGAATAATAATAATAATAAAATAAAATAAAAATAAAATAAAAATTCAACCCACTGGGAGCTACGCTCGATTCCACTTTAAATCATCTTGGTTTTTATTTCTGGGTAAATCAAACCAGTGGTTAATGAGGCTCTCTCTGTGTGGATAACCGTGAAGAACCCTGACAAAAAGCGCCTCAGAAAAGGAGAAACCTCTCGGTCGCCATCGCCGGTCATTCAGAAATGGTAAGCTGTACACATGTGCATCGTACGGTTGTGCTTGATGCCGTGGGGGTTGTTGATGCTCGCATGGGATGTCTGTTGCGGTGAGCACGCCTGTACCCTGTATGACCTCACACGCCACGCCTTGGTTACAAAGCTTTGCGAGCGAGTACACAGAACGGCACGACGGCACCTTAAAGATCTACCGCCTAGAATTCGCTGCGGATCGGACGAGAGCTATGGACATTTTTCATCAGCAGCTATTCCCACTAAGCACAGTCCGTCTGTGCACGCAAAGGGAGGCCCGTCGTCAATCCCGAAGCGCTCCTTCACGTTGGTGAGGGTTATCATCTCGAGAAGGCGTCGCCGCAGAGTCCACCACAAAAGGCCGTTTAGAACCTATGCATGGCCGGTTCCGTTTCCCTCCTCTTTAGCTCCTCCCGGTAACAGTAGGAGCAGTAGTTGCAGGTTTCTGGATGACCATAAAAGTTGCAGCTGGGCGTTCGGCAGCGACTGGACTGAAGGGTCGACAACCCGCCGGCGCTGCCCAGAGAATAGTGCCGGACTGGGGGAGGCCCGGCACGGCCGTCCAATCCAGCAAGCAGGTTGCTGGCGTATGTGGTGCACATTGGCTCGCAGGGAAGTTCGGGGATCTCTTGTGGCTGTGTGAAGCTGGAGGAGAAACAAGGCGTCACACAGGGGCTGGCAGGTGAGTGGCACGGGGCATGGGTGGGGCCCTGACTCATGGGACAGTGACGGGGAAGGGTGGCGTAAGCCGGCAGACCGGGATAGGTGGAGGGCGAGCCACCCGCCAACTGGCGCCGATTGTCCATGTAGCCGTGTATGTGAAGATGCTGGGGGAGCGGGGCATGCGAGTGGTCGAGGAAATTACATCTGGGAATGGGGACCACGCCCGAACAGAGCGAGGGGCTGAAACATGGGGATTTGAGATGGGTCAGATGATGAGGAGCAGCTTCGGGAAGTTCCTCCTTGGCATCAAAGCAGCGGAAACCTGCGGGTTCAGGTTCCTTTTTGCCCAGCGTCCCATTGATGACGCCCTTGCGCTCGGCCTCCCTCTTCTGCTCCTGCTCGGCTCGGAAGCGCTCCTCCGCGTCCACCAGGTAGCGCTGGATCATCTCCTCCTGGTACGGCTGCCGGTTGCTGGTGGTCAGAAGGCCGGCGAAGATGTACCTCCGATCGCCCTGCATCGCGGCTCGCAGGATGCTGAGACTCGCCTTCACGTCGGCACTATACTTATACGAGTCTCCTTCGGACGAACTGTTTCCGTTCTGTGAAGACGGAGAACCTTTGCACGAGTCCTCGGAACCGGTGTGAGCTGAGGGGGAGCCATCTTTGCCATCCTTGCTGTCTTTGCGTCCCCGCAACGAGCCCTTCTTCCTCTCGGAACCCTCGGGTTTGCCCGTGCCCGTTTTGCTGGGCATCAACCCCCCTACGTTCTTCTTCAGCTTGCTGCCCAGGCTCTTGCCAAAGCTGCCCAGCTTGTTGGCCACAGAGTCGGCCCGCTTCTTGTCCTTGTCCTTTTTGTTCTTCTCCTTACCCATCGTTCCCGTGGAGCCGCTGCTGGAGGAACTGGACGAGCTGGAGGATTTCCCCGTGGCGCCGCTGCTGCCCGTGGCACTGCTGTCTCCGTTCCCGTTAGAGCTGCTGCTCACCGACTCCTTATCGGACTCGCCGGAGTCAGGAGGCGTGCGAGCATCCTCACCGGCTGAAGCAGTTGGAGATTCAGGCTGAGCCAGAGGAGCCTGCTGTGGAGATCAGAAAGGAGAAGAACGTCAGTGTGCATGAGGTTCTCCTGAACCTCCGGCTCGTCAAACAAACCAAGCCGAAAACACCGACGGCAGATTTTTCTTTGGGTGGCTGAAGATTCACAGCACTGCAGTGACACCAACATGGTGGTGAGGGTAAGTGTGTGTTGCGCTGGTACAACCACAAATAAATGCATATAAGCAAAGTGATCAGGAGTCTATTCATTCATTCATTCAGAATCTTCCGTTTTATATTAGGGTATTAATATATATTAGGGTCGTGGGGGGGTTCCCCATGCCCATCCAGGGGAGAACGTTTCGGGCGCTGGGCAGATACACCCAGGACAGGACGCCAATCTATCGCTGGGCACACACTCACTCACACAGACACACTCTATATGGGGCAATTTGGAGAACTCAATTGACTCGATCCATGTTTTTGGACTGTGGGAGGCAACCGGAGAACCCGGAGGAAACCCACGCGGACATGGGGAGAACATGGAAATATATATATATATATATATATATATACACACATATATACATATTATATGGACTCCTGATCGGCGGCCTGGTGCTTAGCATGTTCTCCTCTCAGCGCTAGGGGTTCCCGGTTCGATTCCCCATCTGGGTGGAGTTTCCATGTTCTCCCCGTGTCCGCGTGGGTTTCCTCCGGGTTCTCCGGTTTCCTCCCACAGTCCAAAAACATGGATCAAGTCAATTGAGTTCTCCAAATTGCCCCATATAGAGCGTGTCTGTGTGAGTGAGTGAGTGTGTGCCCAGCGATGGATTACCCCCCTGTCCTGGGTGTATCTGCCCAGCGCCCGAAACGTTCTCCCCTGGATGGGCATGGGGAACCCCACCGCGACCCTAATAGAGGATAAAGCGGGAGATAATGAATGAATGAACGAGTTTAATGGGTGACTTCTGCTGCGTTATTAAATGATTTTAACATTTACTTGAATTTGATGTTGCATTTGAAAATTGGTGAAGTTTCTGTAAAATAGATTTTTATTAAAGTTAAGCAGTAATTAACAAAGTGGAATTATAATGAGGATCAAATAAAAAGACCTCATAATTGTCCTTAAGCACAATATTTAAGTCAATTAGTCACCACTGGGACGGCACGGTGGCTTAGTGGTTTAGCATGTTCTCCTCTCAGTGCTAGGGATTCCCGGTTCGAATCCCAATCTGGGTGGAGTTTCCATGTTTTCCCCGTGTCTGCGTGGGTTTCCTCCGGGTTCTCCGGTTTCCTCCCACAGTCCAAAAACATGGATCAAGTCAGTTGAGTTCTCCAAATTGCCCCATATAGAGTGTGTCTGTGTGAGTGAGTGTGTGCCCAGAGATGGATTGGCGCCCTGTCCTGGGTGTATCTGCCCAGCGCCCGAAACTTCCTCCCCTGGATGGGCATGGGGAACCCCACCGCGACCCTAATAGAGGATAAAGCGGGAGATAATGAATGAATGAATATATATATATATATATATATATATATATATATATATATATATATATATATATATATATATATATATAACATACATACATACATATACACACACACACACCCAGGGAAAGAATGAGAAGCTCACCTGTACCTCACAAGGCAGAGGAAGCCACGTGACCGTCATGTAGGTGTGCAGCAGGTGGAGCTTTGCCTCCAGAGATAAAGTCACACTGGATCCAAAAGGAGAAAAGAATCAGGTCACTGCTCTGCCGCATGGCCGGCTTATGAGTACAGTTATTACATATTCTTAAAAATATTATAACATAGAATAAATCTAAATCATCACTGTGAAGTGTTCTTAAAATAACGTTCTGATAAAACCACCGGATGTCGGTTTATCGCAGGTCCACCTGTGTTCTATTCATAGTGGGGGTTTATGGATAATCTTTCTTTAAAGACGAGGCTAGTGGTTTTAATCTGGTGGCTCGGGCCAAACGTAAAAATCTTTCATTATAAAATAAACCTGCGTTGAAGGTTCTATAAAGTGAAAATCCACACGTAGCAGCAAGATGCAAGTATTACTGTGTGTACTGTGTGTGTGTGTGTGTGCAGGTATAAGCAATACCGTACATGTGATACGCTCATGTATTCTATGCTCTTTTCAGTTCCGTTGGTTGTCTGGTCTTAATTGGTCAGGAGCATCACAGAATAATTTGGTTGGTGGATTGTTTGTTCTCTACAAAGTCCATCTTTATGATAAGTGGACATGAGGTGTGTCCAAACTTACTGTATAATAGTTTAATGGGTGGCGGCACGGTGGCTTAGTGGTTAGCACGTTCTCCTCTTAGCACTAGGGATTCCCGGTTCGAATGCCCATCTGGGTGGAGTTTCCATGTTCTCCCCGTGTCTGCGTGGGTTTCCTCCGGGTTCTCCGGTTTCCTCCCACAGTCCAAAAACATGGATCAAGTCAAATGAGTTCTCCAAATTGCCCCATATAGAGCGTGTCTGTGTGAGTGAGTGAGTGTGTGCCCAGCGATGGATTACCCCCCTGTCCTGGGTGTATCTGCCCAGCGCCTGAAACGTTCTCCCCTGGATGGGCATGGGGAACCCCACCGCGACCCTAATAGAGGATAAAGCGGGAGATAATGAATGAATGAACGAGTTTTATGGGTGACTTCTGCTGCGTTATTAAATGATTTTAACATTTACTTGAATTTGATGTTGCATTTGAAAATTGGTGAAGTTTCTGTAAAATAGATTTTTATTAAAGTTAAGCAGTAATTAACAAAGTGGAATTATAATGAGGATCAAACAAAAAGACCTCATAATTGTCCTTAAGCACAATATTTAAGTCAATTAGTCACCACTGGGACGGCACGGTGGCTTAGTGGTTTTGCATGTTCTCCTCTCAGTGCTAGGGATTCCCGGTTCGAATCCCAATCTGGGTGGAGTTTCCATGTTTTCCCCGTGTCTGCGTGGGTTTCCTCCGGGTTCTCCGGTTTCCTCCCACAGTCCAAAAACATGGATCAAGTCAATTGAGTTCTCCAAATTGCCCCATGTAGAGTGTGTCTGTGTGAGTGAGTGTGTGCCCAGCGATAGATTAGCACCCTGTCCTGGGTGTATCTGGCCAGCGCCTGAAACGTTCTGCCCTGGATGGGCATGGGGAACCCCCCCCGACCCTAGTAGAGGATGAAGCCGAAAGTAATACAAATGTTATCAAAGCTGACACGGCTCTTAAACTTGAATTGTATGTGAGAAAAAGAACATTAAAAAATTTTAAAATTAAAATTGTTTAACCGGGGAAAACCACACACTCCCAACCGCACCTGCTCTCTCAACCTCCCCAAAACGAGCAATCAGGACCTTCACCATTAGTGTGCTGCTCTAAGCAGCCAGTAGAGGTTACTGTTGCAGTAGCAGAAACTCTGGAGTCACTGACACGAGCAGTGGAAACTAAATAATGGGTTTCCTGTGAAAAACGTTAATTATCTAGAACATTCATAAATCAGATCAGTAAGTAAAGTGGGCAGAGGACCAGCACTGTGATCCTAAAATAAAACTAGGGCAGTCGCAGGTTTGTTTAAAGAAACAAACTTGTGAAGTGAAGGTCCCGGGTTTGATTCCCGATCCCACCAATTACAACCGGTGAACTGCCCTTGGGCAAGACATCTGATCCTAATTGCTCTCTAGGCCCTGTGTACAAGGTTGCCCTCCGCTCCGGGCACGTGTGCTCACTTCACCAGTGTGTGTGTGTGTGTGTGTGTGTGTGTGTGTGTGTTTCACTGCACGCATGGGTTTAATGTGGAGGACTAATTCCTGTTTGTAAGCACTGTAGGCAAAATAGATCCTGTCCTGGGTGTATCTGCCCAGCGCCCGGAATGTTCTCCCCTGGATGGGCATGGGGAACCCCACCATGACCCTCTCCCTCACTCATTATCTTCCGCTTTATCCTATATTAGGGTCGTGGTGGGGTTCCCCATGCCCATCCAGGGGAGAACGTTTCGGGCGCTGGGCAGATACACCCAGGACAGGGCGCCAATCCATTGCTGGGCACACACTCACTCACACAGACATACACACTCTATATGGGGCAATTTGGACAACTCAATTGACTTGATCCATGTTTTTGGACTGTGGGAGGAAACCAGAGAACCCGGAGGAAACCCATGCAGACACGGGGAGAACATGGAAACTCCACCCAGATGGGGATTCGAACCGGGAATCCCTAGCGCTGAGAGGAGAACATGCTAACTTGATCCATGTTTTTGGACTGTGGGAGGAAACCGGAGAACCCGGAGGAAACCCGCGCGGACACGGGGAGAACATGGAAACTCCACCCAGATGGGGATTCGAACCGGGAATCCCTAGCGCTGAGAGGAGAACATGCTAACTTGATCCATGTTTTTGGACTGTGGGAGGAAACCGGAGAACCCGGAGGAAACCCACGCGGACACGGGGAGAACATGGAAACTCCACCCAGATGGGGATTCGAACCGGGAATCCCTAGCGCTGAGAGGAGAACATGCTAACTTGATCCATGTTTTTGGACTGTGGGAGGAAAACGGAGAACCCGGAGGAAACCCACGCAGACACGGGGAGAACATGGAAACTCCACCCAGATGGGGATTCGAACTGGTATGGGGCGAACGTTCATTCATTCATTATCTCCCGCTTTATCCTCTATTAGTGTCGCGGTGGGGTTCCCCATGCCCATCCAGGGGAGAACATCTTGGGCGCTGGGCAGATACACCCAGGACAGGACGCCAATCCATCACTGGGCACACACTCACTCACACAGACACACTCTATATGGGGCAATTTTGAGAATTCAATTGACTCGATCCATGTTTTTGGACTGTGGGAGGAAACCGGAGAACCCGGAGGAAACCCACGCGGACACGGGGAGAACATGGAAACTGCACCCAGATGGGGATTCGAACCGGGAATCCCTAGCGCCGAGAGGAGAACGTGCTGACCACTAAGCCACCGTGCCGCCGCACCACGACCCTAGTAGGAGGAAAAAGTGGTAGGTAATGGATGGATGGATGGAAAGTCACCACTGATACAAAATATATGAAAAACTAATTCCTGTGTGTGAGCAGTGTAGGCAAATTAGATCTCGTTATCTTTTTATAAGGGTAATTAATTCATTTTAATAGCAGTGTAAAACAGGGAAGCCATACCTGGCCAGCATCACGTTGTCTACATCGTCTTTACCCCACTCCCAGTCCTTTCCTGGGTCCACAGCAAAATGGAGAGGCAGCATCTTATGATCCGAGTCAGTCAGAGGAATCACCACTGTAGCAACGAGAGATCGTGATCAGTAACCGGTTCTCCAAAGCCGGGAGGTCAGCCAAGCATGTCGGCCAAGCGTATGCTTAAAAACTTAAGGTAGATGGGTTACAACAGCCAATAACCACAGTGGTCTAAACCAGTGTTATTTTGAAAACGCGTGGTAGCTCAGGGGTTAGAATGTTGGACTATCAATCAGGAGATTGGGCAACCTCCACTAAAGTGACCCCTGTGGCCCTTGAGACCGTAACGCTGATTATTCATGAATCCTTTTCACAGAGTTTGTACTGCTGTTCTCTCGGTCGGCTCTTCTCACCTTGCTCTTTAGTGCCATCCTTCTGTTCCATGGAAACGAGGGCAGAGAAATGTGCTTGATCATAAGCCAGAACCAGAGGAGAACGATGACACTTATTTGCCGGAACCTCCAGCGGTAAATAAATTCCACCAAACGGAATCGGGGCAAACGCTAAAGAAAGTTCAGAACAAACGTGACTTTTAGAAAATAAAATAAAGACTTTTTCACATTTATTTATTTATATTTTGCATATATATTTTATATTATATATAAATATATATATATATATATTGTAAAAGGTGGCTTAGTGATTTTTGTACATGGCGGCACGGTGGTTTAGCATCTTCTCAGCGCTAAGGATTCCCGGTTCGAATCCCAATCTGGGTGGAGTTACCATGTTCTCCCCGTGTCTGCGTGGGTTTCCTCCGGGTTCTCCGGTTTCCTCCCACAGTCCAAAAACATGGATCGAGTCAATTGAGTTCTCCAATTTGCCCCATATAGTGTGTGTGTGTGAGTGAGTGTGTGCCCAGTGATAGATTGGCGCCCTGTCCTAGGTGTATCTGCCCAGCGCCCGAAACGTTCTCCCCTGGATGGGCATGGGGAACCCCCCCCCGCGACCCTAATAGAGGATAAAGCGGAAGATAATGGATGGATATATTGTACAGAAAAAATAAACATCGTAACACATACAGTCAAAAGTTTGGACACCACTCCCCTTACTCCATTCTCTGTCCTCCACTTATCATATAGATGGACTTTGTAGTTTTACAATTACAGACTGTAGTCCATATGTGTTCTTGTTTTTGAGCATCACAGAACAGGTAGCATTTGGATGGTGGATTGTTATGGTCAGTTCTGCAGTGATAATGATGTGGTGAGGGGGGTTTTAGTGCAGCAGTGCTGCTGTTATTTCATTTAAACACCTCAGGGACACTGCTGGGATAGGAATAATGCACCAACAAATAATCCCTGCTCTGTGGTGCTACTATTGGGGTAGAACTATAATGTCCCTTATTATAAGAAGTGGAACTAAGAACATGGACAATAAGGGAACTGTGTATGTATGTATATATATTAGGGGTGTCTTCAACTAAGGATTTTCATAGTCGAATCTGATTCGTCAGATTTTCCCTATAGTCGAATCAGTTAAAATTTCACCACAAGATGGCGCTATAAGCGTGGTTTTAAAAAAAGATTTTTTTTTTTTATATTTTACTTGTTTTTCTAGAGCACCAAATGTGCAACTAACTGCAGGGGAAGCTTTATTAATGTGTAGCCTATTGTTAAAGCGCACACATCAGTTAAAAAAAATATTAACAGAAATTATGATGATTTTATTTGACAAAAGGCTATATATATAACGAAAACAAAGACATTTCATGTAAAAACTAATGCTTAGCAGCAGCCATGGGCGCCCCCATGTGGTCAAAATGGTACATTCGACTATGAGGTTCATAGTCGACTACGGTTCTCCGAATCGAATCGTTGAATCAGCGAATATTGCAGCTCACCCCTAATATATATATATATATATATATAAATAAAATACACCCAGTTGTACTAGTTTGGACATGAAGCAACAATATGCCGATGTGGGCCCTTTGTTTCAAGGTGTGCAGACCCGGATACATAGAACCGCCCCCCCCCCCCCCCCCCCCCCCACACCCTTTGAAACTACTTGGAGTTTGTAGAATTTGACGTTTGTAGACTTCCAAAGCCATTTAACACCGCTTTGTTTCAGTCTAATCATAGTTTTAATCTTTATATTTGTATTAAATCTCTCTGTGCACTTAAGCTATAATGTTTATGTACAATATTTAAGCACGTAACAAACCAGACTGGGATCGTTGATACAGAAACGCCGACGTGAACATAAACTCTACATAAGAAACACAGTGGATGACGGGTGTAGCTGCGCGAGCGTACCCTCTCCTCCGGAATCTCTCAGCATGGTGTCAGCTACCACCACTATGGGCCTGCGGAGTACATGAGCCAGCACGAAAACATGAAACTCCTCCAGACTCTCGTACACCGGTTCCTCCTGTGACTCCGCCCTGCACAGCACAATCACACACCCCAGACAGACACACCCGGGTCACACCCCCACAGAAACACAAATAATGCACCGATTCACAGAGCTTCAGACCAGAAAACAGACTCAGAGAGGGAGCTTCATTTCACTTTAGTTTGTTTGTTCAATGCCCCGTATACTCTTAGGTTATTTACAGGGCAAGAGAGGTCAGGTATGCAGTTAGATGTTTATACTAATTAATTTTTTATTTGAAACTTCAGACCAGTGATCTTTAGGTAGGCTAGGACGTTTTTTGTGTTTGTGGGTTTCAGTGCTTCCTTTAGTGTCTGTGGTATTTTAGTACCGTATTTTCCGGACTATAAGGCGCACCTAAAAGCCTAAAATTTTCCCAGAAATCGGACGTGCGCCTTATACGTGTACTGAGTTCCAAAATCTATAAAAGTATTGTTGTGCGACCGGGTGATTTTTTCCACACTTCACCGTCCCTGCTGATCTGTGACTCCATGCGCGCTCATCTCACAGAAAAGCAGAGTGAAGAAAATGAATTGGGAGCTCGCCGTCATTCCGGGAGGATTAAATAAAGAACTCCGACCGCTGGACATTGGTGTAAACGGGGCGTTTAAAGTAAAGTTGCGGGCAGCGTGGGAGCGATGGATGATAGACGGTGAACACACGTTTACTAAAACCCGGGAGGCGGCGGCGGGGCGAGTTACGCCACCGTCTGTGAATGGATTGTGGACACCTGGGCTGAGGTTTCTGCTGTAACCGTCGTCCGAGCTTTCACGAAAGCCGGCATCGTCGCCGACCGGCCGCCCGGAGACGAGACGGACTCGGACATCGATTAGGGGGAACACCGGAGTACTCGATAGAGAACCAGCTTTTTAATTCAGACACAGAAGACGAGGACTTTGATGGATTTGTGGGAGAAGAGTGATTAAAGTCGTAGAATAAACTTCAATTATAAATCAGCGTTTTGCATCCTTTACTTTTCTTGTAGATCGTATGTTTTAGCGAGTGCCTTATAATACGCTGCCGTACAGAACAAGTACCGTACAGAACTAGAGTCCCTAATTCAGACTGCGCCTTATAGTACGGTGCGCCTTATGGTCCAGAAAATACGGTAGTTTAGTATCGAGAGTCGAGGCGGCACGGTGGCTTAGTGGTTTAGCATGTTCTCCTCTGAGCACTAGGGATTCCCGGTTCGAATCCCCATCTGGGTGGAGTTTCCATGTTCTCTCCGTGTCCGCGTGGGTTTCCTCCGGGTTCTCCGGTTTCCTCCCACAGTCCAAAAACATGGATCAAGTCAACTGAATTCTCAAAAATTGCCCCATATAGAGTGTGTCTGTGTGAGTGACCCTGTCCTGGGTGTATCTGCCCAGCGCCCGAAACGTTCTCTCCTGGATGGGCATGGGGAACCCCCCCGCGACCCTAACAGAGGATAAAGCGGGAGATAATGAATGAATGAATCAGTATCGAGAGTCGAGTCGGCACGGTGGCTTAGTGATTTAGCATGTTCTCCTCTCAGCGCTAGGGATTCCCAATTCGAATCCCAATCTGTGTGGAGTTTCCATGTTCTCCCCATGTCTGCGTGGGTTTCCTCCGGGTTCCTCCCACAGTCCAAAAACATGGATCAAGTCAACTGAATTCTCAAAAATTGCCCCATATAGAGTGTGTGTGTGTGAGTGAGTGTGTGCCCAGCGATGGATTGGCGCCCTGTCCTGGGTGTATCTGCCCAGCGCCCGAGACGTTCTCCACTGGATGGGCATGGGGAACCCCACTGCGACCCTAATAGAGGATAAAGTGGGAGATAATGAATGAATGAGTATCGAGAGTCGTGGCTGTATATACTTAGGGCATTCTACAAGTAAATGTTTCACAGGTGGGTGTTGGTTCTCCCTTTATCAGGTGTGCATGGGTGAGTCTGGTGTGTCCAATATGGCATCTAGAAAAGGTGACCTGGTCGGTTCTGTGTTCGGGCCGTGATCTGCGTTGGAGGATGGGTATGGTGGGACGTATTTCCTGTAGTTTATTTCTTGTTTGAGCATTCCATCGTTTTTTAATGTATGGTGTGATGAGAAGGGCAGCGTCTGTTAGTAGAAGTTTTGGATCTCGTGGTTGGGTTGCAGCTCCCTTTCTTGCCCGTCTGTCTGCTTTTTCATTTCCAGGGATTCCACAGTGACCTGGTACCCAGCATAGGCGTACGTCCCATTTTTGACTTTGAAGAGATTGGCATTTCACTTTTGCAATGCAGGGATCGATTTCTATAAACACACAAACCAACCCGTTGGTTCCATTGGTGCTATAATGGATCCTGGGCTCACTAGAGGCCAGCTTCAACAGCTCGTTCCACTCCTTCTGCCATTCCTCCTCAGTGTACACCAGTCCTGACTACACACACACACACACACACACACACACACACACACACACACAGGAATGATAATTAGCCCACATTCCTATGCTGATGACAAGCACGTCTGCTCATCGGTATGCTAAAAGTGTCTTCTGTCGGCGGGGCGACCCTCCGAACTACAGCCTGATCTGCTTACCTCTTTGTTCTGCATGGTCTGCTGCCACCTCCACCTGCGCTTTAACGCCTCTCTTTCCTGCCCGTGGTCCATCAGGGCGTACAGAGACTTGCGGAGCATCAGGTCTCGATCGTGAAAGCCCCACATGCCTGTTCCATGAAACACATCTTTAATCCATATTTAATAACCTTTGCCCAAGAATCTGAAACCTCGAGAACCTCAAACGTTTCAGAATTCAGACCCGAAACCGACAGATATCCGATAACCATCAAATGGTTTCCATGTTGGTACAGCACGCCCGCCCAAGAACGAGCTCGTCACCATTCATTTCACTCGCTGTGAAAGCAACTCTTTCGTTATATAATCCCCGTGTAATCTGGGTGCAGGTCCCGCCGATCCTGATGCCAATCAAGCAGGATCTACATCAAGTGCACTTAAGCCGGTTTCATCATAAGCTCAGAGCTGAGACACTGCCCCATCGTGCGTGTCGGAGTGTCAGCGGTGCACCTCCTACTGCGAGACGCCCAACACCGCCACCACCAGGACGGCAGGAACCCGGATACAGCGCAGCCACCTCACAGCAAGAAGGTCCCAGGTTTGAGTCCCGACAAAAGGTCCTTTCTGTACCCGAGACGGTTCTTTTTTAGGTTCTGCGGTTCCCACCAAAAATTCCCCAAACGTGCTGATAGGTAGACTGGAGAGACCCTACTTATTGGATTGCTATGTAAACAATGAATCAATCAGGCACGGTGGCTTAGTGGTTAGCACGTTCTCCTCTCAGCACTAGGGATTCCTGATTCTAATCCCAATCTGGATGGAGTTTCCATGTTCTCCCCGTGTCCCCGTGGGTTTCCTCCGGGTTCTCCGGATTGAACTCTCCAAATTTCCCCATATAGAGTGAGTGTGTGCCCAGCGATAGATTGGCACCCTGTCCTGGGTGTATCTGCCCAGCGCCTGAGACGTCCTCCCCTGGATGGGCTTGGGGGAACCCCCCCCGCGATGTATAGCGCGCGCACACACACACACACCTGCCTGGACAGTCAATAAAAAACAAGGCGGCACGGTGGCTTAGTGGTTTAGCATGTTCACCTCTCAGCACTAGGGATTCCCGGTTCGAATCCCCATCAGGGTGGAGTTTCCATGTTCTCCCTGTGTCCACGTGGGTTTCCTCCGGGTTCTCCGGGTTTCCTCCCACAGTCCAAAAAACATGGATTAAGTCAATTGAGTTCTCCAAATTGCCCCATATAGAGTATGTGTGTGAGTGAGTGTGTGCCCAGCGATAGATTGGCGCCCTGTCCTGGGTGTATCTTCCCAGCGCCCGAAACGTTCTCCCCTGGATGGGCATGGGGGACCCTAATAGAGGATAAAGCGGAAGATAATGGATGAATGAATGAAAAACAAAGAGGCGGATGGATCTCCTTTAATTCAGAAAACGCACTCACCTAGAGAAGCAGCATGAAGAAGACAGTTTCCATCTCCACTTGTAGCCAGAGGCAGCAGATTCTGACATCCTGCTGCCAATTTTGTCCACCAATTTAGCCGACCTGCTCACAAGTGCAGAGGGTTTACCAATATTTAAGCACTGAACACACTGTTTTGGCCTTAGACTGTGTGTGTGTGTGTGTGTGTGTGTGTATACTGAATGGAACTGGAACTAACCAGCATGCTCGAGGGCCACCATCATAGACTGTTCAATGAGGTCGCGCTCAATAAAACTCCGAAAGTCATCTCGATACACTGTGAGGTCAGGCAGTTGGAAGGTGCACACGGGAGTGTCCAGGAGCGGCTCTGTGCCACAGCCGCCCACACCCACGCTGGAGACGTGAGAGCGAGCCAGTGATACAATGGTGGAACTGGCGTGAGATATGCCCCGGGACAAGCGCTTCTCTGTGGCTACAGATGAGCACAGAATTCAGATTTATTA